>JANVCC010000022.1:530347-631813 GCA_025345505.1 Todiramphus chloris collaris | reverse complement strand
GCCTCCCATAAACGATCCACAAATTTAGAATAATCTTCTCTAGGCCCCTGTCTCATGCTTGCAAAGCTTGGATTTCGCCGCTCGTCTGGAAATAAAATAGGGCCCTCTGTGCTAGGTCAGCTGATTTTACCCAGATTTCAGGGGAATACTCAGCCTGTACCTCTCCCAAGGCATAATTCCCCCGTCCTGTTAACATAGCAGGGTTTATGCCATAGAGAGCGTCACCTGGTTGTCTGGCTTTGATACATTCATCCACCGATAGTCTGAGCCATTCACTTTCCCACAGCAAAAATTGAGAGGGGGTCAAAATAAGCCTGTCTAAATTACAGCTATTGTGAGGGATCATCTGTTTGTCAGTAAAGATATAATTTAAAACATGCCGATCTGCTTCTGAATGAATGCCATTCGCCTGCACAATTGCTTTGCATTGTTGCATCAATTTCCAATCACGTGGACACCATTGCATTACTCCTCCCTCCATTACCACAGGACATGCTATAGATCCATCAGCCTGCCAATCTCCCTCTAAAATAGCATCCCTCACCAACCCAGACCAATGTCTCTGCGGGTGACATTTGTCCCCCCTGTTCCCCCTGACCCTGCCCCCTGCAGTTCCCTCTTATCTGTATTATATGGTGGTGGCCGATCGTTTGAGTCCACGGGGGCTGAAGGGTTTCCAGGGGATTCCTTCTGTGACTCCATCCACAGGGTCAGCTGTCACAGACTTCCCAAAACTTCTGACAGTAACTTTTCTGTGGAGGTCGAGGTGGGTGTGGTGCACAATCATTTGGACTGAGTGGGGGATGACTCCGCAGTAGATGACTCCACAGTGATTGGCAGCGAGCCAGGTTCTTGAAGCCTTACAATTTCTGAAGCGGGTTTAGACTCGGGACAACAAGAGGTTAATCGTCATCATCAGGGTGGTTTGGGTGGAGGGGATTTTCGCCCAGGTTGCTGCTCCTTGGGACGGACTGCCCATCCTTCCTCTCCTCCCTGTTCAGATTTTTCTTTCTCTCCTTCTCCTTCCGCTATCCTTTTTACCTCTGCGGCTGTCTTACATTGATATTTAATAGCGCCTCTTTTGGGTGCAGCCTCCATCCCGAATCCAAAAATTTCTGTAATCGGGTGGGCTTAAAGTCAGGGGCAGGCACAGGACCGATAGCTTCAGCCACGGCCAGAGCAACTCTTTGTTCAGTTTTCATTTGTGAGAGAGTGTTAAAAGTCTCACGCCATATCAGTCCTAGTTGTTTTGCTTCTTTGTCCCCACTTATTGTACAGTCCCACAGCATATTTCCAACCGACCTCCACTCCTGGGGACTGAAAGCTAATGATAAATCCTTTAAATGGCCATTCTGCTTAGCCCACCTAAGCAGTTTCTTGACCTCCTCTTGTTTCCTATTAATGCCTTTCTTAGACAGTATACTACAGAGGAAGGAGGCAGTCTTTTGCATCTCCATACTCACCCTTGCTGCCGGCAGGTTGCGACCCTGCTACTGAAGACCCTTACATTCGTCTGACTAGTGACGCACCTTCCTTCTTACCCAGTCCTGCCTCTTTGAGCTTTGGCCTGGCTCAAGTCATCAGCTCTGGTCCCGGCAGTATCACGTTGGGGTCACCATTTGTTGGGAAAAGGCCTGGGAACAATGATCAGGACTCAATATGAGTTACAATCATGTTCAACTTTATTACTGTCCATGCTTCGCTTTTATGTTTCTTGCTTATTACTGATTGGCTACATACATTGTTGTCCTGGTTTGAGTGAAAACAGAACTATTCTTTTCAGTAATTTTACTTTTCAGCTTAGTTCTTCTAATTAACTGCACTTTCTGAAGTTAGCAGCCTGTTTTCACAGACAGTGTCTGCTTCTAGCAGTGAGAACACCCCATGTTTAGAGTTACTACCAAGGATTGGTATGCAGACCAAGGCCACTGTTGGGTCCTGTGTACCACATTGGGGGGTGCAGAAAGTGAAAGGCTGCACCTTCAGGGAGGAGCGGACAGGACGGGTGACTCTAAACTGACCAATGAGGTATTCCATCCCATATACACCATATTTGGTCGAGAGCTGAGAGACCCGAAGGGTCTCTGGGCTCTTCTCTCCCCTCTTGGACTGCTTTGCCAGCTTTTGCTTGGTTTGCCTCGGGTCTTCTTTCGGTTCCTTCCTCGGAGCACCCAAGGAGGACTCTGTCTGTTCTGCCTTCAATCTGATCTGCGTGTTCCTGAACCCGGTACCAGAATCCAGCTCCTGAACACAGCTCCCGTCTGCTGCGGGGCCCAGTCTGGGACTGCCCGGTGCCTGCACAGCATCAGTGGTGATGGTGATGGAATTACCATCAGGGGGGGTTGGGTTCGATACTGGTTTTGTATATATTTGTATATATTCCATTTTAATGATTATTAATTTCATTTTCATTAAAGCTGTTCTAGTTTCCTTTTCTAATTGCTAAGTCTCTCTCCCTTATTCCCTTTCTCTTCCCCTCTGGGGAGGGAGGGGGGTTAACAGAGAGCGTCTGTTATAGGTCTAGGGGCTGCCCTGACCCTAAACCGTGACAATTGTTCACACGTTCTAATACATATTGTGATTGGTCTACATATGGCAAGCACGCTTAAGCATCCTGGCCCACCCCACCCCCCAATGCAGGGAAGCGGCGTCCTGCCCCCACCTTCCTGCAGGCGCAGCCTTCCCCTTTCTGCACCCCCCAAGTCTCCTGTTTTCGGTCAGCGCGCCCTGGAAAAGAGGCCTGTTTGTTGATTGTTTTATTGCTTTGTCTTCCTCTTATCACTTGCTCAAGGACAGTTCATTGCCCAGCTGCTGGCTTGTTCATGCTTGTAGCCACGTATTCAAGTCTACCCTGCTCCTTGAGCCATTCCTCGACAGGGGGTTATTTAGATTCTCCTGATTGTGATCAATAATTACCTGAATTCCTTTTTGTAATCCTTGTAGATCTATTTTTAGAGCATCTGGAAGCCCTTTTATCAAAGGTCTGAGGTGTTCTGGATCTATAGGGGCAGCCATAGGTAGTCCATTCTGTCTCCATTCATCCATGGCTTCAATACAAGCCACTTTTTGCACTCCCTTGGCTAGATCATGTGATACATTCACACATATCATCACTGGCTCTTTAAGCTCCTTCCAGTCTTTTCTGCCTGCCCAGTAAGCCAGTCAGGCACTAAAAGATGGGTTGGCTCCTGGCCCTTTTATATTGAAAAATCCTGAGGCTTCTTCATCACTCAACAAAACCCTATATTCTTCCCAGAGAGAGACTAGCCACAGATACTCCATCTCAGTTTCTCTGGGTTTTCAGGAAAATTTATCCTCCAAATCAACTAATTAGGGTCCCAAGAAGGATTTTATACACACTGTAGTGTGAGGCTTACCTCCTTGAGGGCCTGTCGACCTTTCAGTTTTTATGAGTAGTCGCACCCTTGTGTCTTCTACAGTTTCCTCTTCTTCTTTGCTGTCATCTGAATCTTCCCATATATCTCCATCCCAGACATCAGAGTTAACAATCAGTTTATGCACTTGGAGAATACTGGGGGGATTTCTTTCTCATCACCTAAGTTCTTTTTTCCAAGAAACTTGTTCAAGCTTGGTCCTTTTCTAGTTCCCTTTTCAGACCCTCCCTAGAGACTTTGTCAGATTGTCCTTTTTCAGCCAGAATGTAAGATTGTGATATTCCTGTGCAGGTGTCAAAAAGATGCCTAAGATGCCACAAATGGGGCCCAGTTCTCAAATTTCCCCAACATTCCTCTACCCTCTGCACAACTGCATCAGGGTCTTCTCACTTCTCCTGCACTCATTTCAGACTTGGGGGAGAAGGGATGCACCCCTGCCTCCATGGTAACTCCTCAGGTTGTCAACTGTGGCAAATCAAACTGTCATGGAACAAAACCACCAACCACCAGAGATGAAACCAAACTAACTAGTATTTATTGCAAAAGACGAACATCTGTACAGTTCTCAAATGAGTTTGGATGCCACTGGAGTTAGCTCACACTTAGCTGTGGAACAATAGCAAAACCAAGTATGGGCAGATGTCATGGAGGCACCCACAAAAGAAATATCTGCTATCCAAAAATGGGGTTTATTGCAACCAAAGTTGCCCAGCACTCCTTCTGACCACATACAAGTTCATATGTCTATTGGGAATTAACTACTACACAACTAATTCCTAAACCTTAAGGAAAGATGAACCAGAATGGGCACACACTCACTCATCAAGGGGAAACCCCCATACAGGAGTGCCCAAGATATCACTCACCCAAATGGGGGGCGAGGTTCACTCAATCTGTGGAAGTATCCTTGGAGAGTGTGTCCAACAGGAGGGTCTGACTGCCAAGTCTGCTGCTCTGTGAAGAACCAACACAACTCATTCTTAGGTGTGACCGCATTTATACCTTACTCGAGGGTGCACTGTGGTCATTCTAACTGGTTGAGGGAACAAGCTCAGACAAGGTGAGAGAAGCCCAGACCCTGAGGCACCAGTTAATCACTGTGAGGTGTAACTTCACACCAATGGCCAAGGCACCAAACCTCTGTGGCACACCCTGTGGTTTTGTCTGTCTGTCAGGGAGGCTGCACCTGCCACAGCAGCACTGCTACAAGGGACACCTAAAAGCTTGTATGGTTTAAGGGGGCAAAAGAGGAGGATCCATATCTGCTTTTACTTGCCAGTATAAGTGAGGGACTCAACCCCAGGGAGTATCCATAGTGGGTGTCCCTTGCCCTGAGGAGTACTTTCTGTCACAGACCAGCTGCTCCAAGGAGGACTCCAGATGGTCCCCAGCAGGAGGCCATTTTATACCCAAGTCCGATTGGGTCATACATGGTAACTCACTAAAAACTTCTTTAGGCTGAGGTATCACATAGGCTGTAGAACACTGTCCATCAGCTGAGAGGGTCTCGCTTGTTGCTGTAGATCAGTTACTGCAAACAATACTACTAGTATTGTCAGGGCAGATGGACCAGCCACACTGAGTTACACTCAGTGGTGGCTTTCTTTTGATTCAAAGGTAAGAGTTTCGAAGCCCCCTTGCTTTCTATCACTCCTCACCAAAGTGGGAGGCTAGGTGCGGCTAGGCGAGGATTCCGAGATAAAACTCAATAAAAACGTAGTGTTATTAAGCAGGTATTCTTTATTGAAGTGCTGCACGTACAGGGGATCACTCCTCCAAATGTGCATAAAGATGCAAGCTAGGTACCTAGTTTATATGCAGGCTAAACATACATATTCATTATATTTCCTAGAAAGGTCAGTCTCATGATAATGTGTTCTTGGAACTCATTTACATAGTCCAAGCATGAATAATAAAATTAGGGTTCGGGTCTTTTCTCCCTCCAATGGTGTTTTGAAACCTCTGGTGGTCATTTATTTCATCTTCTCTTCTTCATCACTGTGTTCTTTTAGTGACCTAAAGCCTACAATTCTTACTCTTGCTGCAAAACTGGTTCTTGTCTGTTCAGCATGCCCGGGTGCCTCAAGACGTCCTGTTTTGTAAGAGGATTCCATCTGGAGAGAGGGTGTCCTATACTTCAAGCTCTCATGCTAGCTGATTTCCAAAGATTTCCTTGGGGAAGCACTGTCTGAGCTGAGTCTTCCTATCAGTGGTGGGACTTTCCCATTCAAATGCAAGCAATTTTTGGCTTTCTTTGGCTAAAGGCAGGCAGAAAAACATGTCTTTCAGGTCTAATATTGTAAGCCATTTATGACTATTCTTTAATTTAGTGAGTAAAGTATAAAGGTTGGCCTCTACAGGACTCAGATCTTTAGCTATTTTGTTTATTTCTCTCAGATCCTGCACAATTCGGTAAGTCCCATCCAGTTTTCTCACCAGTAGAGTAACAGTGTATTGTATTCAGATTCACACTCAACTAGTAGTCCATGTTTTGAAAAGGTGTCAATAGGACCTTTCCGATCGTCTAATTTTAAGGGGTATTGTCTCAGCTGAATCAGTTTTGTTCCCTCTTCAAGTTCAATTACTCTAGGGATAGAGGTTTTTCCTCTTCCTGGAGTCCCTGCAGCCCATACTCGCAGATATACCCAACTATTTCCTCAAGTTCTGTATGTGATGCTGAAGATGTTTCAGGATATATTAGAGCTAAACTTAAAATTTCAATTAATTGTCCATCCTTTACCTTCAATTCCATTGATCCTTGTTTAAAACTAATTTCAGCTTCCAATTGTTCAAACAAATCCCGCCTTAACAAGGGTTTAGGGGGATTTGGAAAATATAGAAATCAGTGTACTCCAGTTAGTTTTCCCAATTTAAACCTGAGTGGTTTCAAAAAATATGCTTTTTCTGGTTGGCCAGTGGCTTCTATTACACTTACAAAATTCTTATTTACCGGTATTAATTCTTGTTTCAAAACAGAAAAAGAAGTTCCTGTAACAACTAGAAATTCTACTTCCTTTCCTGTTTTCCCTAGCTTTATTTTAACCAGTGGATCTGCTCGGGTAGATGCCCCAGGTCCCTGTCAATCTACTTCCTCAATCAGAGCCTGCTTGTGCTTTGGGCATTTGTTTTCCCAATGTCTGTCCTCCTTACAATATGCACAGCGGTTTACACTCAATGTGCCTCTCGTTCCTCTTACAGAGTTTCCTAGTCCTTTCTTTCCTTTTCTAAAGACAAAACTAGAGGATCTTGTGGTGTCACACCCACAATCCTTCTGCCAATCCGGGTGTTTTTGTAAAGTGAAAAACATATCTGCATAAATAACTTCATCTCATTTTCCTTGCCTCTGTAAAAACATCAGCAGCTGTAACAAAGTATTATAATTCAAGGTCCCATTAATAGGCTATTTTTCTCCTTCTTGTAGTTTATATAAAGGCCTCATGGAAGATACTCATGGAATTGGCCTTTGCCCAGTGATCCAGCCTATCTAGATCCCTAAACCACGTCCCTAAGCACAACATCTGCCTGGCTCTTAAACAGTTCCAGGGATGGTGACTTCACCACCTCCCTGGGCAGGTTATTCCAATGCCTGGCAATCCTTTCAGTAAAGAAGTTCTTCCTAATATCCAGCCTGAACCTCCCCTGGTTCAACTTCAGGCCATTTCCTCTTATTTTGTTGCTTATCACTAGGGAGAACAGACCAACTCCCGCCTCACTAGAACTTCCCTTCAGGTAGTTGTAGAGAGCAGTAAGGTCTCCTCTCAGCCTTCTTTTCTCAAGGCTAAACAGCTCCAGATCCTTCAGCCTTTCCTCATAAGACACATGCTCCAAATCCTTTACTAGCTTTGTAGCCCCACTCTGTACCCTCTCTAGCACCTCAATGTCCTTCTTGTAGAGAGGGGCCCAAAACTGGACACAGTATTTGAGGTGTACCTTCACCAAAGCCAAGTACAGAGGAACGATCATCTCCCTGCTCCTGCTGACCACACTATTCCTGATACAGGCCAGGATGCCATTGGCCTTCTTGGCCACCTGGGCACGCTGCTGGCTCATGTTCAGCCGGCTGTCAATCAACACCCCCAGGTCCTTCTCTGCCTGGCAGCTCTCCAGCCACTCCTCCCCAAACCTGTAGTGCTGCTGGGGTTTGTTGTGGTCCAAGGGCAGGACCTGGCATTTGGCCTTATTGAAACTCATGGAATTGGCCTTTGCCCAGCGATCCAGCCTAGCTAGATCCCTCCATAGAGCAGAAGGGGAAGGGAAAGGGCATTTTTCTCAGTGTGGACAATAATCATCTCACACAGGGCAAGGTTGTTGCTCTTGCATAATTTTGGAAAGCATGGAAAGTTGCTGTTTTTCATGTACAATGGCACGTCACAGCAAACACAGAAGGGGATAGTCAACTACTTACCACAGACTTCTTGTTTGCACTATTAGTAGTCAGTTTTGTAATTAAGTATTATATTAGCAGAAAATTAACTCGTCTTTTTGAGAGGTTGTGCTTGGGTGGAAGCAGCTGGAGACAGGTGAGACTCCTGAGCTGCACCAGCAGCCAGAGAGAAAGTGCAGCTCCAGTTTGAGAAGAGTTCTGTGTCAGTACCAGTTCTAGCTCTTGCGGTCTTACACTGTGTAGCGTTGGCTGCTGGGAAGTGTTCTGCTCCACTTCAGGTGCTTCAGGTGAGTCTTTGGCCCTGCAGTTCTACATGGCTCTGTTAAGCAGGAGAAACCTTTTTCCAGAGTGCACTGGGAGACAGATTTCAAAAAGGGCAGCAGACAATTGTCCTTAGAGTCCGTTTTACTAGATCACCTTGCTGTTATCAGACCCTTCATTTGCTCTTTCCTCTTGGCTTGAGAAGGAGTACAAAGAACTCTCCTGCACTGTGCAGTGGACATTTTGCAGGTGCTCCCAGTGATGTTGTTTCCTCCTATGCAACTGCAGTGGAAGCTGTGAAGACTTCTCAGACAGTAGCAGCAGCTAGACCTTTCTTATGAGCTGTTTGTTGTGTTTCCATGCAGCAGCTGAGCCTTTCTGGCAACCAAGTGGGAGCCCAGCATTTCAGAGCAGTGCTTTTTCCCAGAGTCAAATGTTCACCTTAGCCCGTGCACCATGTAAAGCGATGGTGGCTTTTTATATGTAATATGTACCTCATTAAGAAAAAGAAAAAGCTCCCTAGCATTTTATGTGACACATTCTTGCTTCTTATCTTACTTTTTTTATAGCTGTACATTTTTCTGTCTCCTGGCTCCCTATCATTGGACGGTAGGAAAAAATTGGACAAAACCTGCATGCCCTGACAAGGTTTTTTCATAGTTTGTCTCATGAGGTGCTGCACTAACATGTGCAGACTGCATTACCCTTCTTGACGCTAGGAGACTGGCTACATCTGGCAAGTCTTGTTGCTTCCACTGCAAGAGGGACGTAGACAAACAGGAGAGAGCCCAGAGGAAGACTGCTGAAACCATCAGCAGCTGGATTATGCGGCATGTGAGGAGATGAGGAGAGATGGGCTTTTTCAGCCAGGAGAATGTGAGAGGGATCTAACTGTTGTCTGTCACTACAGGAAAGGGGCCACAGGGAAGCAGAGCCAGGCTGTTCTCAGAGGTGTACAGAAAAAGCACAGGAAGCTGCAGCACAACCTGCCGCAAGGGAGCTTCTGTTCTGGCACGAGGCACAGCCGCTTGCCCCAAGAGCTGTGCAGACCATGGACACAGCCCTGAGAGGAGTGGTGGAGCTTTCTGCTGTGCTGCCTCAGCCTCACTGGAAGAGTCAAAGTCAGCAGAGAACAAGCTCACATGCAAGTAGACCAGAAAGGCATGGCATCCATAAGTCTGTCTCAAGTAGAAAATGGGGATTGGAGAGATGAGAGCGGGGTGGCAGATCCCATTCCTTCATTCTTGAATCCCTGTCATCACAACAAAGAGCTGCTAAGGTGACAACAGTGGATGAAGAGGTGTGATTTCCTTCTTGATTCTTAAATCCACAAGATCCTGAGGCAGGCCAATCCTTTATCTTTGCAGTGACAATACATGTATTTACAAACATACTTGTGTACACAGTGATGCAGGTACATATGACCACAGTCCCTTTCATCTGGCAATCTGCATGAAAACATCTGTTGCCCTGGAATTATGTATTTGCTGGTGTTCTACCACTGCCTGCTGCTTTCAGCATATGGTGGAAGAAGACACATCCGTCAATGCTCAAATAAGAACTAAAGTTCTGTGAGATGCAAGAATATCCACGGTGAGTACTACAATGGGTTTTCTCTCCACCATCAGGGACAAACATCATGTATTTTCTGTCTGCTCCTGCTCCTTTCCGCAGAGGAAGTTTTAAAGATGGAGCAAAAGCCAAAGCACACCTACAGCTGTGTCCTCTGCACAGCCATTGTAGGAGCCTGCTGCGTTGTTTTGGTTTTTTTATTTCTTCAGTATGTCCTTGCTTAACCATCAAGTTCCCTGGCTGCCAGCACAGCCTTTCTGGCACAAGGTGGAGCCAGATCTCCAGATCTATGCTGGACCAGAGCATCTTTCTTCTGCAGCCAGCACTGAAGTAGGGTTTGTGCATACATGTAATACCTATTGAAACAACCTTGATTGTCTTGAAATTATGATAGTGTCTATCAATTACTGTCACCAGACATGGATGGCTGCTGAGAGAGCTGGGCAGTGAGGCAGGGGAGATTCTCCCTCTTTTGGTGAACAATGTCCTGTGGGGAAGGAAAGGAGTAAAGATTAACGTCTACCCAGCATTTCTATGGCTCTGCTGTGTGGTCTGGTAAAGCCTGGTGTTTCTTTTGAGATGTGATTAGTAGAAAGTCCCCATGCATTTCATTTCTCCTCCCTATAAAGATGAACCCAACCTATAAAGATGAATGTTGTGCCTCTTGCCCCCAGAACCATGGTGGCGGGCTTCTAGCATCCGTCTCAGTTCCCACTGCCCTACCAAAGTGGGTGCACTATGGAGTGTCTGTGCTGCTCTGTCACTCTCTGTCTCTGGCCATTCCAGCATTTTTACACGACAGCCATTTTATATCGTAGTGGCAGGACCAGCTTCCACATTCCCATGGCAGACAGCCAAGAGGGATTCATCACCTGGCTTCCCTCTTGTGTTTCTCTCCAGGCTTCCTTCCTGGAGCAGTCCCACATCCACCAAACAGGTCACTGCAGACCACAGGGACCTCTTGGTTGTAGCAATGGGGCTTGGGAGGTGGCAAAGTCATGGCTGAGATGTAGCTGTTTGCACCAGGCTCAGGTGATGGAGCATTTCTCTCCTGACTCTGAATTGTCGTTAGGGTCTGTTGGCATTTTTGGACTAAAGGGATGGAAGGGAATGTCTGTATCATGGTGAGGCAAAAGCTTTTCATCTCCCTTCCTCTTGCCCTTGCAGGTTGGAAGAGCATCCTGCCTGCGGCATGGCAATGGTGTGTGGGTATGTGCAGCTCCTGAAGGGTTTCCTTAGCAATCTGGAAAATCACATCCTCCAGGAAGAGGTCATGATGTGACCACAAACTTCTTCTGAACACTGGGCAACAGAGGTTTGCTGGTCTCTTTTCAAAGGCACATCTAGTTAAAAATGAAACAAACTAAGCCCTCTAGTGAGGTGGATTTGCTCTAGCAAATGCCAACACAAATAGCTGAGGTGCACAGAGGGAAGACATTTAGAAAAGAGGTGGGATTTTCCACACTTCTACTCTATGTCCCTTCCAAATAAGGCCTGTAATCAATTAGAAGTCATTCCAGTTTTACACTGATCTGGATTTTCAAAGAAGGGTCTACAAGAGAGCCCACAATTAAGCCATAAGGTAGTTGGAAGAAAAACAAGCCCACAGGGCAGTCTTGTCCTAGACAAAGACTCTCTCTTTAGAAAAGGTTCTTGAAGATGACCTTGCAGAAGGCCAAGCAAGGAACCCACCACTCCTGGCAGCACCTGGTACCCGTGGTGAGGGTTACAAAGCCTTACATTGTCAAAGAGCAGCAGGAGCCTCTCAACCAGCTGCAGAGCCATGAGGTTGACAGTTGGGCTGTCCATGGCCCAAAGCACCTTCCTGATGACAAAGAGGGTCAGTCTGACCCTCTGCATCCCACCACCTGCCCATCTGCATCCTGAAGGAGCATTATGAGGCTTTCCAGCAGGAACTGCATTCTCCTGCCCTGTGTGGAAGACAAAGCTGTGTTGAGAGGCCTTTTATGGCTGCATTGCCAAAATCACTCTGTCACATCAAGCTCATGCTTCTGCCTCGGGCCCCAGAAGCCAAAGGCCTGCCCTAAAGAGCTTGGACAGGTGAATGGGGAGGCAGGAGATCTAGGAGCAGCTGCCACACCTGCCAAAGCCCAGCCAAGTTTCTGTGTTATCCAGCCTCTCTTACCCAGTCCCATGGTGCCAGCCCCCTTCTCACTACCACGCATCTCCTGCAGAGCACCGTGAGGACTCTGAGCACCAGGTGACACACTGCTTTGCTCTTGCTGGACAGGAACCCTGAGACACAATGGATCTCACAACCTCTGGCAGGAGATGCGCCCCTCTCAATGGCCCAGGGTGCTCTGTGGGTCAGCCTGACAGCAGTGAGTATGGTAGCTGCTCCTGTGGGGTCATGCCTGAGGGAGCTGGGGCAGACCCTACCCCAGCCATCAGTGAGTTCCTGGGAAGAGCACAGGACTAGGAGTCCCACCACTCACTGCAGGCACTTCTGGGAAGCCCATGGAGACCACAGAACTTAAGCCTCTTGTGGTCAGGGACAGTCATCTGCTATGCACTGCAGAAGCAGGCAGGACAGGCCTGGGAAATGCCCCCACCTTCCAGGTGAATGGTTCCCCCACCTGCCTTTCCTGCCTTCAGCCACAATTATCCTGTTTTCATTGCACAAGGAAAAGCCTCCAGAGGAGATTGCTGCTCTCCCCTAAGTACCTACTGTTGGGTGTGGCATAATAGGTCCCTGAGCCAAGATGGTCCCAGCAGTGTTAATGTCACCTGACTGGACATAGCCCAGTGTCTCCAGGATGTGTCAAAACAGGAGCTTAGCAGGAAACATGTCTTAGCAGAAGCTGCTCTTGGGTCTGGCCCCTCTTGACATGGTGCCATGGGCTGAGCAGAGGGTGGAGGGGACAGAGGGCAGGTGCTAGGAGGAGGAATCACCCTGCTCACTGGCCTCATTTGCTGGAGGGATGTGACCCCATTGTTTCATGGCAGCTCAGGTGCCAGATTCAGTCAGCTCACTCATGCTCATGGCAGTGGGTAAAGGTGCTCAAAACTTGTGTCCTTCATCCATAACGTCATTGATTTTCTTGGTGAAACAAACTGTGCCTTGGAGTAAACTGCCAGCAGTGGAGTGGGTGTGTTGTGCTGTGTCTGTACCAGCCCCCCTGCTTCACCTTCTAAGCAGTTCCCACCCATCACCATCCAATCTGCAGTTGTGGTAGTGTGGACCATGGCATGTGGTTGCTGACAGTACCCATCAAGCCATCTTCTCAGAAACAATTTTCATGCTGATGGAGTTTTCTTTTGCATGTTCCTGATCTTTACTTTCCCTGTTGTCCTTAAAGAAGGTCACAGAGATTACACAGGGTCTTTCCCAAAAGGCTGCAGCCATCTGCCATCTTGCTCCTTCTCCCAACTGACTGTTGAATTGATAAGCCAGGGAAGAACAAGTACCAGCCTGAAACCTACCATCTGCATCAGTCCCACAGTAAAGTGGTTGTGGAGCTGAACTGGCATGGATCTGTCTCCTTTTTAGGATGAATGTTCTCCATACAGTTTCAGATGAAAAATGCCTAGATGACTGTTGGTTCTGTCATCAAAACTCACACTGGTTCATGCATGGAAAGGTGTGCAGGGAAAGCACCATCTCAGTGCCCCATGAGCTTTGCACCTGTTTCTGAAGGTCAGACTGCATGAAGAGGGGTCAGGGGGTCCCTGCCCTTCTCCAGCCATTGCTGCATCCCCTTATCTGAGAGGACATTTGTATGGTTGGTGAACTGAGCAGACACCAGGATCTTCTACTCCTCTCCCAGGGCACTTCAAGCTGAGGGAATGTCCCAGGGCTCTGATGGAGGGTTCTGGATACTGCTGCAGAGTCATTCCTTGAGAAGGATATGAGAGTAGCACATTTAGGGTCAGGCACTCCTGCTTTGCCAGGACAGGTGCCAACTAAGGGTGAGCACCAGGCCGTTGGACTTTTGCCATTCCCAGCACTGGGCAGCTGGGTTCCTCCCCTTCTTTGCTCCCCTCCCCTCTCCCACACTGTGGCCAGCAGTGACACCCTGTGTCATGCACCACATTGCACCCAGGCAGTGGGTTGGTGTCCCACAGGCAGGGAGGGCAGCTCCCACCTCCAGAGCTTCCCATTTCCGGCTGTGTGCTCTGGCTTCCTCTACAAGGCTGTGCCGTGTGCTCCCACGCATGCAATCCCTCCCTCCTTCCCTTTCTCTTTGCAAAAGCTGTGATTTCAGAGATCCAGTTGTCAGATTCTAAAATATACGCTCACCTTACTTCCTCACTGTCTCTTCAGGATGTAGACAAAACTACCATTTTAAGGACATGCACAATATTTTTGTGATGTTTCACTTAATTTTTTTTCTCACACTAGAATATATCAATACACAAAAACAATGATGAAACTTAGCAATGATATAGCTCTTTATATTTTCAAAACTCTGTACAAACATTAAACAAAGCAAGGTAGTATGCAAAACAGTCATTGCTTAGAATAACTGACCAATGGGTTGTGCTTCAGCAGTGACACTGGGATAGAAACAAGTGTGCTCTAAGGAAAGCCACATAACAGAGGAAAAATGAGGTCTCATCTTTAAAGTTGGGATTGTGAATGGAGAAACTAACTGTTGAGAACGGTATCTGAGAGTGTTCTTTAATAGCCTTAGACCAGGTAGGTAAAGCTAATGTATCTGCATTATCACACAGGAAGACTGGCGAAGAGTAACTCCTTAATTCAAACAATATATAGCAATATATATATATTATGTATGTATAAATATATATTCACACACACATTTGATCTTCAGTTTGTTAAAGACGTCTCAGTCCAACTACAGCAAAAATAATATTGGTATGATAATGATAAAGATAATAAAAATGTAAAAAATTCTGCAATGATCTTGAGTGTGAATCTTTCCCTTCAGAGAACAGAAATTCTTTAAATCATTAGACCTGCCAAGACCAGCAGCCCTCACTATTGACAGCAAACATGGCTCTTAATTTTTCTTTTCTGGAATGACTGAAGAAAACAAAACATAGCTGCCAATAAAACTCATTCCTGCACATGGAGGTGCTGTTGGCACAATTAGCTGCCCGTGAACAGGCAATGGGACAGACCTTTGCCTGCAAAGGTTCTGAAGACTACTGTACCTTAAGAAGGTCCAAGGGGAAACTCAGATCCTATCTGCTCTTCATCAGCTCTGACAGGTTCAGGATTTCAGCCACAGCTCATTTTTTGCAGCCTCTGTCAGTTTGCATTGTTCCTGTCAGTACCAGCTCAACAGAAACAATGAAAGCAGTTTTATCAGAAGCACCATAACAGCTCAGGCACATGATGCTACCAGATGTACTTTAGGGGACTTTTATCTGCCTGGTGTTATCATGCCTGGTTTAGGCATGCACATCACCTGCCAAATGATGAAACACAACACATCCTACAGCTGTGAATACACAACCTGCCTGCCACAGTGACACATGCAACCTTCTTCCTTGCGGGTCAATCTGTAATTGTTGCAAATACTCCAGACCTGTTTCCATAAGGTAATGTCAGCAAGCCCAATACACCCTAAAAGCATCAGGTGGAGCTGTAACCCACTTGTGCTGGGATGTCTTTGGGAAAGGCAGTGGCTGTGAAGCACCTGCTGCTAAGCAGACAGTTCATTTGGCCTACACTCCCTGTCTCCTGCCAAAGGGCCTCTCCAGCAGAAAGCAGGAGGAAGCAGAAATACTATCCCATGCCATCATCTCTGCTTTAGGAACTAAAGAAAGCAGAAATTTCAATTTCACCCTCCTCCTCCTGTCTCAGTCAGACGCTGACTCAGCAATGGCTGTAGCACACCAGACTAAGCCACCAGCAGGATAGGGACCAAGCCCAGGTCACCACACCCTGCATCAGCCTAGGCCTCAGGTCAGGTGCCCCTTCCAAAATCCACTCTTGTCCCTTTCAAAATCTGTGCTGCTGTTAGGTCTACGTAACCCTGGGATAAATGTCAACTTCTCTTCATACAGGAGCACACCAAATGAAGATGCAATCTATTAGACTCAAATGAAATCATTTGGCATTGGGAAAAAAACCAAGCCAAAACACCACCACCACCACCAAAATAAAAAACACAACAAAAAAAAAAGCCCACACAGCAATTCTAAGACAGGATAATTATATCTTCTACATTTTATTTCTGTGGGTTCTTATGTTTTAAATAACATTAGACATTTTTGTTCTGACTGTGTACCTGAACCACAGCTCTTCCTCCTTTTCAGTAAACTTTGGGATAATTTTCCCAGTGGACGTTTTATGATCATAAAAATGCAAAGAATTCTAAGTGCAGCTTCTCTGTAAGCATGAGCCTCCCAAGTAGTAAAACCTAATTTAAGGAATGGCAATAATAATCTTCACTATTTAAAAAAACATTGATATTTAGAAAAAAAAATTAAAATGTCAATTGTGTGGTGACCAAGACTAGGCAATTCTTAGATTCCTGGTTGGTTATTTTTTAAAAAGACAGCTTGGTTTCAAAAGGCAGCATTACTCTTCCGTCAGACACATGCTCTGCTTTGTGCTACTCAGCACTCTGAACCAACAGCTTTATTTCATGCATGCTTTCACTGAAAGAACAAGATGAGACTTATTTTTTTCCCATGGGTCAATGGCACTCTTGGACATTCTAGAACTGGATTGATGAAATGTAACAACTTCAAGTTCTTAGACTTCAATCTGCAAGATATTTTTAGATTCAGAGGACATACAGAGTAATAGAACACAAAAATCTGCTCCTGAGTTTCCTATGCAGTAACCAGCCATGAAAAGATTTCTCTAAGATGAGAAGGTCAGTATTGCCAGCTGTACAGAAATCCCACTGCTGTACATTCCTAAGCACACACAGTCACAATTACCATCACTAGCAATACAAAGGTAAGCAGGGACTGTGAGCACTATGTGGACATCCACGGCATTGGGGGAGGGCAACTGCTAACAAGCTCCTACACACGATATGCTTCACACACAAGTGGTAATAAATAATCTATAGTTATTACCACATCCTGAGTACAGCCGTATTTCAAGTGTTAACCTTTAAGCCCAAATTTTCTTAAAACGATCCTGCTGAACATATATATATTTTAAACATCTATATTTATAATTGTCTATTTTACTAACCTACAAACTTTATTATAGTTAGACTGTCATCTGGAGAAAACCAGCTTAAATTAGATTTCAAGTATTCATCAACATTAAAGTTGTTACTCTTTATTTTAATTCCTTTGAAGATCCTGAGACAAACACTCATATTCAATCAAAAATAAGAAAATAATAATGAAAAGAATTGAAACATCTCCTAGAGCAGCATTGCAAATCCTTGTGCAGGCCAGCTCTCATCCATCCAGCCCAAGTTTTTCAGACAAGACTGCTTGGCCTCCCAGCCCTCTGCTGACACTCACAGTTCCCAACAGAAAGGTAAGCCACAACATTTGGCAGCTGCTGGAAGCTGAGTTGTCTAATCTTTTTCAGTCACTTGAAATGATATACATCACTATCCATTCTTGCTTGGTGATGGTGATTTGTGATGAATGTGGCAGCACCAGCAATTGCAACTATGCCTCCTAACTTCTTTCCACATATTGACTGCACAGAAATGAACAAGCAAATGAAGGAAGCCAAGCAGTATTTTATTGACTCCCAGAAGACAGATATGGATTGCATACAACCCTGGAAAACTTCTTACTTTTTAAAATCCCATAACTACAAACAAGAGAACTCATTCCTCATAAATAACCTGACACCATTCCTTCATCAAAACGTTTTGGCATGGAACATATTTCCTTTACAGTTTAATTTTAATTGTTCATTCAAACAGCTTAAAAAACTATGTCTATAATAATACTTAAATATATTGCTCATATTTGTGACTTCATAAAAAAAATAGTTTAAGATAATACTTTCCTAGTCATAAAAAAAAAATTCAAAGAGACTTTTGAATGAGCACTTTGGAAAGATGGGTAAAAATAATTTGCTGGAAATTATTAAAAGTCTTCATTTATCAATAGACTGAACCCCTTAAAAATGTGTATTTCATGTAAGAGCAGTAATGATCTGAAGAAAATGCACATGGTGCAACTAGCTTTCTCTTGATCCTGCAGAAACATATGCACATACTCAGCTACAGCCACAACAGAATATCTGCAACATGAACAAGACAAAGTTGATCTCAAAGACAGATGCCCGAGTGCTTGAAAAATCTGACCACATACAATTAAATCCCTTTTAGAATAGGTTTTGCAGATGACAACCACAAAAGCTTTGCCAGGCTGGCAAAGGCCATGAGAGCATTTTTGGTTTTAGTAAGAAGTGGACAGGATGGCTTAAGTCACCAGTGAAGCTGAATTAACACAGCCTGTCTACTGAAGCTTGCAACATTTGTTCCTCTGGCATCTAGAAAAGGCAGTAAACTCTGGAAGCATATTTTTTTTCTGAAAGGATCACGAGGCCACAGATGTCCTCACCTTCCCACAGCAGTGCTCATTCTTATCCACAATGTCACCAAAAATGCATTGTTTGCACCTGAATGTATTCCTTCCAAGACACTAACCCAGAAGCTTCAACTGATGTATAAATGATTTTCAGGCTTAATCATTTTTTAAAGTTGAAAATGGGTTCCTACTTGACCAATAATGGAGCAGTACATCTCCTTAGCATTTGTGATTGGCCAGAAGTGATTTTACATCGAAGTCTTCAAGATCCCAAGTATTTTCTAACCCTCCAGAGATGCTGGTGCTGAGGTATGCTAACTCCAGTTACAGATTCCTGCTGTGAAGCTGGCTGAAGAAATCTACACTCCACTCCACTGTCCCTTCAGATACACCAGTACAACTCCAAAATGGATCTCTGACCCAGTGTGGGTCGAAAAGCAACCCTTAACTCAACTTCAAAGCAAGGACCAGCCCACTGATCTGATGTTCTGTGCAGCACAGGCAAGGGGCAGTGGAGTGGAGTGACAGAAACCAACAGCTGGAGCAGTAGTGTACTGAATTGGTTTTGTCAGGCAACCTCCTGTGTCACGAAGCATCACCTTCACCATTTGCAAATGGAACACAGAGGATCTCTGAGATGCTCTTCAGAAAGCACAGGTGATACCAGGATAGGCATGAGCCAATGAATGTGTCTGGACACAGGTGAGCAGAGAAGTGATACCGGACATTGTCTCATCCACTCAGAAATACCACATACTAAAAAGTGTTTTTAGAAATGCCTTCTGTACACCACTTAATAAAACTGATCTCACAATATTTCCCTTTTATCTTACATTTTTACATAAAGCAGATGTGTCTACACCTTTAGGAAAAACACTTCCCTAAGTAATATTCAAAGCAATTGAAAGTGTGTTTGAGGAAAACTTACCTAATTAGCTTCATGAAGCCAGTCACACATATAAAGCCAAAAGGCAGTGAAATCTCAGAGACTTGGGTGAAAGCAGATATAAGTCACAGGAAAGAAATTTCAACAACTTTCTGTTGACACAAGAGCCTTTTGTTTCCAAGAGGAGAGCAATTAATACTCAGCAAGTGACTGGTTTTGGCTATTCAGGCTTAGTGCCCTTAAAATGAGCTTTTTTTTTTTTAAAGTTGTCATGTTATTGTTACAGTTAGAATTGTATTCTGACGAGTTCCTGGGATATAAAAATGACCTACCTCTAAACAGGTTTCTGCATGTTATAGACTATACTTCTTAACTTAAAAACAATTATTTTGCTATTTCCAGTTTACAATGGTATAAAAAATGAAGACTTCACAATGTGTGTAAATGGCAGGTAAATGTATTTTAAAAAACAGAATAATAAGCTGCATGTTAAAAACTGGGTCACAGACTAATAAATACATAGTTCAAAGACATGAAATTTTCAGCAGCTGGTTTTAAAGAGCAAGTGGGGAAAAACTAGCCATCCAGACTCCATTCTGGCTCTGTGGTCTATATGCTAGGAACACCTGCAGTTCGAAAACAAGTTGACAAAGGAGTAGAATCAGCTTTGTCACCTATTTTCTTTTTAAAAAAATTAAAGCTACTTGCTAAAAGTGTGGTGTAAAACCTAGAGAAACTTTCATTTCTTCATGCATTTGATGACACTGAAATAAAAAAAGAAATTATTTTAACCCAGAAAAAGTGAGTCATCGTATACTGTAAGGGCTGTCGTACTGCAAGTTTCTACAGTAATAGCATTTCTAGAAATATACCAGAAATTACTTTTCCATAACAAAATATACAGTTATGTGTTAGATCATCATTGATTTTCAATACTCAGTCAAAATGGAAACAGTAACTGTGAAATTTAAAAAAAAAAAAAAAGGAAAAACCCTGTTTCCAAACAGTAAAAAGATGTTTTGATAGCTGTCGAGATGCCAGAAAGCAATGCTGGACACCAGGAATTTCCAGAACGACACCCTTTCCAAAGTGATGCGCAGTCTGTGAATTAGACTGTGAGAGAAAACTGATCCTGTTCTATGGGCTTCTCCACCCAGGCTCCAAGTCCTGCCTTCAGGAATGCTTTAAACAAACACTCCTTGGCAGTTTGATACTCAGTGGCTCCTTGCTTGGTTTCATGGTACAGATTAGGCTTGAGGATCTTTGAATGCAAGCTGGAGGAAAGCTGTGTGGATTAAAAATGAGAAGGACAAGAAACTATTAAACCAGATTGAGAGTGATCAACTTATTAAAAGAACTATTATTAAAACAAGGTAATAAACTACTAAACCAAATGTTCAGGCAAAGGCAGATGAGTACACGGTTCTCCTCCCTCCAGACATCAACAGCTCTGTACCCAGCTTCATTGCAAGACAATGGCAAACTCTTGCAAAGTGACCCCTTCTGCAGTTCTGTGCCATGGCAGAGGCACTCCTGAGACTCATCTCACCCCAGCTAGTCTGCCTTTTGCTTTCTCTGGATTATCATCTTCCTTCAGTGGAAGAAATCAAAACACTGAAAAGCCACTGACAGATCCTTTCTAGTAAGTTTTCTTTCTCAGAGGACAAAGCGAAACCTCAGTAGGTTCATCTGCAGTGAAACTGGTATTATCCTTTCAAATAAATTAAAATGAGATGGCAAAGTCAAAGGAGATAGCACCCTCTGTTTACTTAGCTATAAAGCAAGAATATAGGCATTTTGGACGAGACATCATAAATTTAAAGAATAAGCCTTATAAATAAAAGCATTGTTCTTTTCAATTACTACATGGAACACTACCTAACATCAGGCTCAGCTTGAAACACACTCAGAAAGTGGCTTCTGAACACAGAAAGCAGCATGCACAGACATCTTATTAAGAATTAAGAAGTGTAAAATTTAGCACTGTGGAAGATATACCTTTGCATGAATACGCATCCAGCGGCTGTAAAAAGCATGTTTACAAAGGCGAGATGCACGACCCATTTCATCTTTACCAGTTGTAGCATTAATAACTTCAAGACCAGCATCTCCTACCGTCCAGTTCACACTGAAGTTTGGTGCTTTCCCTGGTTGACGGGCTTCTGCATTGCTAATACCTGAAATAAAAGTGATTTTTAGTGTCAATAGTAAATACTAACGATTTTTGTTTTTACTGGGGAGTAAGCAATACAGAAGAGCTACTAAAATCACAATACTAAGCAGTATTACAAGTCAATCTTTTATTTTGAGAAATTTTTTCTTCAGATTTGTCACCAACTCACAGAGATACTGCCATGCACATCTCATTCTCATCCTGGCTAAAGTGCTTCCTCATTCTGTCCATCCTAGCATGGCAAAGTGTGCATCGCTGGGGCTTTGAGAAACCAGCCTCTTCAGTGGAACAGATCATGGAGAGGTCTGTGGCAGGGGTCCAGTGGAGACAGGAACATGCATGCTTTGCCACATCCATGTTCCATGACCAGAAGGATCTGGTCTTGCTTATAGGGCTAAACCAATAAACTAATTATTAACCTGAAAATAATTATGATTCAGAAAACAAGTTGCTCCACTCCTGCATAAGAAACTGCTGCTCTCAGAGCCCACTCAGAATCAGGACAAGACAAGTGTAGGAAAGCGCAGATACTGTAAGACTTTGATAATTGTAGATCTCATATCAATTCTGTTTCATTCTGCTGTTGTAAAAGTTCGGTTGCGTATTGCTTATCTCATTTCAAAATGGGTGTGAAACCATGGACCCTGGTCATGTTTCATCACAGTTACAATTCAGCTACCACCTTTGGACTGCAGACATTTTCAGAGGTCATGCTTATTTAGAAGTGCCTACAATGAATGAGCTTTTCCACCTTCCCTCATAAAAATGGAGTTAGGTTAGATCAGCGTTATGAGATGGCAGGATGCCTTGCAAACCAAGGTTTCTACATTTCAGTAGCTGTTGAGCAAGTTTTGTTAAAAGATACCCATCTATTTCCCCTTCTTATCATCTACACCAGGGCATGGTGTGACTAGCCCAAGCAGCAACACTGATGCTGTGGGCATCCAAGTTGGACAAAGTGAGCCCCATCCTTGGCATCCTCTGCAGAAAGCCAAAACTGGCAGACATTTGAGTCTTTCAACATAAATCCGTCTGTGCTTCAGCTACCTCGACACTTTACAAGCACATTGCTACTTACCATGCCTAGAAATGGCAAACCGCAGAACCCAAGAGAGGACTCAGATCATTTTGCTTAGATGTTAAATTCACAGAATCATAAAATACCAAGTTGGAAAGGACCTCAAGGACCATGTGGCCCACCCTTTCTTGGCAAGACCATGGTCTTATCTAGATGGCCCATGGTCTTATCTAGATGTTTGAGTAACACCTCTCAAATACAGCTTCATCTCTATTGAGATGCAAAGCCGCCAGCAGTCTAAGCTCAGTGTAAAACGAGGCCAGATGCCTGCCCAGCCTGCCTAGGGCAGGATTTATTCCCCATGGCACCCCAACGTTGCAGAGGTGCACTGGATATAATGACTGCAGTACCATGCTTGAAGATCACGGCAGCTGCTACCTTCTGTGTGCAACTCCTCTCCCACATGTGCACTCGGAAGCGGCAGCTGTGGCCATGAGTTCAGGTTGTGCTGAGGAAAAGCTGAGAAGCACGTTGCTTTTGATCCTGCAGACATTACAGGGGTGGCAAAATTCTACCTTTAAGATGTCTCAGTTGTCTCAACAGGAGAGAACAAAGGAACAAGGCAATTTTTTCTTTCTAGAAAGTAAAGATCCCATTTTTATTTTAACACAACTTTCACTGAGTGCCTATTTCAAAACTACTCCAAAGTTATGCTATAACAGTTTATAAAATCCAGTAAATTTGTTTAAATTGAAAATAGGTATTGTAGCAGGATACACTTCTTACTATAAACCAAGTTAAGCAAACCTCAGGCACCTGAGTGCAGGATGAGCTCACTTGGTCTGGGTCTCACAGCACCTCTGGGTACAGCACTCAGTGTGTGAGACCTATGAGGTCTGAACCACTCAGTGAAATTCAATTTGCTTTCTATAAACAATTCCTCATTTAATAAATAAAAAATTATTTTGAATTATCAATCAAATTGAACTTCCTGAAGCTGTTGTATTTTTACACTTGGTTTATGTCAACCTGGTCACTATGACTGATAACTGTGGGATTATTTCTGGAGGAAAACATGCATGCCTGTTTTCCTCAAGACTGTGTGGGAATAAACTAGGCTGAGGATGGCGTCCTTGAGGTACGCTTGAGAATGGCAAAGGAGGGAGCACAAAGCAGTGAAGCGAGAAGGTAAAGAAGAAGAAAGTAGAGGATAAACAGGATAGGGGGTGGTAATGGAGGTGGTGTAGGATAGTCAATGATGTATTAGTTTAGGACATGTGAACAGTGTGTGTTTAGAGTAGTTAACCAATAGCTGTTAATGGTAGTGTGTATACAGGAAGAGAAATCGTATATAACCCTGGCAAAAACGTAAATAAAGTGCCCTCAACTTTGATCACATCGGTCCGTCTTGAGTTCATTTCCCGCAGATAACCAGTAATTAAGTGAATAAATAATAAAAAAAATAATCCTACCATTCCCCATTTTCTTAAAATGTAAGTTGAAAAAAAAATTGAGAATCAGAAGTTACCTGAAAAGCTCTCTTCTGATTTCTTTTAGGAGAGATGCAGCCAGGAGCTAAAATACAGCACAGTGCCACGAACCCATACCCACCTATCTGTAAACCAGTGAGCAGGGATGTGTGATTCACACACTGACCAACTGGGAGGGCAGACAGCAGTCCATGCTAAGCAGGTACCATCAAGAATATCACACAAGCGATAACTGTGGAAGACCGATAAAGAAGAGGGCTTTATGACTAGAGTCAAAAAGTCCTCATAACTTCTGTGGTTTCAGTCTCCAAAAGCATATAGTCAGGCTGCTTTTGTAAAGCTTCTGTGAAACAGACCCATGCTGACAAATCTCTTTATCAAAAATTGGTTTTACCAAAACTGCTGAGGCAAGAGGGCTAAGAAATTGCCACCACATGACAAGTGAATCTGTCATATTTTTTTCTTTAATGATATCTATACTATTTACCTTTGCTTTCGTTCCATACACTACTGAACAAGTACAAGGATCAAATATAGTATGAGTACTGCAAAACCTCAGCTGCTCCTTGAGCCTGCTTGTGCTCTATCAGCTACTCAGACACCTGTGATATCACAAGCATCTGCATAAGCAAATCAAATAAAGATGAGGAAGTTGAAAATTTTCATGGCAATTATACAATTGCATTCCTTAGGTTATTTTTATTAATTAAATTAATTTTTTAAATCCCAGAATTTCATATAGACTTAAATAACAACACTCTGTTCAGCTGCTTAATTATCTGCACAAACTCTAGAGAGATGGCAAAAGAGTCCCTGAAGGTGAATCACAAGTACCACAGACAGAAAATGAAGGTCATCTCAAAAGCAAAGCATCTACATGAACATAGCACAATAAGCTGAAACAAGTAAAGGCAGAGAAAAGTAGGACAGAAAGTAAAATATTGTATTCTCCTTTGAAAATTGATAGAACTAAGCTATTTAGAGAACATTGCTCAGAAATTATTGTTGAATAGTATTATAATGGGCTATAATAAGCAAAAGTAAAGGTCACAGCTCTTTGTGTCACTGTTTTTATAAATAATAAAGCTTGTCAGTTCTTTGAGGACAAAGCTCAAAAAAGCTTCATCAAAAACGAGACAGAGAGCTGAAAAACACCAATGTGAGCAGGAGGATAAGGTACCAAGGAAACAGCTAAAAATCACCAAAGGTTCAGCTGAAGGATTTCTTTTAGTTAAAAAAAAAAAAAAAAAAAAAAAGCAAATGTAGACAGCAGTCAGAGGAGTGCTGAGGCATGAACATTTATAATAACCATGCTTGCTGTGGTGCTTGAAGTCTTCAGGTGTAAAAAAAAAAACGAATTAATGTTTTGCAAAGTGGGTTCCCAGGCCAGAGCCCCTCTTCCCAGGCAATGTGCCAGAGGAGCCTTCTGAAATTGAGCTGCCAGTAAAAAAAGTTCTAGAATATGTGTATGAAGTAAGCAAACACTGGTTACAGTACCCAGATGATACTCAACCACATTCAAGGAAACTAAAGACAAGGCAGCAAGAACAGCAGTCATGGTACATAACCTCTCATCAGAAACCACACAAGTCCTCCACGATGAAAGGTGGACAATGCAACTCCAATTTTTAAGGAATTTAGAGGTGTGTCAGGGAACTACCAGTCAATAAACATGACATCTACACCAGGAGGGCTGCAGGAACTACAATAACCCACTACCGGGCACAGATGTATATGCAACAATATTGGGAACAGCTCAACAAAAAACTGACACAGTAACTAGACTGCAGGTTGCCAATACGTCACTAATTATTGGAGAGCCAAGGGATCAGAATGCCTGACTGTTTGATGTCTACTTTAGAAACAGACTTAATGGACATTTGAATGAAGATGGTCTCCTTGGGAAGAGCCAACACAGCTGGAGACCCTCAAAGTCTGTGCACATCTGGAAAGGGGGTGTGTGTATGTGTGTGTGCAAAGAAAGTGGTGAATACCCCACCTCAAACTGTTGTTTTGAACAATTGATTTAAAAAAAAAGGCCAAATCAGGTAGAAAGAGACCATGCATCAGCTACTGTGTACTGGTATTTGGTACTTTGTATTCAGTATTTGGTACTGTGAGTGTTGAAACTGTTACTTACATCCTAACATAAAAGGAAAAATAAGTTACTTAACATTTTAATACCTCCTAGTTCAGGGAATCCTTATTAATTATCTTTCCTATCTAGAGAAATGCTGGTTGTTCAATGTGCTCTTTTCTCTGCTCCCTCCCTCAATCTATTTTAAAAATTCATTAAAACTTTAAACACACTTTAAAATACCAAGGTTTTTTTTTTTCCTGGAAAATAAACAGACACATGCCAAAAGCCAAACAACACACACAACAAGAGGAAGGGTAAGAGATTTCAGTTTTAAAGCTTCCACAGAATTACTGTAAAAAATTCAGAATTTAAGACACTTCAGAACTTTCCTTTGAAAGTCATGGCTCAATTAGAAGTTACAAGCTATTTACTCAAATTAATTCAAATACTAATTCAAACACTGCTATTCCTCTTAGCCCCACTAGAACCCTAGGATCAGTGCAAAGCCAAAGAACAGTAACAACAGCAGCTGCAAAAGACAACCACTAACTACACCAGCTCAGGCTTGCCATATTGCTGTCTGTCAGATATATTTAATACTCTATTAAAAATATTCACGAAGAATGTGCCACCAGGCTCTGAATGCAGCATTTGTGCATTAACCTACAGACTGGAAACTAAAATACTATGGTCATGAAAACAAGTTGGGTGCGATGCTAATGCTGCATCCAACAGAGATTGATGATAAAAAGAAAATACAAGCAATGGCAGCTGAGATGTTATCTCCCTCCATTTTTAGTTGGTTATTGATCTAGAAATTGTGAACCAAATATGTCTATCTTGGCATGTGGATTAACGACATAGCTACTCAACAAAAGTTTGCAATGGCAAGAGAAGTAACAGTGAGAGCTAACACACCATTTCAAGGGTGGGAAGAGGCTTCCCTAATCCAGGGCCTTCAAGTTGCCTCACACATTGCTAGGGCACACTCGAGACAATAATTATGTGAAACTGTGTCCAAAGGTTCATACGCAAGTTATTTCCACCTTTTAACTCATGAAGGGTCCTTGCTATGGTATTTCTGACCGAGTATCTATAGTAGGTTCAGACCATAACTTCTCTGTTGTAACCAGAAAGCAATTTACTCACAGTAATTTGCAAGGTTTTGAGAACTGCAAAATCACATTGCTACTGAACAGACTTAGTTACCAGCACAGCCTTCTCCATTAGATACTTGCCACTAAGTAAAGGTCTGTTGAGTGTATAAAGAGGTGGTAGATCTTCTATCTCTGCTATCCTCTGGTATACGGCTCTGGATAGATGATCCCCATGATATAAACTCCCCAAGATGATGCTAGAGAAGTAAATTGGCTCCACAAAGAGGCTAAGTAAGGCTCCTTGAATACCCAATACGTTCCACCTAAGAGGGAGGGAAAAACAAACAAACGAAAGAAAAAAACAAACCAAAACAAAACCAAAACAAAAACAAACAAACGAAAAAAGAAAAAAAAAAAAAAAGAAAGAAAGAAAGAAAAAAAAATACTTTCTTTTTAATGGAACAAGTAACATCTGCCACACATAACAGCAGTCAATCACAATGGACCAGACTTTCCACCCTTCCTCTTTACCAGCACATGACTATGGTAGCATAGCTGTGACACCTGCCAGTATTTCAGAGATCACCTTATGGGATGCTTAACAAAATCCTGAGTAAGATGACCTAAAGCAACAGGTCTACTGTCAGTACCCACTGCAGGAGCAGACTCTTGTAACTTTATTTCCCCATTAGCACATCCAGTGATGCATTTTCCAGCACTCTAATGACACAGATGGACAGGATTACTCACTTGGAGAAAGCCAAACTGTGAGATCTTTAGTCAGAAACAGTAGTTCATGCCTCCAAAAGACATCTGGTAGTGGGCAAACCATCCTTCGTGGAATGCAAGGACTGTGTCTGTAAGACCTCAGCACCTTATCACCATAAGGGAAAGCTTGTCCTTAACAGCCTAGCCAAACTAGCCACATCCTGCTGCCATAAAGGACATATATAGCTACTTGCAATATCCATGGGTAGGGAGCAAACTGAATCTGAAAACTAAAAATATGCAGAGTGCATCAAGTCTTTGCTCAGTTTAGCTGCTTCACAGACTCCAACCATAAATCCCTGTCTGCACCACTGTGACCTACACTGGATCAGGTTCAGTGGCAGGGATATAGCATGCATAGGAGCAAAATACCAAAGGTTTTTTTGTAGCTGTGTTCACTTGACGAAGTTTTGGCTTCCAATCTGCATGTCATGCAAAGTACTTTTTAAAATCTGTAAGTCTCCTGCAGAGTATTTTCAATGTCCTTGTCTCTGAGGTGCATTCGCAAACAGGAGCAAATGAAGTAGGGTACTAGTGTACAACTGCAACACCCTGACACAAGCAACAGAAAAGTTTCTTTTGCTGCTTGAATAAAACAGATAACCACAATGGAAACTCCTGTGTTCATATTCTTGTCCTTATTAAAAGGCCCATCTTCAACTGTGTTGCAAGGTTCCCCTAGGAAAACAAGAAACTCAGATGTTTTTAACAGTGTTTCTTGCATCTTGTGCTGCAATGGCGTGGCTACACATCATCTACCGCTCTGGCTAGAAACTATATAGCACAACTGCTTCATTACTGCAAAAACTGAACTATGCATTGGCTACAAGAATTGCAAAATGTTTTTAATAAAGGATAAAACAAAAACTGCAACCAAGGAAATGATTTCTTTGCATATGTTTACTGAGGATGAAAATGGAGGCAATGTGCATTAGCTTACTCACCTGTCATTAAAAAAGTTGGCCTTTACTCATTCAGAGTAAAAATATTTTGCTAATAAAACACAAAGCATATTTTACACTGAATAAAGGCATGTTTTGTATAACACAGAAAATGCAATCAGTAACGAAACACCACAGTAAAGATATCAAGTGAAAATTGTTGCTTTCCAGGATCAAGATGACTTTCTAATGACCTTATCGTGAGTACAATTTTGTAAGCACAGAAGCATTTCAAGTGACAAATGAATCACAATAGTATTTTCTTGTTATGTGCAGTATTACCTACATCAAGCACATGGACTGCAACAGACAGATAATATTATGGAAGAAACATCTGGATAGAATTCAAGACTAAGCATTGCAAACTGGAGTCTTACAGTTTTATCTGAAACTTGCAGACACACAAACTGAGCTTCCTTCAGTGAGGCACATCACTTTATACTTTTTGCGAACATGGACCACGTTGGGTCCTGAAATGGTAAAACTGCCTTGTCCTTCTAGTTTATGAGCACAAATTGTCAGAATGCCTGACAACAAATGCTGTCAATCTAGTACTGAAGTTTATTGAAACCACAACTTCTTTTTAAGTTAATGGGTCAAATCCTATATACGAACTGTGAGGTGCCAACTAGAAAAAGCAACATTTATTACAGAAAACTTTATTAAAGTTAGTGTTTCCTTTCTAGTGAAACAATTAAGCAAAGGATCTTTTCTTCACATTAAAAATAGTATCAGAAAAGGGTTAAGTAACTGAACAAACTAAAATCTAGCTTAGAAACCCAAACCTTCCAAGGCTCAGATGTAGTTTATAACACAGAAATGAACCTTGTATAATGTAGTAGAGCTGACATAGACCCTGTCCATTGCACAGTACTCATTTAGGAGCATTTGACAGCTCCAGAAAGTGATAACAGAAGACAATTCTTCCATCACTAATTCAGCAGTTTAAATCTCCCCTGCACTGGCCCCAGGCAAAAATGCAGATCTTCCACATAAAATCACCTGATCTCGGGTGCAGTCTACTGGGCAGACCACAGAGCAGACTGGGATCATGCAGTACCTTTTCTCACCGTTAAAGCAGAAAAATGTTATCATGTTTACAATAGAGAAAAGCACTAAAGCACAAGTGTAAGCAGAATACAGGAATGCTGCATTATGTCAATGGTGATACTGAAATGCCTAAGTTAAAGCACAGGCCAGATTTGCCAAAGGTGAAGAACACCTCAGCAGGCAAGAAGACACCCTCCAACATAAAACTTCTCACTGGAAAAACCTGAGATGCTTTTCTTAGATGAGCATAAAACCAATGCCTTTATGACAGTATTTTACATATTCTGAGTGTCCTTTTTTTAACTTACTACAACAATTTTCTTTCACAACCTTTACTTCAAAGTAAAACTGACATTTAAAATATATGCTTTTATATTGATATAAAGCATGAGCCACAAGATTTAGGTCCAGACTGACAGCACTTACATACAGGGGCCTTGATTTGAGCTGGGGGGTCTAGATGTCACTACAGTTAATGGTGATTTACTCAGAAGCCAAGAACGACCATGGCTGTTAGGCTGAACTCTATCCATGAGTTCACTGTGTAATTCCAGGGAAGCTGGGGTACCTGGTAAGGATAGGGACACCTGTGACCCAACAACAGCTGCAGCATGCAATACTCTTTCAGATTCAACTGTGCAGTTTCGCAGCCTGACATGTATTTTGCATAATCACAGAATCTTTGGAGTTGGAAGGGGCCTCCAGATAGAGATCATCTAGTCCACCCCCCCACCAAAGCAGGTTTACACAGAGCACATTATAATCCACAACGTCCCTGGGCAGCCTGTTCCAGTGCTTCATCACCCTCACAATAAAGAAGATTCTCCTCATATTTAGATGGAACCTCCTGTGTTCCAGATTGTGCCCATTGCCCCTTGTCCTTTCACTGGGCACCACTAAAAAGACTCTGGCTCCATCCTCCTTGCACACACCCTTTAGATATTTACAGACATTGATAAGGTCCCCTCACTCATCTCTTCTCCAGCCTAAATAGTCCCAAATCTCTCAAAACTTTCCTTGTAAGAGAGATGCTCCAGACCCCCAGTCATCTATGTTGTCCTCTGCTGGACTCTCTTCAATAGTTCCCTGTCCGTCTTAAACTGGGGAGCCCAGAACTGGACACAGTATTCCAGATGTCTCCTCACCAGGGCAGAACAGAATGCAAGGATGACCTCCCTTGACCTCCTGGCCACACTCTTCTTAATGCACCCCAGGATACCATTGGCTTTCTTGGCCATAAGGGCACATTGTTGGCTTATGGTAAACTTACTGTTTACCAGGACTCCAAGACCCTTCTCCATAGGGATGCTTTCTAGCAGGTCTACCCCTAAACTATATAGATCCATGGCATTGTGCCTCCCCAGGTGCAGGACCCTGTATTTGCCCTTGCTATACTTCATTAAGTTCTGCTCTGCCCAACACTCCAGCCCGTCCAAGGTCATGCTGGATAGCAACATAGCCCTCTGGTGTGTCAGCCACTCTTCCCAGTTCTGCATCATCAGAAAACTGTCCAAGGATACGCTCTGTTTCCTCACCTAGGTCATCAATGAACATGTTAAATAAGACTGGACCCAGTACTGATCCCTAGGGAACACCACTGGCTACAGGCCTCCAACTCAACCCTGCACCATTGATCATAACCCTCTGTGCCCTGTCACTCAACTAGTTCTCAATACATCTCACTGTCCACTCATCTAACCCATACTTCATGAGTTTCCTAATGAGGATGTCAGAGAGACAGTGTCAAAAGCCTTGCTGAAGTCCAGGTAGATGACATCGATTGGTTTGAGTGAGAACAGAACTAATTCTGTTCAGTACTTTTACTTTTCAGCTCAGTTCTTTTAACTAACTGCACTTTCTGACGGCAGCAACCTGTTCTCACAGACAGTGTCTGCTTCTAGCAGTGATAACACCCCATGTTTAGAGTTACTACTAAGGATTGGTGTGCAGACCAAGGCCACTGCTGGATCTTGTGTACCACACTGGGGGATGCAGAAAGTGAAAGGCTGCACCTGCAGGGAGGAGCGGACAGGACGGGTGACCCTAAACTGACCAACGAGGTATTCCATTCCATATACATCATACTCACTAAAGAGCTGAGGGATCCAAAGGGTCTCTGGGCTCTTCTCCCCTCTTGGACTGCTTTGCCAGCTTGGCTTAGCTTGGCTCAGGTCCTCTTTCAGTTCCTTCCTCAAAGCATTCAAGGAAGCCTCTTTCTGTTCTGTCTTTGATCCCAGTCTGCGTGTTCCTGAACCCAGTACCAGAATCCAGCTCCTGAACACAGCTCCCGTCTGTTGCGGGGCCCAGTCTGGGACTCCCCCAGTGCCTGCTCCACAGCATCAGGGGGGTGGGGTTCAATACTGGTTTTGTATATATTTCACTTTCATTATTATTAATTTCCTTTTCATTAAAGCTGTTTTAGTTTCCTTTTCTAATCGCTAAGTCTCTCTCCCTTATTCCCTTTCTCTTCCCCTTTGGGAAGGGAGGGGAAGTTAACAGAGAGCATCTATTATAGGTCTAAGGGACTGCCCTGACCCTAAACCGTGACACACCAAAAGACAAAATTTTTACTGTCATCAAGATTCTACCATGTCCTCTACATTGTCTATGAAGTAATCTTGTGCTCAAGTGTTTCAGGAAATGCTCTTTCAAACCACTACATCTCACCACTTTTACAGACTAGACCCAGTGGTGACCTTTGAAGATCTGTGCACATTAATTGTGTCCAACTCCTGACTACAGAGACAATCCTCTATGTGTAGTGTGCTCACCTGATGTTTTATATATGAGCACCACATTGGAGAAATCATAATTTTACAGATTTATCACACTCACTGGTTTATTTATTCTACATTCATCACTTAGATCCTATTGATAACAAGTTGGAGGATGGATGCACTTTCTCAATCTTTCTGCTTTTTTTCAATCATGCTTCATTAAAAAAGAGAGGGCAGAGAAACCAGAGATTGACACCAAATCAAGAGGAGTCCTCTCTTCCTTACTGTGCTGTCACATTGCTGCTTTAGACAACCATATGTTCAGAGGCAAGGAGATTTGCAGTGGTTTTCTAAAAAGTCTGTTGATTTCTTCATGGCATGCAGTTGATTTCACAATTCCCGATACAGAAAAAGGTAAGTAAAATTTAACTCTGTAGCAACACTTTCATAGAGTGTGCTAGTGCACCTCTTGCCAAAAAAAACCTAGGTTGAAAATACACACATCAGGTAAAAACTCTCCTCTGAACTTTCTAAACCCAAACTGCATAGAAATTCTGTTATTTGCACTATTTTAGAGAAAACACAGAAATGAGGAGCGTAACAATAGTAAGCAGTAAAGCTTGATGTTACTATCAAACATCTTAGTCTCAATTTTTATGCAGACAGCAGTTTGGAGGTGAGTCACTACCTGTTGCATTTACAATAGTGTGCATGTGGAACAGGTGTCAGAATTCATCACAGGAAAATTAATAATCTCCTGCAACTACCAAAATGACGCAGACTACAAAGCCTGACAAAACAAGTGCTTAAAATTCAAAGAGCTACTCTTATTAATATAATTTATAAACAGCAACAACTATGAACAAAGGAAAAGTATTTAGTAGGCATTTTGGTTATGATAATCTTTTACTTGTAACCAATAGCAAGGGAGTTAAGGTGTCAACACATGAGAAGGTGTCAGACTATCCCCAGAAAGCATTTTACATCCTCACATGCATCTCCTGCCCTCCTCCATGACAGAGGTGTACAGATCAGACAGCAGCTTGGAAACCACAATCATGCAGGAAACCCCAGAGTTACAGGTACTGCAAACACAAGTGCCTTCAGTTCAGAGCTAGTGGAAGCCCCTGGGTCTGTGGCTTCCACCAATGTCTTTATGGTAAGAAGAAAATTGAAATCTTCTTGGTGTCACGGTAAGTCAGGCCTATCTCTGGGATTACTCTCTGAGACAGCTGCCATTTGAGCTGTGCACCTCCGCACCAAATCTGAGACCAGCAGCATCCTCAGGGATGCAGCCCTGTGGTGACCTTCACCTCTGTAGTTCAGTGACAAGCATTTGCATGTCTGCCTGTTCACTGTGGTGATTCATCATTCATGTGCAGGGACACTTCTGTTCAACTCAGACTCACACTGGGCAGGTCATGATCTGATTGCTGTGGACATCCATCTAACTGGGTTTTACTCTCACCCCTGGCAGAACAAACAGGCAGAGTTGACTCCATTCATCTAACTGCAATCTGGTTTCTTTTCCGATTTTAAATCCAATTTCTTTTTGTTTTCTTAAGAGATTAACAGAATCTCTATGTCCAGCCCATAACTTTCATAAGCCACAGCATAAAAAGGCACCAACATATCTATGTATCGTCAGAGTTTCTTTTACAGCAAGTGGCTCAGTCAGAAGCCCACACTAAAAAACAGTAAGTGCAAGAAGTCCACGGCCTTTAACAGCAGTACTTCTCACAAACATCTTTTTATTTATCCTGAGGTCAGATTTGCAATTGCAGACACAAGAACCTGTCTTCTCTTCTAGTTGCACCTAGTCTGGCAACCATACAACTCTTACTTGTCCCCAGCTTTACTGGTGTTGCATACCAGGCAGCCTCGGCCAAGACTCAGGTCACTGGTTTGAAAGGTTACATGATGCTACGTCTGGCTATTTAGACGCTACATCTTGGGTAGTGGTTTCCTAACACTTTCCCCTAAGGTTTTTTACCTAGGTGTCATGCAGCCAACACTTATCCAAGTGAATACGTTCACATTGCCACTGTCACTTGAGTTAAGAATGGGTGAGGAGAACTGCCCTTTCTATTGCTGTTCAAAATCCCACTGGCTCTCTCTCGCTTAGAAATAACTCTCAAACTCAAAGACGGATGGCTGGGCAGGGACATAGCTGCACAACATGCAGCCTTTAATGAGCATGTGTAGGATTCTAAGATGTGCTTGTGCAAATTCATCAGTCCCAAAAAACTAGGTGGGAAGATAAAGAAGACAAAGCCATTGGGGAAACAAAGAGAAAGACTGAGTTACAAACATCCATTCAGATTTCCCACTTTGACTAAGAACAAAATGAGGCCATGGCACATGATGTTCTTTCAAACGAAAGATTATCAGAAATAATACTTTCCTTTCTTTAGAGTAGAAGAGCACCAATGACTTCCCCTTGAACAACCTGACCTAATGTTAAAGCTTTTCTCAGTTCCTACCGCCTTCGTAACAATGAAGTGAGGTGAAAAAAATTTTGATCTTCTGAGCAACACATTAGCTACAACCTGGATATTTTCACAAGAAGTAATTATTTGAAGCCAAAAAACTGAAAGTGAATGTGGGTGAAAAAACACATCAAAAGAAAGATGGTAAAAATAGACATGATAAAGTAGCATGGAACAAGGTTAGGATACGTTTAAACCAAATGCACGTAGATTAATGTCCCAAAACAGTTACTCCAGTCACAGAAACCACCTTAACACCATACTGTGGTGCCACCAGGCAGTAACACTGGGATAATCCTGTTCTAATGCTTCTGACCCAAACAGGATTACACTCATGGCCTTTCCATGTTTCTCACAATTTTTCCTGGAAATTCCTACGAGGCTCAGAGGTGCTAGACAGCACACTGCAACAAAGCATTCAGAGGCTGGAAATAACAGCTTGCATTAAAAATCTAATCCACATAGATGAGGCTGTTCAGATACAAGGAGTTTTCCTCCTTGTGCAAGGCTGCACCCTGAATCTATCCACAATTTTTCCAAGTTGGGATTGTGAACCTTTTGAAAAGCTCGGTGGAAATTCACAGGGCTCAGGCCTCCTGGAGGACTGACTGCTGGACACTGCAGAGTAATGCATTCTTTCAAAGGTAAATGGACAAAATATGGTCATAAGTGTCAGGGAAATGTAATAAAAGTAAAATGAAAAAAAGAATATGAAAATTTGGGCCTCCTTACCCATCATACATTCTTTGCTCTGTGTGAAGGGGTTCTATTTGCTTCCTTCACTGTCACAAACAAAATTATTCCCATTAGCCTCAAGAAGAGGTGGCTACTAGCTATGCAAGCGAGAGATGGGTTCTGTTCTGCATCACACAAAATCAACAAAATAGTCAAATGTCTTCTACCTCAACAACTGTCTTCATTTTTTTTATTTGCACTAACAGCAATGACAATGTGGTAAGTCAAATGAATGTGGCAAATGAATTACCGATATCAAATGAATTACCATGTCATGTGGTTGGAAGAAGTCCCTGGCATGAATCTGGAGAATTTGGTGAATTTCATTGAAAATATTATAAAAGAAACTGAAATATCATTTTTGTAGAGTTACATTTCAACAACCCACTGTCCTAGCTTCTGAAAGGCTATCTCTGTTTCTGTTAGGGGGATTTAAACTAAAGTAAAATGTTTTCCTTCAGTAGAGATTACTTAGACAAGACAAGAGAAACAAAACAATTACATAACCTTCCTCCTGTATTTTTGATCTGGCATACACAGTTCACAAGAATAGTTCCAATTTAATACACTTAAGTTTCAAATCAGGCTAACTGTAACTTTACAAAACAGTAGAGCTATTTTAATTTAAAAATAACTAAAATACCATCATCTGAAAAACCTGGTGTTTCTCATCTATTTTGCAAGAACACAGAGGGTGCAAACACACAGACTCATTTAAAAAAAATTATGTTGCAACTCTCCCATACTTCTAATACTTGTTAAAGGATACTGCTGCTGCATTTTTTGAGGGGTAATCATTTGTCCATTTGTGATTTTGAAAAAAAATTCTTCAATCTTTGTCAAATAGAACAACGAAGAAGGAATTGGATAAAATACAAATAAAAGCACTAGTATTTGAGGCAGAATATTTAATTACAGTATAAATATTTAAACTAAAATTAAAATAATTTAACTTTAAAAATTAAAAGTGCCCATCAATTAACATTTTTTAACTGGAACACTTTTCCCCTGTATGAAACAATACAAATCTAAATATCAATAAATCACAGAACACTTTGGGTTGGAAGGGACCTTTGAAGGTCATCTAGTCCAACTCCCCTGCAGTAAGCAGGGATGCCTGCAACTAGAGCAGGTTGCTCACAGACCTGTCCAACCCAACTTTGAACATTTCCAATGATGGGTCAAGGACGTATACCATCAGAGGAAGTTATTCAAATATAACTAATGCAATATATTTATTGCACTGTTTTGCTAACGTTGTACTGTTTTAGGGAAGGAAAAAACCAAAACAAAAAACCAAAAAAAACCCTAAGCATTCCTCTGCTGTTTTGCACTGATATAAATACAAAACAAAGCTTTAATGACTTGAAGTGGCTGGAATGACAGCCAATGATTTCACCTTGTCTCTGAAGCCAGAAGAAGGTCTGACACCAATTGCAGGTGAAGAATGAGAGCTTTGCCACTGGAGTTACAGCCACCCCCACACTATGTCTAAGCAATAAAATCAAGCCAATCAGTGACTGGCATGTTCACTGCAGGTATCATGCAACCCTCCTTTCTTGTTCAGCAATAAAAAGCAATAGCAAAGAAACCAATCATTCAATATCTCACCTCGCTATCTTGTCACTGCAGGACATGGTAAGTAGCCTTTCTCCTTGCAATACACCATCCCATGTCTGGATAGTGGTAGTAGAGCGCACAGGGATGGTGCCTTCCCCAGATTCTATTTTTGTCCGCAGCTGTCCCCTTGCTTTGCGGTTTGGATGCCTGTCCCCTTGATCTAAAAGACAAAAATCACTTAAAATCAGTTGAGAATCATTCTCAGAGTGTTTTACAGATAGCATTACAATAAGAAGCGTCAATTAAAAGTATTTGCCTGTGTAACTGATGGCTTGCATAACAATTTCTATTGCTCCTTGCAAATTAGCTACAGCATCAGGCATCTCTCACAAATACTGTCTTCTAAAACCCACTTGCAGTTAAACCAAGCTTTCCACAAAGGATCAGTACACAGCAGGTAGCTCTTCAATTCTGTTCTGTGCATTACAGTGTTAGAATAAAGTTAATGGATAGATCAAGAAAGGGTCAGGCAGGCAACCACCATTAAAAGATGCAAACATTGAAATGGTTCAGTTAGTTCTGTACAATACATGGTGGATCAGTTTATACTTAATTTCTAGGACAAAGGAAGACCGGCTCGTATTTTTTTTGTGAAGAGATCTTTGTCTAACACACATCTACACTAAAAGGAAAGAAGACACCTATATTTTATCCGTGCCACTTGTACATCCTCAAAGAATACTTTAAACTCCCTTGCTTGAGTAGGACAGCTGTCATACCCTCTTGCGCTGCTTCATGTGGTGAGAAAATCCTAGCGTCGCCACAAGGAGATGTGCTGATATAGAGGTGAAACTGCACATTTTCCTTCAACTTAAACCCGCCTTGCTCTGATTTTATAAAAATGGATTTTTGCTGATCTTCTTTATTGCTGAAACAGAGAATAATGCTAGAGTCAAAACTGACATTAACACATAAATAACCACTCTTAATAGGCATTAAAAGTAAACATAGGATGCCTGAACATTTTATAGTATAAATCTAACAGTTATTACAATTAAAATTAAAAGACTATTGAGACAAGAAATAGAGAGCCTTTGACATTCCCAGATGTCAAGAGCTTTCAGGCACTTAGCAACAAGTGAAACACCACCACCATTTAGCCCATTTAAGAATACTTTAATTTACCTATTTACAGTTTACAAAATGATTCCCAGTTATTATTTCTGTCCTCTCCTTTCATGACTGACACCAAATTGAATATATATTTTGTTAAAGTCAAACTTTAGGGCAAAGTGCCTATGTTCTAAAGTAAACATCCTAATGCAATAGGACAAGTGTTTCACGTTGAAATAATTAAGACAGATGATACAAACAGACACCTTTTCAGCTCCATGTGATCAGCTCATCCTCTTTTTCCTTCCAGCTTACCTTAGATAAAGCTCCAGTTGTGTATACAGAAATTTAAGCAGGCACCGGCGAGAGATAATTTCTGCATGGCAATCATTTAATGCAAGACCACGATCACTCATGTATTCACCATTGATGCATTTTGTTCCTGTAGAAACACTTATTACCAGGGCATCTTTCACATCTATACCTGCAAAACACAGTTTCAGGAAGATGACTTAATGAAAATCACAAAAAATCTAGCAAGCTGTCTTCTTATTTGACTCTTTACAAAAAAAAAAAAAAAAAAAGTACTTTCTTCTGATACTTTCTTTACAGCCAAAGTTTCATTCAGCCATACTCTTCCCTGTATGGTCTATGGTTCTTGTCAGTTCCTCATGTTCGAGTTCAGACAAGTTAGAAATTGAAAACCTGCAGGGAAAATTGCTGCTTCAAGAAGAGTTATTAAAGCCTGAGCTTGAAAGACAGTGTTTTTTTCCCTGAGCCCCAGGCACTCAGCTCGCTTCCATCATGTACGTTCTGGACACCTATGCAGATATTCAGTCACTTTACAAATCTGAAAGGCACTGATTTATTGAAACTGAAACAAGTTATGGAAGAGTATTAAGCCAACAACAGGGGAGGTGAGATTAGGGAATGAAGAAGTTTAAATGCTTAAACCACTGTAAAGCTTATCAGCAGTATAATGCTTCTAGAAGTGTAGTTCTTGGTATTATATCATTCCATACAGTAGAATTTAAAAAATATTATTTTTTTTTCTATACAGAGGACTGCTTTTATCACACAACAAAAACCAAAGGTCAGCTGCATGAAGAATTCAGAAAGACAGGTCAAGATGTTACATCCATCTAGCAAAACACTCAGAAAACATAGCCCCAACAAGCCACACTAATTTCTCTGAAGCTCTCATGGCTCATGAGCAGAGACGCATAGCTGCCAAAGACCGCCAAATTCTTTCTGCTGTCTTCTTGCAGAATAGCTACTGCAGTATGGAAAAGCAGAAAACCAACTTTCAGTGCACCCCAAGCACCTAAAGATCCTTCCATAACCACTAGCTGCACAATGGCAGTGATGATATAAAGGGAATAATGAGTAATTAGCAAATGAACTGGTAACTGAGTAACTAAAAAGCTAATTGAGATGAGGACTGTCTGAGCTTTCACTCCTGATGAAATATATGGCTTTACAAAAAGAACCTGAGCTGTCTCCTCCTGCCCACAGGGCTGGAGGAGAAGAAAATGCAGGAGAAGCAGGATGCCACTTCATTCTACAACACAAGGCTGTACAATGGGTTCATACAATTTCTGGGGATCCCCAGAGCAGGTATCCATGCAAAGATGGTTTTAAATTCTGTGTAAAGATAATTCCTCAGTAAATTAAAATATATTCACATGTTAATTAGGACTTAATTCTTTGGTTACATGGCTCTTCCAGGAATTGTGGACACAGGACTGCAATTACAATAAAAACATGTTAAATATCACAAAATATATTAAATAAAACTACAGAATGTTCCTCACAGTGCTTTGCATTTGGGGCTAAAGAGGCATTAGTACCACATCAATGTTCTGTCACTGAGCAGCACTTGAGGAGTGTCAAGTCTTTCTCTCCAAAGCTCCCAAAGGCCAGTGTGCTGGAGGTGGGCAAGAGACTGGGAGAAGACACAGCCAGGACAGGTTAGCAACACTGACCAAGGGATATCCCACACAATAAGCCTTATGCTCAGCCACAAAAGGTCAGGGAAATGAAGAGAAGACATTCAAGGTTACAGTGTTTGTCTACCCATGAGTATTCTTGCCCTTCATTCATTTTATCCCCATGCCCCAGGAGAGTGCAGTGAGCAAGAGGCTGGGTGGGTGTTTGACTGCTGGCCAGGGTCAGACCACCCCAGATATCTTGTGACAGAGTTGAGGCCACATTGTCCATCTGTCCCTAGAGCATGCAGTTATCATCTACCCTAACCAGCACCCTCAGACCTCTCTGCTCTGTGGAGGAGTCTCCTGCAAACATCCCCACAGGAAGAAAGGGCTGGTGTTGCCCAAATTGCCAAGGGAGGGCTGTACATTTATCACGTACATCCATCCGACTCATACAACTACCTGGGGATAGTTCATGACAGGCCCAAAACGAACGTCCCATCAAGGGTTCAGGTGGATTGAAGACCAAAACAAATTTTAGCGTGAGGAAATTTCAGCAGCAGTGTGGTTGCAGATCAGCTTAGGGCAGAACTTAACTGATTTGGGTGATCTGGCAGTGCACAGATCTCATGGCAGCAATCACAGAAAAATAATATTACTGCTGCTTTTACAAGCACACAAGTGTCAGCTGCCAAAACATAAGCTGCTTTCTTCAGATATTTTTACTAAAATGACTGAGACACAAAGCACTAAGAATACAGCAGGAATAACTCTAACAAAGTGCAAAACCTTAAAAATGTGGAAAGCAAGCATAATTTCTTACGTAACATGCCAAAATGAAAGAACCCCATCTGCATGACCAATGCAGAATAATTTATTTTAGATTTGCTTTCAAAAAGTTTCACAGTTGATTTTAAAAGGTACAGGTATTTTGTAGACCATGAGTTATCTCAGATATCTGAATCAAGCAGAAAATAGGAACTCTGTAGAAACATAAGTATTTGCAGGTCTCATTTTCCTGTAATTATCTTTAGCCAAGATTAATTTCTCTCTTTAGTGCACCTTGAAGATTAAACAGTAAAAACGCATTTCAGTACTGGGTCACTGAAAAAACAGTTTCCTAGAATGCAAACAAAGCAGGTAAAATAGTACTTTTTACTTTTTTTTTCTTTACCTGTTGTCATGACAATTCCAGCAAGGACTTTTCTACGTGCATGTGGAGATGTGAAATTTTCTGTCAAATCACTGAATTTATCTACAACCAAACGTGCAACAGCATCAGCTAAAACCTGTAGGATCACACAGAAATGCACATTAGAGAATTATACAAATAATTTTCAAATTATGGCAGCATTAGGTTATAAAAATTTGCACTTTAAAATGATTTGACACAATAAATTAAATGAGTTTTTAGTGTTCACTTTAAGAATGGACGTTGAGGCAACAGCAGTATGTCAAGGAAGTGGCCAGGTCCAATTATCAGGCATATTGAGCTCTAAGCAGAGTTCTGTGTGCTCCATGTCTATTAAATAAGGGTAAGAGCCATAAGCCAAGCATTAAAGTACCCAATGGTCATGACTGTTACGAACATTTGAGGCTTAGAAGAACTGGATAGACAGGTAAGTCATGTTCAAACCTCAAAACACATAATTTCAGTATCTTTAACATTGGACCTGACAAAAAGGTTGAAGTGCAAAAACCAAGCTCCTCAAAACAACACATAAATCTTTTACAATAATCAAAGCCCTTACATAGCTATTATATAAATAAGAATTAATCTGTTTTCGACACTGGTTAAACACTTATTACTTTTTATTTTTACATATGTGCACAACTGTAGGAAGAGAAATCGTCAATGTATAACCCAAAATAAGCCATCTCAAAATTAGGAAAGATTTACCTCTTTCACCTTCAGGAAAACTTGAACAGTAACAATCACAGCCTTGTCATATCTTGCCAGCAGGGGTAGCAAGTGATGTTGGTGTGGCTGTATGGGTGACTAACTTCTAATATCAAGCAAAACCTTCAAAATACCAGCCCTGTTCTTGTCGAACGACCATTCAGTTCAATACTGCAGCTAATCTCACCTTATGTTTATAAAGCAGATGGAACCATAACAGATAGAAGAGTTGAGTCAAGATCAAATTCTTGAATTTTCACCTGAAAAGAAACTGAAAACCAGGGCAATCTATCCAATAGCATCACTAGCATAGCTGGTTGTTCCCAAGGCAAGTCTGAGAAAGGCAAGTTAAATGTTAGATGGTATGATGAGCAGTCTCCAGGCTGACAGGAGAGACAGGGCAGCCTGTCCTCACCCATCTTCCACCAGCACCAGGACTGGCAGCCGGAGAGGAGGAAGAGTGGATAGCCAGGGAGAGAGCTCAGGACCCTATCTCAGAGCACCAGTCATAAAAGTCTTGGTCTGGTTGTCCATGTATTGGCACCCAACAGTGTCTGCGATGTTCTGCGGTAACCACCTGGCACACATGTTGACAAACCAGAAGAAAACAGGGCCTGCCTCATACCTACCAGCATCATACAGACGTCTTACCACATCCAAAAGCATCCAATGTGGTACTAAACACACATGTAAGCATCTAAAACAAGCCCAAAAGGATGCTTGTGTCTGAGAGTCTCCTGCTTACAAAACTGTCTTTGAGCTCTCAGTAATAGAAGATCACCACTCTCACCCCTCCAGAGGGCCCAAGGCAAATCAACAGGGCAGCAGTATACAGAGCTTGGGGACACCCACTTGAAATGGTACAAACTCCTGAACACAATCAGTTCTAAAAACAGACTGCCAGAGTCAAAAGAAAAGAAAAAGAAAGTTTAAAGACTGCCAGCCTGATTCACCACCATTTTCTTAACAACGCTCACAAGAACCGTACAGCCTAGAAATAACAAGGAGGAGGAGCTCTCAAATTTAACTTCTTTCTGGAAAAGCTTTAGCAGACAAGGAAGCAATAATTAGCTCATGTGTCATGCTTTCAGAGCACTACAGCTTTTTCCAGAATCTGACTGGAGACAGTGACTAGCAGTTAGTGGTGACTGAGGTCACATGCATCAAGCATTGGTCAAGGTTTTGCAGTTGCACAACTTGTAGAGTCAGAAGACTCTTGACATTGCAAATACAAATTCTCACAACGCACTTGAATGCACTGCAACTCAGAAACTTATCAACAGATGGAGACATTTTTCAGGAATGCAATTCTGCTCAGGGGCTACAAATATGTGTCATCAAGCACAGATTTTCAAATAAGGTCTTTTTGCTGCTGGACCCAAAACTGTTATAAATTCACTAAATTTGCATTTAATTGTGCTAGTACTTAGCTAATGCAGAAAGATGAACTTTAGAACAAATACACAAAAGACAAATAGTAAGTGGGAGTTTTATTATCACTCTGGTTTTAGAAAAAGAAAATTAATACACAAAAGGCTTCAATGATAAACCTCCCTGCAGCCATGTGGGCAGATCACTGCAGGGACAAGAAAGAGAGTCCCTATTTCAGTGTTTAATTCATAACCCCACTGCATAATTATGGATACTGCTTCCCAGCTGCAAGTTAGAGACCTTATTGTGGCCTTTCAGTACTTAAAGGAGGCCAATAGGAACGATGAGGACAGAATTTTTAGCAGGGCCTGTTGCAACAGGACAAGGGGTGATAGTTTTAAACTAAAAGAGGGTAGGTTTAGACTACAGAAAAGGATGAAATTTATTATGCTGAGGGTGGTGAGACATTGGCCCAGGTTACCCAGAATGGTGGTCGATGGCCCATCCCTGGAAACATTCCAGGTCAGCATGGCCAGGGCTCTGAGCAACCTGCTCTAGTTCAAGACATCTCTGCTCACAGCAGTGGGGTTGCACTAGATGACCTGTAAAGGTCCCTTCCAACCCAAACCATTCTATGATCCTAAGTTTTATTCTCTCATTTCTCTATTATATATTTTTTTTTTTTTCTGTTCTACATTACATCAGGAAGTGCTGGACAGGAAAACACAGCTGGCAGCTAACAGGCTTACCAAGCAATGTAAAATCATGCTGAATGACATTATGATGGAATAGAGTAGTAAAACAAACTTTTCCAAATAGGGATGGACCTGATCCACAAAGAGAAGTCATGCTTCAGAGAGGCTTTAAAGCTCACCATCAAGGTAATAAACAATAGGGTCACCTCTTCTCCAAAAAAAAAAAAAAAAAAGTGTGATGACTGTTAACTGTAGGAGTCTTCTTCAATGCTGAGCAACACAAAACCAGAAACTTCAAGACATACCAGATGTGGTGATTCCAAAATGCTGAACCAAAAACAACCAGTTGCCAAGGGTGAACATAGAAGGGTGCTTCTTCCAGACTCACCAAACATGAGTAACTCACCACAAAGATCCTCAACCTACTGGCCAAACAGAGGTTCACTCCCTGGGGGTACCAGGAGGTTCTCATCAAGAAGTGGGAGCTGAAACTGCCAGGAATTTCTGGGAAGGAACCTATGGCCAACTTACCTGCTGATACTGCTGACAAAAAGGCTATTTCAACAGCAAATGCGTAGGATGCTTCCATACAGAGTGGACACATTAGCTTTTTGAAAAAGATTCTTTTTTTTTCACATAATGAGCAAAGCAGAGTAAACTGTAGTGTTAATATACAAGTGAGAACATTGTAAGTCCCTCTGGGAAGATATAAGGTGGCACAGAAGGATGGGATGGGGCTGCATCTCAAACAACATGGAACTAAGCTGCTTGCAAGAAAACGTAAAAAGACTTGAATGATCAGGCCAGACACTGGGGAGGGCTGATAAAAAGGACTAAGTAGAACTCAAGCAAGACAAAATGACCACTAGAGATGCAAACAATATGGGAGAAAGCATAGGGGAGGGGTGAAAAATCACTGCCAGAAAACAGGCAGATATATTAAAGATTTTTTAAATTCTGTTTGATACTTAAGTTGCATGACAACAAGTGGGTGGTGAGGAATAAACACTATTAAATATCCACAGATTTAGTTACTAAGATTTAGGTCTTTTATAAGAATATTCACCCCATACATAAGAAGAATTCTTCTTTTCTCCAGCTTGCCTATTACATTAACATAGTTAAGAGTCCTAAAAGCATGAAAGAGATGGGAGTAAGGCAGACTATGAACAGACTACTGCAGGGCCAGGAACAAGACTTACTGGCATGAAATTATGTCCTTGCTGTTCCCATCTCAAAACAAAGGACTTGAAGCTGCCTCCACATCAAGCCTGGGACACTAATCAGCCTGCATAGGGATCTTTCACTTCTCATTCTGACTCTACTCCCATTCATACACATTAGTTAGAACTGAAATGGAACTTGTGTCTCACCCGCCCAGTGAGTACCCTACTATTTGACACACAGTTTCTCTACCACAACTCCTGCACTAAATCATTTGGGGAATTCAGAAAAGGGAAGACCTAAAATAGCTGACAAATGGCTCATTAAGACATGTGAGCTCAAAGATATTCTGTGTGAATTGTTCCTCTTCTCTGATGAAATTACAGTGAATCCACATTTCTACACATATAGACTGATTTTGGTTAATAAATATCTTGCAGCAATGTTGTAACAGAACCCACCTGACCATCCATGTTTTAAAATATTCTGAAGCTGACAATGCTCAAGTCTGTCTGGATCTGAAGGAAGACTTTTGCAGGTCACAGAGAATACCCCAGATGAACACTGATCACCCACATGATGGAAACAAAGGCAGTGGGAGCAGGGGCACTGCATGGGCTGACAGCACCCAGCTCTCACTGGAGAAATGACCCAAGACCTCACAATCTTTTTTGTTCTCCTTGGATCTCCAGTGATCCTTCTCAAGTGCAAATGCTCTCCCTCTGCTTTTTATTTCTTCTTACCCTCACAGTTTAGGTCTTATGTGCATTTAATTTCACAAACTGATGAGCAGTGTCAGTGTCCACAGTAGGTAACATCAAAGTCAATCATGTCCATTACCTGTCCTCTGACAGTGACCAGCACACACAATTCAGAGAAGGTGGAAACATATCTATGCTAATAAAACAGGGTAATTATTTTCTAGTGATCAAAAGTTTCCTGTATTTATTTAAAGAAACTCCTGCCTGGCAGTAGAGTCTCTCACTGCTTATGCAGATGTACCTTTTACATTTCTTCCAATTTCACAGAAATCACTCCAACGTATAATTCATTAATTCCCATAAATATATTCAGTATTGTCCTTTTGCTACGTTTGAATCTGTTACAGTCTCATTCTCCTGTATACACTAAGCAGTCAATTGCAATAAAACGCTTAGAGCTCTTTAGTACTTCTGCAGAAGCAGCTTTCCCAGATCTCTGATCATTCTCATCGATACATATCTTTTCTATATTTGAATACTTCTTTTATTGTTTTCCCCCACCCCAGTCTGAACCAGGATTAACATAGCACTTTAGCCATTGCAGTACTGCTTCTCAGTCCATGTCTTTTTCTTCATGTTTTCTTTCAATATCTGTCCACAGTCATATACAGGATAAACTGATTTTGCAGCACAATTAGGTGAATGATTAAAAGTATTCCTTCTAGTGGATTTTTTAAAATTAATTTAATCTGTAGCTACACTGCCTACTTGTTTAGTTCAGATTGCTTTCTCTCAGAATTGCCCAGCTTTCACTAATCCAAATAACTCTTATGTAAGCTTCAATATTTACAATTCCAATTCTCTAATCTCCACCATGGACCTGATGGAGCAGGTCCAGAGGAGGGCCACAATGACGATCAGAGGGCTGGAATACCTCTCCTATGAGGACAGGCTAAGGGAGCTGGGGTTGTTAAGCCTGGAGAAGAGAAGGCTCTTGGGAGACCTACTAGCGACCTTCCAGTACCCAAAGGGGGCCTACAGGAAGGCTGGAGAGGGGCTGTTTACGAGGGCCTGTAGTGAAAGGACAAGGGGTAATGGGTTTAAATTAGAGGAGAGTAGATTTAGATTGGATATCAGGAAGAAGTTCTTTACATTGAGGGTGGTAGAGCAGTGGAATGGGCTGCCCAGGGAGGTGGTTGAGGCCTCATCCCTGGAGATATTCAAGGTGAGGTTGGACAAGGCTCTGAGCAGCCTGGTCTAGTTGAGGGTATCCCTGCTCACTGCAGGGGGGCTGGACTAGATGACCTTCGGAGGTCCCTTCCAGCCCTAGACATTCTATGATTCTAAGTAAACAGTTTGAGGAGATCTGGGAAATATCATTATAAAGCTTATATGGAGATTTTCCACAGAAGCTATCAATGGCCTAAAGAGGACACCTCCACAAGCAGGTTCCTACCATCAGATGGAAACCATTGTCACCAGCAATGCCAGCAGTCTGGACCAGCAGACTTCACTCTAAGTCACCAAGTGCCCTTCTTTACTGGCGCAAAGAATGTATTACTGGGACATAGAACATTTTACCAGAACACACACATGTTCAAAAGCCATGCACTTAAACTTTTTAAGGATATTAAGTATGCTGAAACATGCAGTTTTCTTCTACAGAAAACAGTAAAACTTGAAGGATACACATTTTAGAGCCCTTGTATGGCCTGTGGTTTATTGCAGAATACAGGCCTCCTCCTTGCATCAAGTGGTGGGAAGTGAAGTGAGGATGCCTATCAGTGTACAAAGCATAGCTAACCATACAAATATTGTCTTTGTTTTGGAGACACAAGTCCCTATAATGCCAGACTGAAAACCTCTTCCAGTTTAACACGCTTGCTGTCAAGGTGCTGCACAAGGGCTGATTTTTTCAGCAAGGCATTTTCATCTACTGAGGCACATGTTGAATGACTTACTGGCTTTAACTCACTTTGCTAGCAAAGAAATTTTCCTCACCACTGGCAGCATTGATTTATCCCTCACAAAAGGTCACACTGTAAGCAAGCAGATAAGCTTGCTTTGCAGAGACTGGTTTTAAATGTACTAAACCATAGGATCAGCAGCTCAATAACCCCCTCTACAGACCATAAGATTATACCTGTGCTCATTTTATAAACTGATTTCTGATGTCAACTGCCCTTCTGTACCATTTGATGGCTTGAACTAGTATTTCTGCATTTAATTTTCTCTGGTGTGCCTGCAGCTATCAAGAGGTGTGGGATCACAGATAAACATTTCAGATGATACTCAGGACTACCAATGCAGCAGAGACCATGTCACTTCTCAACTCTTTCCACTGTATCTGGTTTTCTCACTAGGCACCACAAATTAACACACCAACTACAGTCAGATTTTGAATTTGCCATGCAGGCACTCAATTCCAACATCTTCATTAGCACAACCACGTTGTACTTTTATTATTTCAACTAAGCATTTGGTATTTGGATTTTTCCTTCCCTTGAATGTTTCCAGCATCCACTTTTTTTCCAAATCAATCAACATTTTATTTAGTCTCTGGGTTATAACAAATCCTATCCTCATTTACATCATTCCTATACTCTCCAATGTTTGTGACTTCATCCACTTTAGGATTATCTACAAATTTAACATCTTTACACACCCTGAGCAAACACTGTGTGAAAAAAAAAATAAAACAACTCACAAAGTTATAAAAAGAAAGATAAATAAAGCAGTACCTAAAAACATCATAAATGATAAAATCTCTTATTAACCGTTAATACGTACCAGACCAAAATCACTGTAATGTAACAGACAATCAATGTAACAGACCTGGTATAATTCCAATCACTTGACATTTAGTTATAATTAAAAGAGAAGTAATACAACACAGAGAAGTGCAGAAAGGACGATTATGTCCTGATGACAAGCTGATCAAAAGCCTTTGAATAAATAACTGACTTTGTAATGGACCTACATGAGGCAGTACTAGCAACCTCCCCTTCCCACCCAGCGTATTGAGCATTACTCCTAAATCCCACCGAGTTCTTCTCCACACTAGAGCAGCCTTTTTCGGTGCACACCTGTAAGACAGGTGAAATACATGCTAGCCCTGGCGCATACTTTGTTGTATGCAATATGGGTATCAAAGTCAGTTTAGGAGCACTGGAAAAAATAAAAATAGTATTCACATGGGTTGCTTTTTTGTTATTTAACACCATACCCTAGGCTCAAAAGCCCTGATCATAAGCTCTGGGTCAGGGACTCAGTCAAAACCTGACAAAGGCAAGTTGCTCAGAAAAATCCAGCACTGCCCAGTGGTCTACTGAAGTCCCTTAAAGAAAAGAGGCTGTGTAAGTTGTTATACATTGGGCTGCTGGGAGTTGAAACAAATTTACATCTCTTTCACGTCTCAGCTTGTGCTCTTTCCTACTTTCCTATTTCAGTTCCAATTATCACCATTTTACTGATTCAAAAACTAATAACACATAAATTACTGGCAGTGATGTTTCTTTGGTGCCTAGGACAAATCTACTTTTAAAAGCACAGCAGAGAATGCAGTCTGGAATTACTCAATCTACTGAAGAAATCATAACTACTTGAAATAGCACGATCCTAGATTTGAAATTTAAGGCAACTTTCATCAATAATGTAATAATGGTGCAACATTAGAAAATAATTTCTAAATGATGCACATTGTCTACACATTTTGAGAAAACAACACACAAGTCACAGTATCTACTTAGACTTTTCAACCCCACATTATCAAATCAGACCAGTATCCTATAAAAAATTTTAATGAAATTTAAAACAATGTTTTTGAGATAGAAAAGGTCAAAGCATTGAAATTCTCATAGCAAACATAAAGTCACAGGCAAGAATCTGAATTTAGACAGGCATTTAGACATCATTAAAAAGACCCGAGAGATGCAGCAGAAAGAGGGCAGTCAATCTCTACTGTAGTTTGACTGTGGAGAAACACAAGCAAGCAAATAAGGATTTTTCTTCGTTAAAAAAGAATAAAAATTACTCCATTCTAGTAACTTAAAATTTCTGGTCTATGTCTCATATGTTTGATACTTTCCCTAGTTCTAGTTCATTAATAATTTGATTTAAACTATTTCTCACCCAGATTTACTTGTCCAAGTAAATTATATATACCTATGAACTAATTTGATTAGAGTACAATCCTTCAGATGACAGCTATTTAACCTCATGTCTTTGATACATGCACTGCAACTGTGTTGTTCAGTTAGACCCTGGAAATACGTGGCGACTGCATTAGCATCTATTAATCTGTCCTTAACTTGTATTACGCAGCTCTGTTAACACCAGACTAAAGTTATCAGACTAATACCAGACTAATTTGATAGCCTTCTACAATGATGTGGCTAAACAGGTAGATGCAGGGAGACCAGTGGATGTTGTTTACCTTGACTTCAGCAAGGCTTTTGATACTGTCTCCCACAACATCCTCGTGGGTAAGCTCAGGAAGTGTGGATTAGAAGAGCTGACAGTGAGATGGGTTGAGAACTGGCTGAACAATAGAACTCAGAGGGTTGTGATCAGTGGTGCAGAGTCCAGCTGGCAACCTGTGGTGTTCCCCAGGGGTCAGTTCTGGATCCAGTCTTATCCAACATCTTCATCAGCAACCTGGATGAAGGGGTAGAGTGTACCCTCAGCAAGTTTGCTGATAATACTAAACTGGGAGGAGTGGCTGATAAACCAGAAGGCTGTGCTGCCATCCAGCAAGATCTGGACAGACTGGAGAGCTGGGCAAAGGCAAACCTAATGAAGTTCAACAAGGATAAATGTAGAGTCCTATACCTGGGGAGGAACACCACCATGTACCGGTATAGGTTAGGGTTAGACCTTGCTGGAAAGCAGATACATGGAGAAGGCCTTGGAGTCTTGGTGGACAGTAAGTTGTCCACAGAACAGCAATATGCCCTTGTAGCCAAGAAGGCCAATGGTATCCTGGGGTATATAAAAAAAAGCGTGTCCAGCAGGTTGAGGGAGGTTCTCCTCCTCCTTCACTTTGCACTAGTGAGACCACATTTGGAGTATTGTGTTCAGTTCTGGTCTCCCCTGTTCAAGAGGGACAGGGAAATACTAGAGAGAGTCCAATGGAGAGCTACAAAGATTGAGACAAAGGGACTAGAACATCTGTCTTATGAGGAAAAGCTGAGAGACATGAGGCTCTTTAGCCTGGAGGAAACTGAGAGAAGATCTTATTAATGTCTACAAATATCTGAAGGATGGGTGTCAAGTAGAAGAGGCCAGTCTCTTTTCAGTTGTGCCCTGTGATAGGGGAAGCATAGCAAGGTGAAACATGGGAAGTTCCACCTCAACATGAGGAAAAACTTCTTCACTGTGAGTGACAGAGCACTGGAACAGCCTGCCCAGAGAGGTTGTGGAGTGTCTCTCTCTAGAGATTTTCAAGATCCACCTGGATCTGTTCCTGTGTGGCCTGCCCTAGGTGTTCCTGCAGTGGCAGGAGGGTTGGACTCTACGATCTCCAGAGGTCCCTTCCAACTCCTACCATTCTATGATTCAGTTTACAGAACAGAACAGTTTTCTTCTCTGCTAAAAAATGTATCAAAGAATAATTTATGTAAAGCAGTAATTCTGACTTGAACTCCATCCAAAACAAGCAAGACATGATTCAACCTTTCCTCAGCACAAACCATAATCCAAGCATAAGCCACAAAGCCTCCTCTCTGTCCAAGAGAATACAAAGAGTTCATGCAATTGTCAGAAGCAGTAACTGGATAAATCACCTAATACATATATACATGAAGACACACATTTACAGAAGCAGTATATACAGTAGAAATGCTGTTCAAGCTGACTCAAATACACATGAATAGGCTACTCTTCGACATACCCAAAGACATCAACAAACCCCAAAGGGCTTCTTACCTGTGGCAAGTGTAACTGGAGCCCCTCGCTGGGAATGGGCTGTCGAGATGGGGTCTGGTCAAGCTGCATGTTAAACAAGGATGCCAGGGCTGACTGAGCAGCTCGAGCTTTTGCCAGCTTTTTGTTCCTTCCTGAGCCTTCAAAAGTCTGACCATCCACTGCCACAGCCATAACAAAGTTTTTAGCATGGCTTTCCCCACTCTCTGAGAGAAATTCATACTTCAACCCTGGACGCAGCTCATTGAGGATCATGACAGGATTCTTCCCACTAGCAGAGGGGTAGGGTGATGGTGCAGGGAGAGGTGACTGCGAAAGGCTGCTGGCTACAGCCGATGATGGCAAACTGTAGTCCCCACTAGAGCTAAAGGACCCGTCCCCGTTGGACCCTAGGTAAAAGGAAGCATCAGAAGGGACTGGCGTTTCAAACCCATTGAAAAGGGTGTCAGGGAAGTCTGCTTGGTCAGAGGTGAAGTCTGTGTTGACCGACAGAGTCCTCCCCATTGCCAGGTGGGCTTCTGAGGCATTTGGAAACTGGACGAACGACCGCAGAGCCTTTTCGGCGGCATGAAGCTTGGCTTTCTTTTTTGTTGGGCCAGACCCCTCAAATACCTGCCCATTGACTTCGACTGCCATCATGAACATGGGGGCATGGACCGGCCCTGTCTGGGAGAGGAGTTTGTACTGCAAACCAGGTTTAATTTCATTAAGTTGCATCAGGGCATTCTTTGGCAGAACAGGGCCGGGTGTTTTCTTCCTCTTCTTCAGGCGAAATTTGGAGTGGCTATTGTTGCCCTCCTCCAAAGGACGCTTTCTGCTGCTGCTGCCACCACCGTTAGAGAGCTGCGTCCCCTCCCCAGCGCCTTGCCCGCCGCTGTCCTTGGGGGGAACGTTGTCCACGTTGCGGTTTTCTTTAACATCGGTGCTGCTCGAACCTGCGGTGCCCAGAAAGAGTAACTTATAATGCCTTCGTTGCAGGATCTTGTAAATGCAAAATTTATAGATTCCTTTATCTCTCTTTGTAACTGGTTAAGTGATGTGTGCTCATAGGTTAAATGTTTTGCAACATAAGCAGAGATAATAATGCAACACAACCGCTCAATAATTCAAGAAGTAACACACTCAAGAATGATTTTCAAACTATGGATTTGATGCAATCAAGTAACAATAAAACACTGCACGTTTGTGTTTTTGTTTACTTTTTACTTTTCATTTAAATCATGCTGGAACAAAACTTTTACTCCTAAGTTATGTCTGGCTTGAAAAATGCTTTAAACCAGAAATAAAAGTTATAGTACCCTATAAAACAAAAAAACTACCATTAGTAAAATGAAAACAAATGCTTGAGACCAGTACTAGGAGATGGATATTTAATTCAACTTAGTTCTTGTTTCATTTCTGTTACTTTTTTCTTTCCTCAGGGATTTTAGTTGCTCAAATTGAGACTGATATAAAACCTGAGCCTTGAAAAATTATTCAGCTCTTTGGTAAGCACCTTGACTGAAGAGCGTTTGAAAGAGTTTGTTTGTCTTTACCCATTCCATAGTCTCTGAATTCAATTCTTTTATATGTTTTTCCTAGACTTTCATTGCACCTCACCCCAACTGTCTCAGGAAGTACAGCTGCCTGCTGTGACAACATGACCACAAGACTATTTTATGTATTTACCCACAGCTTGTTTCTATTAAGAAACCTTGTATCTGTCATTTACAAGCTATTCTGCAAAGTACGAAAACTCGTATGACAGTTACAACCCTCAAAATCGTTATAAAGATCCTCTCTTAAGAATATGCAGAATACAAGAAGTGTGACAAAAGTTGCACAATCATAATATCTTAATGGGGGGAAAAAAGGCATTGTAATAAAAGTATAATGATATGAAGTACAAAATTGGAATACTGCAGTGTCAGAGGTATATTTAAGGAATTGTATTTGCAGTAACTGCAAACATGTAATTTTTACCCCGATAAAGAAACTAAGAAAATTAATTATTTGTGCTTTATATCGGCATTTGTGACAGAAAAGGCAAACTTAGTAGGACAAGTATTTCTAACTATTCTGTTCCAAAACATCAAAATATCTGTATTACATCTACACTGATAGTAGGTGATAAGTATTAATTGAACTGAGAGAAAAAAATAAGGTGGAAGCCCTCTTCCACAGTTAAAATTTTCAGCCACGCTCTCACTCTTCCCTAAGAACCCCCTACCATGCACACATCACTTCGCCCAGGTTACAAAGCTGATGGAATGGTTACTAAATTTTCATTTATAACATCCTCCAGCAAAAGCTCGATAGGTTACTCCTTTCGGTGCTCAAAGAGAAAAAAGAAAAAAAAAAAAAAAGATCAAAAGAAAAAGCCAAAGTAGGAACACGTTTTGTTAAATCACAGTAGCACAAGAAAAGGACTGTACATTACTGAACATTAAATTTCAGTCCATTAAATTCAGTCAAGAATGAAACACTAAATATTCTGAAGCATTTCACTGCCAAAAATCTGCTAATTTTTAACAAAGTATTTCTTGGAACATTCATCCACAAATTACACTGCCTGCAGAATGTGTGCTATATGGCCATAACTGTCAATATGCAGTGTTCAGGCATATATATTCTATATACATATATGGTGAAGGAATCTAAGAATGAATTTTAAAATTTTTCCTTACAGGGAGTTTCTTACCTGAAGCTGTATTCTCCAAAAATTATGTCTCATCTAAAACACGATTTCTGGAACATTATTCTTACTAGGAATTTGCTATCAACCAATACGAATTCCACTCTAAACAGATGTCATTCAGTTAATGTTTCTTTTTTTACCCTTCTCTGTTTTTTATCTTTCTAAGCCTCTGTTTTTGTCTTTCTTTTTACATGAACACTACCAGTGTCTGTGGAAACCACACAATTAAAATACGAGATGAATAGAGTTCAGATGAACATTAAAAAAAAACTTTGCATGGAAGTATGGCAGCTGGAGGAACTCCTTAATCCATGTCATGACACAGGTAAGAGAAGCAATGCCCTGACAGAAAGGTGGACTTGTAGGAAGCAGGAAAGAAACTTGCACGCTTACCTTGTCTCAATAGGAAAGGGAAGAAAACTACTCCTTGCCTGAGTGCTACTAGGCTTGTTAGCTTTGTAGGATCTGCAGGGTGGAAGAAACTAGGAGAGAAAGCAAGCAGGGAACTAAGCAGCCTGAGTCAAATGCAGAGACCATGAAAGCAGGCAAATTTCTACATCATGGAGGTGATGTAAATCCAAGCCTTGCACGTGATGGAAAGAAAAAGACTCTCCATGCAAACTAGAAGGACCCAGGTTTCTTTCACCCACAGAGTCACTGGACTAAAAGAAAAAGCAACTGCTTCTCAGGCTGAAGGTGAAGAAGATATGCTTTCGGTCCTTTTCTCTGCCCAGCAGTGGTGAGGTCCTCTAAATACCTCAGGGCTGGAGAAGAGCTGACAGGTTAGTCAAAATGTAAGATTAGCTATCACTACCTGTTGAAGTCAGAGAAGCCATCTCATTTAATGTTGTCCATATTTGGCCATGGAATAACTCCCTGAGCCCAGCCTCTCCCCGCTGTTCAGAAACAGCTGTCCCTTATCCAGGCATCCCACCTCATTAGAGAAGTTACAAATAGCCGTACTAGCTCATCCTCACCTTGACCATCTCCCTGCCTGTGACAGAGCCATCAGCAGTCCCCAAGAGAGGGTAACAAACCACAGCAAAAACAGAACAGCCCTTCTTAAGGGCAGCCTCTCAGCCTGAAGGGAGCCGCAGCTCGGGGCTCTCACAGAGAGCCTGTCAGAAAGTCTTCAATAAGTTTTTCCCCCCACCCCAAAATTTTTTCTAACTGCTTTTGAAGACTCCATAAACCACTGGTATTTGAAATCTCCTGGGCAATGCGTTCCACAATTTCATTACACATTGCATGAAAACATCTCCCATTGCTTGCTTTGAATCCCCATCAGCTAGTCTCACTTAATGCATCTATTGCTTTTACATGCTATCTTTTCAACTTGAGTATTCTAATATTAAACACCCTATGCATAATTTTACAGAGATCTCTAGTATTTTTGACTTTCTCATCCTGCCTCTACACCACAAGGCTCTAACAATCCCTAGTCCTGAGGTTATCCTCTTCTCAGAGAAGCTCCTTATTTCCCCTGCATGATTTCTGACACAGGAGGAGCAGACCCACACCTGGATGCACAGTGTATGGGCTCTTCTGGCTTTATTCTACAGTCTTTTTCATTCTGGAAATATGCTGGTTTAGAGATTGTTATGACTTTCAGGAATCTCTCACTCAAAGTGCAAATGAGGAGTGAATGAGGGGGAGCATCTACACCCCCTAAAAAGCTCTGGCTGATTCAGGCTCCAGTCATAGCTAAAGCTGGAAGCATCAGCACTCAAAAGGAGCAGAATTTTGTTGCTCTAAAGCAAAGGTTATGGTATACTTGGACCACCGCTCCCTGAATGTTTCGAAAAAACAGTTTAGATGATTTCAAAGTCTATTGGTCTGATTTGGAGAAGAGTATTAAGCTTTGTGCTGCTGGCATCACAGCTAAAATAAGGCAGGAAAATGAGAAATGGGAATGATAGAACACTCTTGGAAAGGATAAAGCATAAGAGAGAGCTAGCAAGAGGAAAAAAAAATACCATTTGAATTATAAAAACATCTCTGTGTTCAGTAATGGACATTTTTCATTATACTTTTTATTCATTTTTATTAAACTTTTATTAGGGTTGACAAGTGGCCATATGTTAATGTTATACATCTTGACCCAGAAAGGTTACACAGTCTTGGTGGATCTCCTAACATAGCCCAAAATCAAAAGGTTTAAAAACAGCGTATCCTAGATATGCATTTTCAAGTCAATGCATTTTCCAGTCTTTAAATACGCTGCCAAGGAATGAATGTTTTACAGAGCCCTTTGACACCCATCATGGCTGCTGTGTATTCAACACTTTGAAATACCATTAATACAGATATAAACACTTGATAATGGGATTCTGTTTTCTTAAACATTAATACTACCCATGATTTAAGAATAAGGCATTTTTCATAAGACTAGCTTATTTTCTAGTCACTAAAAATAGTTGGCAGCTTTGACTAGAGATTTCACTGATGTCTGTAGAAGCTGCCTTAGTAAAAATCATAGCTGACAGTATCACATAGCAACAACTTCAGTGGAAGAAAAATCTTGCACAGGAAATTTTCATGCCAGTAAAGAAATAAATCTTCCATCCAAGTAGGTTTGTTTAGTTTTGGTTTTATTCCTTGTAGTGAAAAAGTGTCTGTAATTAAGATGCTTTATCCATTGGGGAACTTCCATCACCTGCTTGCTGAGAGACAACACTTTCTCTGCTCTGCCTGATCTGGAGCACACTTAATTAAATTTAGATGACTCTCAGCTGAACTGAAATATGTTTCTAGCTACCCCTTACACTGCTGCTCTGATTTACTAGCCAGGGGAAATTCTAAATAAACCAATTTTTTTCGCAGATAACCCAAGTTATCTCTTCTGAGCATCTTTTTAGAAAAAAAAAAAAAATGGGGGAAATGATTAAAAAGGTCAGGACAGCCACATGCTAGTGTGACAACTATTCTGCAAAATGCTCCACTTCTCCCTTGCCCATAACACAATTGATAAGTATAGGCAACAGGGTGAATTTATACCCAGCAAAATATTTATTTCTATTGCATTAATGCTTCTACATGGCTTTATGACTTGATGCTGAGATAATATGCAAATGGGCTTCTAGCACAGATTCCTGGGGCATTCAGAGTGCTGCAGACATAACCTCCATGCAAAGCAAGAGAAAAGCAAATGAAAACATTCGAAAAAAAAGAAAAATCTTTCCTCAAATCTCTTGTAACATCTTCTTTATGTTCAATGGATAAAGAAGGAAGACCTTAAAACCTGAAGTCTGAAATACTGTATTTTCTCAGGGACATTAATGTAACTTCATCACTATCTTAACTTTCAGCTGAACTAATAAAATTTTAACTCTGCCTTCTGCAGAGCAATTCTAGTTATGCAACTGAAAGCTGAAAGTATAGCATATGCCCACCTTCCTTTCCTGTAAGATACTTGCCCCAAAAGGACTTGCATTAAAAAATCTTTGCATGAATCAAGGTGAAGAACTTCAAAATTTGACCTGTGATTTCCCACCCCCCAAGTCTGATGATCTAACATTCCAAATTCGTGATGCCTGTGTGGGCATACAGACACAGAAAGATCTTCTTGTGTCTTCTACTACCTGGGCTCCAAAACATAGTACAGATGACATCTCAAAACATATTTTTGGGAGACAACTGCAATTATACAAATGCATGCCCCAAACCTACAACAACTCCACAAAGTGAGCCTCTTGACAAGACAAAAAGTTCAGTGAATGGTTTCCTATATTGATGCACTGACACACAAAAAAACTGCAGCAGCAGACAAAAATTGAGTATATTTCTTAAGGACACATAGAGAATGCACCTGTAAAAAGATGGTATTTTCTCCAGCTGTAGAAGGCACTTTTTATCATGCTCAGATACACCCCTTACTGAGATAATGGGATATTTTATCCATAAAATTACCTTATGTGAATTATCCAAATACAGTTTTTATTTTTTTTAAGTCCTCCTTAGAAAGACTACTTTTAGAAACAGCTAAAGCATCCAGCTGAAGTAATTTCTTTTATAACAAGGAAAATAAAGTGTTAATAAGAATAGTCCAGTTGAGCTCACAGATTCAGCTGAAGAAAAAAAAGATGCATTCTATCCCAGATAATATTTGTAAGGTTGGGGTATTTGTTTGTTGCTGTGTTTTAAACACAATGATCTAGCTTCTTTATCTCACAATAAAAATGTCTTGCAACTCCTTCAGACTCAACTACAACTCTTCTGTGTCAAAGCCTCCTACACTCCCAGGCTTTGTCAGCTTTGCCAGAGATGTGTCACTTAAGCCATTGTCACTTAAGGGAAAAAATAAGCATATTTGTTACTACATCATACACAATTATTTACAGTCAGGCAGAGCACACCAGTGTAGCAGCAACAGAACATTTCTCTTATTCACCAAAAAAAAAAAGAAAAAAAAAGATAGTTGAAAGGCCAATAGTAGTATTATTACAATGTTTTAATGAGCACATTTTTCTCCACAGGTTATCATATCCTAGTTATACCACAGCTAGAAACCTTGGAGAACTTTGCCAGTGTATGTATCAAGATGATCACTATATTTGACTATTTTTGTACTTAAACACACTTTAATAATTCAGTAGCTCCGGGGTGGAACAATTAGCATTTAATGAGAATAATCAGGATGATCTGCAGGGAGCTCTACAAGCTCTTCCTTTTGCTTTTCCTTCCTACATTTCTGCATATCCTCATTTATTTTATACAACTCCTTTTATTCAACTCCATCTCCTTTGTCTCACCCCTCCCTTCTGACTGGTCCGTCAACCTCAGCATCGACACTATGGGTATTCTCCCTCTCTTCTTCATTGCTGGTTCAAAACAGGAAAAGATTTTGTTTGATTAGTCAGTTGTTGGAAGAAAAATATAAGACACAAGGTATAACTAGGCTAGTATATAACCATGTGTACTTGAATAACTTTTAATGCAAAAGCTCCGATTCACTATTCTATATCGTATTTCAAAACAAGAAATAATTTTAATCTGGGCTTCCAAAGTTTCTTCACACTCTTCCTCATGCTTTTGAGAAAAAGTCAAGTTCAGAAATTATTATATAGTTTATTGCTGTGTAAATAAACACATCTTACTCATGTTTTCTTCATCATCTACATCCATTGTGAAATACTTTTGCTGGTTTCTTGACTGGCGGTGACTGCTTCTGTCTGGAAAACAGAGAGAGAGATATTTAAGATTTAAGGTACTGAAGGCAGGAGACAGGATGTCTGGTGGAGTTTCACTAATCTTTGAACAGGCAACAACAATAAATGGGTAGTTGCATAGCAGGGACATACTGTGAAATTCATAACCTTGTAGATAGTGATTATCTCCAGGAACAGGACAACAAGACATCTCAAGGCACTCAAGCATGCTGAACAGACGAGAACTGATTTTGTGGCAAGAATAAGGATTTTAGGCTTTAGGTCATTAAAACAACACAGTGATGAAGAAAAGAAGATGAAGTAAATGTCCACCAGAGGTCATGGAAGACCACTGAGGGGAGAAAAGACCCCTACCCTGACTTTATTACGCATGCTCAAACTATGTAAATGAATCCCAGGAATCTATTAGCATAAGACTGCCCTTTCTAAGAAATATAATGAATATGTATGTTTAGCCTGTGTATAAACTAGGTTCCCCGCTTGCATCTTTACGCACATTTGGAGAGTGATCCCCTGTGCATCTAGCGCTGCAAAATAAAGAATGCCTGGTTCGGTTATTGAGTTTTTCACTGCATCAGTCCCAACATACAAGGTGAAGCATTAATTCTCATTTAAAAGCAGTAGCCTGTGCACTGGGCTGTCTATGGTTTTTGCTTAATTTTCATATAGTATTTCCCCAAAGTCCATTTCTACAGCTGAGATGCACTCTGCAGGATTGCAAATTTGACAAGGTTTGCAAGAATTTTTATTTTTGTATTATGAACTACAATATTTTTTGTATGAAAGTACATAAAATACTTTATTTCACTACTGTTTAGTTGCTCGGAGTTTTTTTTAAACTTCAAACTAAAGTCAAATCCACTCTGCAGGTTACCACACAGACAATTCAAGCAGTCAAAATACTGAAGATGCAGGTTTTTTTACTTAGCACCAAAGTGATGAATGTCTATTTGGTTAAATCCTGATCCAAGATCCCTCCTAAAACTGAAATGATCATTGATGACTGAAAGATGTAGCCCCATATCAGGCAAAGGACAGAGTGGGTAATGTAACCTTTCCTCCTACATGTCAATTTTCTTACTAACTGAAATGTCCAGAAAATATTACATACAGGTTATTTGGCCGTGGGAAAACAGATTTTATTAAACACAGGAGCTTCTGTCTCAAAAGGGACTGATCTAAAGGTGAATATAAGAACCTTGCAGGAAGAATATATAATCTACCTAGCATTTGTTCAAAACAAGGTAACATTTTTACCCAAACTAAAAGCACTAATTTAAGGGCGATAGGGTTTGTGGTTTGGTTTTGGGTTTCTTATTACAGTTAATTTTTCCATGAAAGCTAATCAAGTACATAATATCAGTTGTTTTCTAAGTAATTGCTCAAATTTCATAATGCCGTAAGTGCTCCAAAAGCAAGCACTGAAACCCAAAACCACAAAGGGACTCCTACTTTGAACAAAGTTACTATTACAGGGAGGAAAATGTAGTGGAGCATTAACAGGCTTTGCATTCTTACACTGTAGTGGATCAAGCCATGGAAAATTGACTTGTATTTGCCAATCTGTTGAATTCTGTGCATCTGCCGCTTAGATTTTCTCATGCATTGCTCTTTCTATATTTTGTGATGCATTTTAATTTTTTAATATAACACATTCATTTTGTGCTGATTCTTTACCATAGTTAGAAGTTTGGAAAGTACCTGAAGAGAGTAAAATCTAATATAAACACAAAATCATTCTGTGATAATCTAGTCTTATGTAGCACCTGTAAATTTTGATTCTTTTTGATGACAATCAGACTAAATTAAGATTTAAGTCCTGTTTTTAAGTGTGTAGTTGATCCTACTCCAGAACTATTGTGAACAGTCTACAGAAATCACAGGGCAAAACTGCAACCTTCTTCTGTCATTTCCAATGCTACAATTATGTCCCAGCAGAGTTTCAGTCTTTTACTTAGCTTACTTTTACCATAGACAGAATCAATTCTCATTATCTGTGGACGTTTTACTGTACATATCTTAAAAAGTTAACAACTGCTTTTGGGTAAGTGTTCAGGATAATGAGAACTCAGCAGAACAAGCGATACCCAATTCAACCCAAGGCTAGGTCACATACACCAGGTTCAGATGAGGGAACTGATTCTCGCATCGTTGCTGGTACCAGTAAAAATACCTGGGTGCTGTGGCTGAGAAGAGAGGCACAGTGATGTCTTACGAGGGTACTGCCAGCAACAGTAATGCCTTGCGAAACCAAGGGGTGAGGCTGCAACTGCAAAGCAGAGGCTGTTTGCACTATCAAAAGCCTGGGAACATTGGAAGGCAGGTGGCATAAAAGATGCTTCTTGGTTTCATGCTGCTGTATGGGTTGGCAAAATTTATAACACTGAAGCATTTGCTCTATTTTATTATGTTTTGCCCTTCCCTCACTGAGGACATGTCTGCGTGTCTCCAATCCCACTGCCAACAGCAGGAACTTCAACGCTTTGAGACTTTTAAGTGCCAGCACTGGTGGAAATCAGACAACAGAGTCAAAAGTTATTGAGAATAGGAACCATATAAAGCAACATGGATACTTGGTAAGGTTGACACGATAAAATCAATACTTGTTTTAACACAGCCACAGGCCTGCGCCCTAACAATCAATTTATTCCATCTCTCTTCCCACCTCTTGTCAGAAAATCTAGCTTTAATTCCACTCTACATTAAAACTGTCATCAGCTTTAGCCAGAAAATAAAAGACAAAACTTTGGGGTTTTTAATGCATAGATTACATACTATAGTAATCCAAGTGCATAATATGTAATTACCAAGTTTTGCAAAAAGAAATAAGCCATTCCACCCTTATTTATTATTTTAGTAGGCACTTAGAATCATAGAATCATTTAGGCTGGAAGAGACCTTTAAGGTCATCGAGTCCAACCATTAAATCATCGAGTCCAATCATTAACCTAACCTTTTGCAAAGCATGCAAAAGCATGATGCAAATCCAGAGTCCAGGTCTAAACACCAAGCCTAATGAACTGCACTGTTGTTTTGTTCTTTAAGTCAATTTGGTTTTATCTTTGATAGGAAAAAAAAAAAAATCCCACTAAAACTGACATCCAAGAATGAAAGATAAGTAGGGATACAGAAAACAAATAATATGGCTCGACAGTGGTGTAACCCACAGGCATGATGCACATGCAGCTCTTCTCCAGCACCCCAGCCACAAAAGCAGCACTAATCACCCCCTTAGTCCAAACAGCAGGGCTGACCCATCAATCTTACTACTAATCAACACACTCAAACTTCATTGCTGATCTGTCAGGAGACCACTTAGGGACAGGATCACTGCATGACTTGCCCAGAGAAACTGTCACTTCAAAACCAGGTTTTTGTAATAGGGTAACTGCTGGTGCATAGGTGATTAAAACAGAAAAGTTAAAAGTGCATTATTAGAAACACCAGTAAACTTGTAGTCTAAAAATAAATATCAGATACTGAGAAATTAAGAATGACATTAAAATATACACATAGATGTATAAGTTTGCAAGTCTAACATCCATACTAAATACTGTTATACAGTAATTTAAAACAACTGATTCTGTTTAACCTCAACTAAACAAATCCTCAGCACACTACGATTTGCAATCTTCAAAGCAGGAGCTAAGCAGCCCTTACTGAAAATGTAAAATGTGCCTTTAGCAACCATTACACTAATTAATGCTATGCCTCTAATAGTAGCATGAGAAAGAAAAATATCTCTACGTTCATCACTATTTCACAGAGTTGCAAAAACAGAGCCCACACACCTGCTGATACCCTGAATGTCTTACCACCACCACCACAAAATGTTTATGATCATCCCAATTTGTGACCTGAATGAGTGTCTTTGCTCAGGCAAAATGATTCCTTTTAACTCCCCAACCTCATCTGGAGGAGAGAGCAGGTTAAATTAATTAAGAGAATTCTGCACAAACGGGGAGGAGAGGCAGTGACAAAAGATGCAAAAACACACTTCTGAGCACAGTGAAGCTGTTCAGATTCCCCATTAGCCAGTCAGCATAAACTCAAGCAGATTGTAAAAGTATGACAAGTAAGTCAAGCAGTAAAACTCCTCACTGATTTTGTCACTGGCAGTGCAGAACTTCAACGGGCACAGAGCTAAAATAGTTGACTCACACATAATACTTCTCCTGAGATTCCTAGCAGCACCTAAAACAAATCACAGAATTGTTTCTTTGCTAAATCCAAAGACTATGTACAATATTGCTGTGTAAACTCCATCTTACATGCATCACAGCTTTACGTAAACTGTGGGCTTCAGAGTGGCCATTTCTCTCCTGTGCCCCTGTCACCTTGTGTACTACAACCCCTCTGCTGGTCCATAACAAATCCTGTTTTCCAGGTAATGTGCATATTCAAATTGCTTCTTAGACCACCACTTCCAGTCTGTTTATACACACCCACACTCATCTTCTATGCAGTGGGTTTCTCTTCTTCCTCCATCCCTTTTGCTTCACAGAAAACTTATGTGGCTCTTCAAACCCATCCCAGCTCCATCACCACTCCCAAACGGCTAAGACCAATTTGACATTCATGCTATAAAGGCATCAGCCGTAACTGCCCCACCAGGCTTTTGTGTGAGCTTTATCACACCAGGAATGCACTCACAAGTAAGTACCCAAAAATATTATCCTCTGAAATCTTACCCTAAAGCTCTCTCCTGCTACAATGCCCAACAGTCCTACAAATTGCTACCCAGGAGCAGGTCTGTGAGCTCACATTTCATTGCAATACAATCTAATGTACCATTTATAGAATCACAGAATTGTCTTGGTTGGAAAAGACCTTCAAGATCATTGAGTCCAACCATTAACCTAACACTGACAACCCAAACACTAAACCATGTCCCTAAGCACCTCATCTGTATATCTTTCAAATACCTCTAGGGATGGTGACTCTATCACCTCGCTGGGCAGCCTGGTCCACTGCTTAACATCCCTTTCAGGGAAGAATTGTTTCCCTCATGTCCCTGGCACAACTTGAGGCCATTGCCTCATATCACTTGTTACCTGGGTGAAGAGACTGACCCCAGCCTCGTTGCAACCTCCTTTCAGGTAGCTGCATAGACTGAGAAGATCTCCCTTGAGCCTCCTTTTCTCCAGGCTGAACAACCCTAGTTTCCTCAGCTGCTCCTCACAAGACTTGTGCTCTAGGCCCCTCCACAGCTTCACTGCCCCTCTCTGGACATGCTCCAGTACCACAATGTCTTTCTTGTGGTGAGGGGCCCAAAACTGAACACAATACTTGAGGCATGGCCTCACCAGTTCTCAGTACGGGGCCATAATTCCTGCCCTAGTCCTGCTGGACACACTATTTCTGATATAAGCCAGGATGCTGTTGGCATTCTTGGCCACCTGAGCACACTGCTGACTCATGTTCAGGTGGCTGTTGATCAACACTCCTCCCCAGCCCTGTGGTATTGCAGAGGGTTGCTGGGACCCAAAAGCAGGACCCAGAACTTGGCCTTGTTGAACCTCATGTCATTGACCTCAGACCATCAATCCAGCCTGCCCAGCTCCCTCTGAAGAGCCTTTCTACCCTCAAGCATATCTATACTCTTACCTATCTTTGTATCATCTGCAAACTTACTGAGGGTACATTTGATCCCCTCATCCAGATCATTGATAAAGATATTAAACAGAACTGGCCCCAATACTGAGCCCTGGGGGACACCACTTATGACTGGCCACCAACAGGACTTATGTTTCCTCCTACACCACTAAAACTGATAGGCTCACCCCTTGAGATGCTTGTGCTTCATTTGACACAGCACAAGATGGCTCCAATCCCAATGTAAATCCCTTTAGCATCAGAGGACCACTGACATACTTTAGGTGGGCTATTCCTCATCTGAGCTAAAATACTCATGATGACCTGAGATGGATGCAGAGCTTCCCATGGTGTTTTATCCCAGGTGCAGGCTATAGCAGCCACAATCCTGGCTACTTCACTTCAGGCTGGCTAGCAGAGTCCTCATCTCATAACCGCATCTGTCCCAGTGCAATAATAGGGGAACAAATAAACCAGTACTTAGAAGTTGCAATAAATTGGTGTGTTTTACTAAGCAGAGTAAAACAAATGGGTCACCTCAATCGCTCTTCATTGAGATGGATCAGAAAAGCCTTTCAAACATGTAAGTGGGAGTTGATACGTGTTCACTTTATTACCAACTTCAACAGCCTCTGGATTTCACCCATACATCAAAATATGCCTTGCTGTGCTGAATGAAGCAGCAGAGCCACCTCTACTGCTTAACACTGAAAGAACTATCAGCCTTTTCACTGCAGGTGACTCTGTTGCTATGCCAGTGTCTTATGCTGAAGAAATTGCCAGGGTGCATACTACTTTTGTAAGTATGCATTTTATTGCCTTTCTTGCAGTACCACCTGCCCTAGACCCACTGTCATCAGGGGCTGGTGCAGTAACACTTGCATCAATGCCGAGTACACAAATGGCAGAAATAACCAATGAACAACAGAAACATGAGGAGAAGGGTTAACTGAAAGAACTGGAAAGGGCAAACAAGTTATTTTCCAGAGAAAGTAAAAAGAAATGCCTACAGCTTGGAGACGACTACTTTCACATAGGATGTGCATACCCAGTCCCAGTTGTGAAGAAAGAGACTTTGGAAAGATGACGCCACTTCAGAAAATCTGAGACGTTGTCCTAGTGCATACTCTGAACATGAGCATGACACATTCAAGAGGACTTCTGCCACCAGCTGGTCTCCCTGCAAGGCAGGCTACCATCAGACAGCCAGAATCACACCCATGTCTGCTCCAGAACCCCAAAAGACTTGGAAACACCTGGCTCATCAATTTTTAACAACAAAGCGTGACACACTACCAGTGCAGCAGTCCAGCTTGAGCATCTCTTGGGGCTGGCAGTTGGTGGGCGGGCTGCTGAGGCGGTGCGGGCAGAGGGCGGAGCCAAGAACCCCCGGCGCCTGATTTGAACGAGCTGTAAACACACGAGCCGTTCTCACGGTGCCCACACCCCTCCCCTCGCAAGCAAGCTGGGTAGGCTGCCGGGATAGCATGGGCACCATAGATCAGGCGATAAGAACCCTCTGGGAGGACAGTGGCCGGCTGCTGTCCACAGCTCGAGCAAACAGTACTTCACTGTATGCCCCGGGGGGTGCCACAGCTGTTTGCAGCTCATAGGGCAGGGCGCTGAGCCCCTGCCAGAGCACAAGGTAGGTTTGATCCCTCTAAGCGATCGGCCAGTGCAAGTGAAGGGGAGGAACAGCACTGCTGGGGCGCAAGAGCAGGGCGTGTGGGAAGCAGCACACAGAGGTTAGTTTCCTCACGACTAGAGAGAAGCTCATGGTCACAACACGGCCAAGAACCATAGTGAGGGAGAATGTGGGAACTCAGACAGAGGTCCTGCACAAGCAGGCAGCTGTGCAGGACTCTGGCTGCAGCAAGTGCCTGAGCCTGGCGCTTGACCCAGAGAGAGTCACAGACACCACGTGCGTGGTGTGAGCAAAGAAACAACCTGCTCAGGGAGGTGGTTGAACTGAGAGAGGAGATAAGAAAGATTGAGAAGGATCAGAGAGTATGAAAAGCAAGACAAATTGGTGGAGACACATTCTAAGGCAAAGGCAGCAGGAAGAGGCTCTACAAGAAGCGGAGGACCCCCTCCCTTCCTGTCACCAGGCAGAAGGAGGGGACATAAGGAACAAGGGGGAATGGAGAGAGGTCCCTCCTCGGAGAGGAAGCGAATACCTTGGCCCCCCTCACCTTCCCAGCTGCTGTTGTACAAGTATGCGGCTTTGGAACTTGATGGCCAGCTGAATGAAGATGGAAACAAGGATCCATCCAGTGAGTCACTTACAGCTTGTCACTCACTCCCATGTCTTATAACTTCTTCAGTTAAGAAGAAAAGGAGTTAGTGGGTGACTCTATTCTGAGAGGAACGGAGAGGTCCATTTGTCAACCAGACCCATCCCCCAGGGAGGTCTGTTGCCTCTCTGGGGCTTGGGTTAGAGATATTAAAAGGAAGGTAATTGCTCTGGTGCAGCCCTCTGATTATTAACCTTTGTTAGATATCCAGGCAGGTAATGATGAGGTTGTAGAGAGAAGTCAAAAAGGACTTCAAGGCACTGGGACAACTAGTTAAAGGCTCAGGTGGTGTTTTCATCAATCCCTGAAGTGGTAGGGGAAAAACACTGAAAGAGGGTGGAAAACACACCTGATTAACATGTGGCTTAGAGAGTGGTGCCACTGTTGGAATTTTGGGTTCTTATATCATGGGGACATTTACATGGCACCTGGTCTGCTGGCAACAGGTGGGATGCACCTGAGGGGGGAAAGGATTTTGGGTCAGGAGTTAGCAGGGCTTGTTGACAGGGCTTTAAACTAGATTCCAAGGGGGAAGGGGTTTGACCCCGTGGGGCCATGCTCTAGTATTAGAACTTCTGAGATGCCTATACACTAATGCACGCCGTCTGGGGAACAAACAGAATGAACCAGACATCTGTGTGCTATCTCAGGACCACAACCTCATTGCAGTTACTGAGACATGGTGGGATACATGACTGCAACACTGCCATGGATGGCTATGTCCTTTTTAGGAAAGACAGGCCAGCAAGGCGAGGTGGTGGATTTACCCTTTATGTGAGGGAGCAACTGGAATGTACTGAGCTCTGCCTGGCAGTCAATGAAGAGCAAGTTGAAAGCTTGTGGGTAAGGATTAAGGGGGAGACTAGTATGGGAGACATTGTTGTGGGTGTTTACTATAGGCCACCAGCTCAGGATGAGGAAGCTGACGAGGCCTACAAGCAGCTGGAAGTTGCCTTGCAATCACAGGCTCTGGTTGTCGTCAGGGACTTCAAATACCTTGACATTTGCTGGGAAAACTACACAGCCAGACACACGCAGTCCAGTAGGTTCCTCCAGTGCATTGACAATAACTTCTTGACGCAGGTGGTGAAGGAGCTGACAAGGAGAGGACTGCTGCACCTTGTACTGACAAACAAACAAGGACTGGTTGAGGATGTGAAAGTAGGGGGCACCGTTGGCTGCAATGATCATGAGATGGTGGAGTTCAGAATCACACTCAGCAGACGCAGGGCCACAAGCAGGATTGCTACCCTGGACTTCAGAAGGGCTAACTTTGGCCTCTTCAGGGAACTGAGGTGGTGAGATAGCTAACTTACCTGGCTAACTTTAATCTTTAGGCTATATCTCTTGAGCATGGCCTGAATTAAGTACTATCTAACCAACTAGTCTTGAGAAAGACTTATATTAGCCAATATAGCTTAGAAAAGACTAATATTAATTAACCATTGTGAATGTGTTAACCCAAGCAAGAAAAGGGACGCTGCAAGGGGGCAAGGAAACAATAGATAGGTAAGGATAGGGTGGCTTAATCAGTTACAAGACCAAGCTGAAGCCAGCCTTGAGGTTGGAACAGCAAATTTTGAGCCAAGGTGAAAAGTACATAGGGAGGAAGACATACTGCCTTCCTCCCAAAGACCCTGGCCCACGACCACCAGGAGGTATGGTGCATATGTTGAAAGGAGGAGCTGAAGGTGGAGCATATGGAAATAGTTTCTTGGAATTAATTATCCTAAGGATGCCTTTTTGGGGAAAGATCATGAATATGTATAGGCGATTGTGAATATGTATTATTAAGTGGAATGAATATGGGATGGTTGATCGGTGGGGTGTGCACGCTTGTGGAGGGGCGACCCCCCATGCTGCCCAGCGCTGAATAAATATACCTACTTTACAACTAGACAAGATGTAGAGTTTGTCTTCCACGCATCAGAACTGCTTGGAAAAGTCCCATGGGACAGGGCCCTAGAAGGTAAGGGGGCCCAAGCAAGCCCTCTATTATTCAAGAGCCTTTTCTTCCAGGCTCAAGATCAGAGCATCCCAAAGTGTAAGAAATCAAGTAAGAGAGCTAGGAGACATGCATGGTTGGGCAGGGAGCTAATGAATAAACTTAGGTGGAAGAAGGAAGTATATAGAACATGGAAGGAGGGCCTGATCACATAAGAAGAGTACAAAGAGGTTGTCAGAGGATCCAGAGAGGCAACAAGAAAAGCTAAGGTCTCCTTAGAACTAAACCTGGCAAGGGAGGTCAAGGACAACAAGAAAGACTTTTTCAAGTATGATGGAGGTAAAAGGAAGACTAGAGGAAACGTGGGCCCACTGCTCAATGAAGTGGGTACCCTGGTGATTGAGGATAGAGAGAAGGTGGAGTTACTGAATGCCAACTCTGCCTCGGTGTTTACAGCTAAGGCCAGCTCCCAGGGGTTCCAGTCCTGTAAGACCACAGAGGAAGACTGGAGGAACAAAGATTTCGTATCAGTTGATGAGGATTGAGTTAGAGAGCAGTTAAGTAAACTGAACATCCACAAGTCTACAGGCCCTGATGGGATACACCGCAAGTGCTGAGGGAAACGGTGGGGGTCATTGCTAGGCCATTCTCCATAATCTTCAAGAGGTCCTGGAGAACAGCAGAGGTGCCTGAGGACTGGAGGAAGGCTGATGTCATCCCAGTCTTCAACAAGGACAAGAAGGAGAACCTGGGTAACTATAGGCCAGTCAGCCTCAACTCCATTCCTGGAAAGGTGATGAAACAGCTTCGTGCCACCATCTCAAAGCATATTGAGGAAAGGAGGTTTATCATGAGTAGTGAACATGGATTCAGCAAAAGGAGACTAATCTGGTAGCCTTTTATGATGACACAACTAGATGGATAGATGAGGGGAGGGCAGCAGATATCTCAACTTCAGCAAAACTTTTGATACTGTCTACCATGATATCCTCGCAGCCAAAATTAAGAAGTTCAGCTTGGATGGTTGTGTGGTGAGATAGATTGGAAACTGGTTGAACGACAGAGCCCAGAGAGCTGTGGTCAGTGGAGCAGAATCTAGTTGGAGGCCTGTGGGTAGTGATGTTCCCCAGGGTTTGGTGCTGGGTCCATTGATATTCATCAATGACCTGGACAAAGGGATGGAGTGTACCCTCAGCAACTTTGCGATGATACAAAACTGGGAGGAGTGGCTGAGACACCAGAAGGCTGTGCTGCCATCCAGCATGACCTGAAGAGGCTGGAAAGCTGGGTGGGAAGAAATCTAAGGAAGGGAAAGTGTAAAGTACCTCAATAAAGTACTTCAAAAGTACTTCAATAAGGGCAAGTGTAAAGTGCTGCATCTAGGGAAAAACAATCCCATGTTATCAGTACAGGTTGGGGGCTGATCTGTTGGAGAGCAGCTCTGGGTGAAAAGATCTGGGAGTCATGGTAGACAAGAGGATGGCCATGAGCCAAGAATGCACCCTCACGGCCAAGAAGGCCAATGGAATACTGAGATGCATTAAGAAGAACGTGGCTAGCAGGTCAAGGGAGGTTCTCCTCCTCCTCTACTCTGCGCTGGTGAGGCCCCACCTGGAGTACTGTATCCAGTTCTGGGCACTCCAGTTCAAAAAAGATAGGGAGCTACTGGAGAGAGTCCAGCACAGAGCCATTAGGATGATTAAGAGAGTGGAACATCTGCCTTATGAGGAGCAGGACCTTTCAAGGTCCCTTCCAACCCATAACGTTCTGTGATCTCCCACGCTTCATGTCACCATCTTTGCTAAAGCTGATGGATTGCATGAGGGGAGAGGATCATGCAAATCACGTAAGCCTTTTATTCTTGAAGAGATTATAAATTCAAACAGAACTTTTGCTAAATGGGCCACTTTTATTTGCTCTATAAAAGCTGCTTATATTAGCTTTCTTATTACCATACAGAAAACCTGCTTCCAATCCTAATTCTGTACTATCAATAAGGCTGTAACTCCTGGCATACTAACATTAGCATCAACCAGATTATCTATTATATATATTATGAACAGTATTACGCACAATTACCTATAGCAGTTAAGAGGAAACAATAACAGAAGCAGCAACACTCATTCTGTATAGATACGCAGCTCTGATACCATAGTCCACATATATTCAAACACCAGCTATGCTAGAAAAGTATAAAAACTGTGTCTGTGAAAGGTGAATCTTCTTATAGACTACAAACAGCAACGGCTATGCATTGTCATGAAAGCAATGGTATTTTATTTTATGATGATAATACATATTTCATTACAACCTAGCATGGACCAATGAGGAATTCTGGAACCAGAATCAAATTCCAAAATCTCCACAGTGTTAAAGGCCTGTTGTATGCCATACTGAATTTGGGAAAGGAATGCACACATGTTTTCAAACTACCGCTGCTTATACCATATACTCTACGTGTGTACACAGTATGTCATGTAAACTATATGTACTTACCACATCTGGGGTTTTAAAACATACAACTGAAGCAAATGTGAAGACTTAATACACTTTCCCTTGAATTGATTGGCAAAGACAACAAAACCAATGTGATAAATAGTAATTTTACTATTAATTGAAACCAAATTTATTTATCACTTAAATAGCAAGCATTTCAAATATGTTTGAAAAAAAGTTGAGTTGCTTTTAAAAGTACTGTATTCCAAAAGGTATTATGTTTCCTAAGCTTGTGAGTATCAGTTCAGGATGAATTTTCCCTGCAGAAAATAAGTGAATTATTAGAGAAAGGATCTGGATTGTTGCTGAAAATTTAATTTTCCTTTTGAGTAAAGATTCTTCAGAATTATTTATTTCTTTTTATTTATATTATTTACTTTTGTGCATGAAACAGTAAAATACTCCCAAGACAATACAATGCTTTAAAGGCTTTTGGCAGTCAAGGTATTCCTAAAGACCACTGGTAGCTTAACATCCATTTTAAAAATTCCACACCCCCACCACATACATGTAACTTAGTAAGTATAAAAGCATGATCAGGTGGCTGGGTAATTCTTACGTGACCAGAGTCAAGTGCAATTATCACTGTGCCAGGCCAGAAATATTTTGGGAGTGATTGCTGATTCAAGTATCAGGTCCAAGCCTAAATTAGAAGGGGAAAAAAAAAAAAAAAAAAAAGGAGATAAACTCTTTCTATTAATTTATCACTCTCTGAAGCGTGATACCCAGCAGTGTTCATATCTCTCTCAGCCCAGATGGAACATCACCACTGTCCTAACAAACTGGGTTTTCAAAACTCCCATTTACTGCTGCTCAAACTCAGAGGAAGGGTACAAAAATGAGTCAGGCCTGCAGTGCAAGCTGGACAGGTGGCACAGCAGCTGCCTTTGCTCTGTGCTGGTACTCAGATGTTGCTTAAGTATTTATTAAGGTAAGCTTTTACGTGGCTTTTGACTCTAAACCCAAGTCTTGGTGCTTTGCTAGGTAGGCTCGGACCTGGCTTAATTTTTCCATTAGTTTTAGCTTTGGTGACTATTCTTAAAGCACAGTATGAAGAGTCTTTTTTTTCCCTTCCTAGAAAAAACCCAGCAAATAAATAACTAAAGTCCTTACTGAAGTACTAGATCTGCTAAGGAAACATTTTACTGTATTGCCACACTTGCATTATATAGTGTCAGCACCACTCCAGTATTACAAGAGGAAATTAGTTGACTGTAATCAATAGGACTTGTAAGTAATAGGTAGTATATCACACTGTTTCCAGTTACTTCTCTAACATCACTGTGTGCTCAAGGACAAAAGACTTAGACAATTACCATTTGAATTAGCACAGAGGGGATCAATGAGCTACCTGAGCTGAGACAAAAGAGAAATGCTGTACAGGTGCCTCATGCTGCCACACCACAGGTAAACCCTCCTGAGGAGCTGGGTTATCACTCCGGGCTCAGCACCACATTCCTGTAGTGAACACCCTATTCCTCCAGCCTGAAGCAGAGGAAAAGCAAGCTCCTATCTGATGAAAGCACAGGTAAACAGGAACTCCAATCGTATAAATATTTGTGTAAATTACTGTAGGCTGTTCATGGCATTACTGCAGTTTATAAGGGTCAGAATTTACAAAATTCTTTTTTTTCTTTTTTTTTGGTAACATAAATAGTATGCTAAACAGATTTTGATACAGAGCCAGGAAGAAGGACAGTTGACAGAAGAGCTGCAAGTCACGTAAGAGAAGCGTTGCTAGAGTAATGAATAACGCAACCAAATGACAATAAATTGTCCACATTTTCTTGTGACGTGTTTACATCCTTTTAAGGTTTAACCATATGTATTTAAGAGTTAGACTAAATATATTCCTGGAATATAATGAATGACCACATTTATTCTCAATCCTTTCCTTATAAAAGAATACACTTGAGAAAAGTTAGCAGTGCTCAGCATTTTCCTCCAACATTCAGGACTGCAACAGCAGATTACTTCTGCATTGCTCTCCTCAGTGACCTGCTCTTTTGCAGAAGACACCTAGCACAGATCCCAGACTAGTAAGCCCGTGCTTTCCCGTGCTTTGGTTCCCTAGGTGTTGTGCAGAAGGCACCAAAACTCACCCAGCGTGGAGCAGAAAGGGTTCAGGAGAACTTATCAAGCTGGACTGTGCCACCTATGTGATCCCATCACTACATTCCAACTCAACAACACACATTCCCATTTTGTACAAAGCCATGTGCACACCATCTTCCCATGCAGGGAAGTGCTAGAAAAAAAAAAACAACTAACATATATATAAAATTTCAGTATACTAACAGATACAGATTCTTGGTTCACGGACTGCACAAGAACTCACAAACTCTCCATTTGCTCGGCAAACAACTGCTCAACTGATCTAGACTGATCCTACTTGACCTTATTCTAAAACTGTCCTACCAAGGCTAGGATTTGACTTTTATGCCTAAAGTAAGGAGCAAAGTATGCTTGATGGCTCTTTTAGAGCACCTTGGGTGGGAAGTTCTGCTGGGAGCTGTGTATTTTTCATTATTGTTCCTCTGTCCCAAGTACATCACTAGAGCAAGAAGACTGTGTGCATTTTATAGAAGTAACACATCACTGACTTCCATTACAACTAACTTCTAACAACCACTCCCTTAAAGTCAAAAATATTTTGAAGAGAATTAATTAAGTATACTTATTAAAAAGTCCAAATGACATCTACTTTTCCTAGTGAATAACATTCAAACAGTTCATATAATGTGTAGGAGACAGTACTTTTCTGGGACAGAGAATGAACTTCTCAGCACTATTTATACATACATTAATTAGAAGACTAATCCTCCATACTTGTTCCCACGGTAGACTATGGCTATTTTTTATTTTTTATATGACTTTCAGTAGTACAGGATTAGGTAATAAAAAAATACTTTTAAAATCCTTTGTAGGGGGTCTGGCTGAGCTGCTTTTCCCCATCCAGCCCTCACGCTGCAGCACTGGGAGCTGGAGGGTGTTGATAACACACGTGTGTTATGACTGCCAGTGCTCACACGGCACCAGAGGCTGGGGGGGCAAGATGGGGGAGGGGATACAGCCGACCTGAGCTGACCAGTGGGATATTCCATACCATATGACATCAGCTCAACTATAAAGGGAGAGGGCAGGAGGAGGATGGGGGGGGCATTTGGCTTTGTCCTCCGAGCAACCGCTACGTGTTCTGGAGCCCTGATTCCTGGACTTGGCCCAACATCGCCTGCAGATGGGAAGTAGAGAATAACATCTTAGCTATCATAACCCACGGCTCCTTCTGTCTTATTCTCTCCCTGCGTGCCATGCTGACGGAGATTGTGGGGAGTGATAGAATGGCTTGGTGGGCGCCTGGTACCGTGCCAGGATCAACCCACCACACCCTTTCAATAAAATGTGACTCACACATGGCTTCGGAAATCAGGGGTAGATATTTTTCAGAAAAAGTATCCAGAACACAGGCTGCTCACAACAGAAAAGAGCTTCCTCTCCTGCCAAGGCATGATTGATTATTTCTGGAATCATTAATAATTCAGTTATTGTTTCACTTTGCAGAAGGAACAGTATTTTTGACTTCTTTGACCTTCCGAACTTTTATTCAGGCAGCTTTCATAATGCAGGAAAACTGCAATAATAAACTCATTCGCTGACTGTACATTAGCAACAGATGTCCAGAAACTTTTCAGGTCCCACAGGCACAAGGTCTCTTAACTGCTTCAATATTGAGGATGTAATTGTCAGTGGTATTTGAGCAAGGACAGTTTCAAAAAGGACTCCACTAAAGCTCTGCATTTGCAGGTGAGAGTAAACTTGTTGGGAAAAGGCCTGGGAACAATGATCAGGACTCAATATGAGTTACAATCATGTTCAACTTTATTACTGTCTATGCTTCGCTTATATGTTTCTTGCTTATTACTGATTGGCTACATATATTGTTCACACACTCTAATACATATTGTGATTGGTCTACATACGGCAAGCACGCTTAAGCATCCTGGCCCACCCCACCACCCAATGCAGGGAAGCGGCGTCCTGCCCGCTCCTCCCTGCCAGCGCAGCCTTCCCCTTTCTGCACCCCCCAAGTCTCCTGTTTTCGGTCAGTGCGCCCTGGGAAAGAGGCCTGTTTGTTGATTGTTTTATTGCTTTGTCTTCTTCTTATCACTTGCTCAAGGACAGTTCATTGCCCAGCTGCTGGCTTGTTCACGCTTGTAGCCACGTATTCATGTCCACCCTGCTCCTTAAGCCATTCCTCAACATAAACTATCAGGTTTTGTTCCTAAAAACCTGCTCTGGGATAAGCGACACAACTAGAGTAACACTCTCCAACAGAACTGGAAAAACTTTTACTTAGGGTAAAAAAAAAGTAAGAATAAAGGAACAAGCTTAATTGTTGCTCAGATATTTAAAGAGCTTCCAAAAATAACAATAAGGAAAAACTGACATAAATATTAGTTAACTGATTTGGGTCAGTGCAGATACAGCACGTTCTATGTGGAATAGGACTGTGGGGAAAGCCTGCTTTGTGGCTGTAGGAACAGTTTTCTCTCAGGTATGCTGTTAAAATAAATTCAAGTTTCAATTGTACTACGCTGGTCTAGTAGTGGGGACTTTTTTTTTTTATCTTGGAGAGACAAACAAGTCCAGCTGTTGGCTAGATACTGTCACTGAAGCCAAGTGATTCTGCCTAGCAGCACACCCTGAAATATTCAGACTACAAGTAACACTGCAAAAAGCTTTCCCTTTCCAAATGCACTACATGCCAGCCACATCAATCAGGAAAATGACATCTTAATGTATGCTAATTTAAGTGGAGTCATGAAAAAGTACAGTATATTTACACTTTTAACCCCCTTCTGTTTTTGAAGGCCCTATTTCCCATAGAGTATTTCCAAAGATAGGAAGAACACCAGAAGTACTTAAAAATGTACTAGTCAACACAACAGCATTTGTCTATTTTTCCCCAAGAGACTACTTGAAAGACTTTTAACTACATGTTGGCTACAGCAAGTACATACTGCATGAGTACAAAGAGATATAACTTGTGTTTCTTTTGTTTGAATATTCTGTATATTCACTACACAAAAAAAAAAAAGCCATGAAGGACCCTTTTCACAGCTATCTTGGTTTGTCCTCATCATTGAGGAAAAAACTGATACACCCTGAAAGGAAAATTTAGCAGCTACCCAATGTTTTATGTTAACAGAGAATAGCTTATATGCAAAAAAATCATAACCTGATAGATGAAGCAAAACTATTATCAAAGAGTAAAAGCCAGAAAGCTCTGAAATAAAATGCTGGGAGATATTAAAGGATCCTGTTCAAAGTATTTCTTTACTCTATAAATTCAAATGGAAAACACTGAATGAAGCTGCACTTAGCCATGAAAGTTCAAACCTCACCTGAAAACTTCAATTTACAACCCCCTTACCCCAGTACTCTGTTTCGACTGCACAGCAATTAAAACTCTACCCTTCCACTCCCATTGTTTCTTTCTCCTCCATTTTCAGTACTGCTGGACCATGCTGAAGAGGCTTGCCACGCCGAGAGTTCCATCTAGAAGAGATGCCATGCACACACCATCAATTCATCACCACCAGCCTGCTTGCCAGCCCCCTGCACACCCTTGCCCCCTCTTAACGAGGCAGTGATGTAATCTCCAAAGGAGGGTCACCTCTCATTGTCTTCTGCTCTCTCACCCAAACAAGGGCCAATCCTTGAGCTGCAGGATGCACCAATGCATGGTCCAATGAACAAAGATGAATGAAGTAATACTGCAGCTCATCCCTACCCACTTCAAGAGGCACATGGGAGAGTTAGCCCTTTGGTAAGTGAAAGGGCCAAGGAAGGACAGTTTCTCTAGGACAGTATTGAAGATATCCTCACTACTGGGTGTGGAAATGGAAATTTATTTTTGTTTTGTCATTAAAAAAGGAGAGCAGCTCTTTTGTTGCCTTATACATAATTCAGAAACAAGAAGAGACATAAGAAAGGAAATGTTTATACATCCTAGTGCGTGAAACCAAGGTGTCTTCAGCATCCTTTATAATTGTTTCTCATGTTCTTAGGTATGTTTTTCATATATTTCCTAGAAATGCACAAAATATATTTGTGAATAGCAGGAACAAACAAATACACAAATCTCAAAGAGCAGTGGTTTAATCACACATTTTCCATACAAGGGTTTGTATGCCAGGTCTGACCAAGAGACTTACCAATGTCAACATTAACTGTTCAATTACCTACATTTTCCAGCCTATTTATAAACAAAAAAGCAACATATAACATTATGGGATAATGTGGTATTATCCTGTTTCCCCAGTTTGAGCAACTAACCAAACACGTTCATCCTGCTATGGATCAGCAGCACAGACTAGGGGTTGCGGATATCCTTTAATTCTGCTTGTAGATTAAACCTTGAAGGACAAAAATCATCTTTCAGTACGGGATGTTTGCAGGTGCAAGCTCCACTGTTTCTGCAGTGTGTTACTAGGGTGAAGAGAATTCTCTGACAAGTCACTTCGATCTGCTCTCAGACCTTCACTTCTTATATACTTCTCCTTGGCCCTCTGGAAGACATCTCACGCCTTTGGAAGACATCTCACAATCACAACGAGACAAACTCTGGACTTAGATGAATCATCATATTTTGACAACTACCCAGGCTGGCATTTTTTTGAAAAAACATTGCCACTGGCATCTTAAATTAGCAGTATTTCACTAATCAAAAACAACACACAAGCTCACCACTGGGATAGGGTTGATCTGATAACAAGAAGCCCTAGCTCTCTGCCTCCTGCTTCCTCTGCTGGCACTTGTTCTCCAGATCCCAGGTACCAGGTTTTTCATTGCCAGTCTGTGATAGAAAGCTTCTGAGATTAACTTGTTGATTGCAATTATTTCTGCAGGAAGACCTGCAAACTTCCCCACTTCAGAGGAGATGAAGTTCTACTTCAGCATCTATGTTAATGGACTCCACTAAATCTGAAGAAGTACCAACAGTACCATTTGTGCTCAGTTTACACAATTTAAAAAGAAGAACTTGACATGCTTGAACAAGCCATCAGTGTCATAGTCACGCTATCATGTATTCACCACCATCAAAAAGCCCGGAAAGAAAACAGTCCCATCATACTGCAGTGTCCAAAATTGAATACCACTCAAGCTGTGGCCTCACCAGTGCCAAGTACAGGGGCATGATCACTTCCCTACTCCTGATGGACACACTATTTTTGATACAGGCCTTCTTGGCCACCTGGACACACTGCTGGCTCATGTTCAGCCAGCTGTCAATCAACGCTCCCAGGTCCTTTTTTGCCTGGCAGCTTTCCATTCACTCCTCCCAAGGCCTGTAGCATTGCCTGGGGTTGCTGTGAACCAAGTGCAGGACCTGGCACTTGGACTTGTTAAACCTCATACCATTAGGCTTGGCCCATCAGTCCAACCTGTCCAGATCCCTCTGCAGAGTCTTCCCACCCTGAAGCAGATCAATACTCCCGCTCAATTTGGTGTAATCTGCAAACTTACTGAGGGTACATTCAATCCCCTAATCCAAATGATTGATAAAGATATTAAACAAGACTGGCCCCAAAACTGTGCCCTGAGGAACATCTAAGATCTAAGTCTACACAGTCATGGCAAGATTAAGGTAGACATTAAGGAAACCCAGGTGAAGCCCACAGCTCCAGTGTCAGCACAGGCACTGGCTACACTTTGTCACAGTGCTTTCCCATCTAACCAGATCTAATTCAAGACTGCAGTTCTCTGCCTCTGCTCTGCCCTAGTGAGGCCACATCTAGAGTACTGTGTCCAGTTCTGGGCTCCCTAGTGCAAGAGAGATAAAGAACTACTGAAGAGAGTCCAGTGGACATCTATGAAGATGATGACCTGGGGCTGTTTAGCCTGGAAGAGAGAAGACTGAGAGGCGATCTTATAAATATCTAAATTCTTATCAATATCTAAAGGGTGGGGGTGAAGAAAACGGAGCCAGACTCTTATCAGTAATGTCCAGTGACAGGACAAAAGTCAATGGGCACAAACTGGAACACAGGGAGTTCCATCTGAACATGAGGAGTAACTTCTTTCTTTTGAGAGTGAATGAGCCCTGGAACAGGCTGTCCAGAGAGGTTGTGGAGTCTCCTGTGGAGAGATTCCAAACCCGCTGGGCATGATCATGGGCAACCTGATGTAGACAAACCTGCTTTAGCAGGGGGGTGTGATGAGATGCTCTCCAGAGGTCCCTTTCAACCCCTACCATTCTGTGATTCTGTTCTGTATCCAGCAGGTGTAGGGAAGTTCTCCTTCTCCCTCTACTCTGCCCTAGTTAGACCACACCTGGAATAGTGTGTCCAGTTTCGGGCTCCGCAGTTGAAGAGAGACAGGGATCTACTGGAAAGAGTCCAACAGAGAACTGTGAGGATGACTGACGGACTTGAGCATCTCCTCTATGAAGAAAGACTGAGGAAACTGGGGCTGTCCTGAGAGGGGACCTTATTAATGTCTATAAATATCTGAAAGGTGGCTGTCAAATGGAAGGGGCCAATCTCTTTTCTGTACTGCCCAGCAATAGGACAAGGAACAACGGGTATAAACTTGAGCATAAAAGGTTCCATCTCAACATGAGAAGGAACTTCTTCACTGTGAGGGTGATGGAGCACTGGAAGTGGCTGCCCAGAAAGGTTGTGGAGTCTCCTTCTCTAGAGACTTGCAAAACCCATCTGGATGCATTCCTGTGCAACATGCCCTAGGTGATCCTGCTTTGGCATGGGGGTTGGACTCTATGATCTCTAGAAGTCCCTTCCAATCCCTAACATTCTATGATTCTATGTCTCATTAATTAACAGTTTCAGGGCAAGTTTGACATTTCAATCCACATTAAGCTCTGCATGACAGGGAAAGGACAAGGAGGGTGAGATCTAAATCTATACAGCCTTGAAGGAAAAGCACCATTGATACACAGAGAAAAAAAGGGGAAAAAACACTCCTTAGGGGAATAGGAATTAATTTTTCTCCTTTGAGCAAACTGCATGCATTTTATGAAGCAAAAAAAGCAGCCTGTAAAACAACAGAGCTCTTTACCATAATTATTCCAGCTGAAACTTTCACTGCCTTGCTCTCACTACAGATGAGGAAGATGTACGTAACAACTTTTATTTTTCCTTCCCTTTCAGGGAAGAGTTGCTGCATTAGGTATTGACAGTTCAAAAGTGATTTTGCCTTCAATAATTATCAGCCCTAACCTGTCATCACAGGAGTTGGTGTAAAGACAGAAAAAAAGACTCCTCCAGGACTCCCCTGTAGCTCTCCTCTCCAAAGCAGCTCCTACACTACTGACCACTGCTCCCCAAGGCAAAGTGACTCTGGGGTACAGGAATCAGCAAGCAGATCTGAGATAATTTTAGCTTGAAGAATGACAGCTTTCAATAAAGAAAAAAGCCTCTAAAACCTGACTACTGACACGGTGCACTCAAGAGAGAAACTTAGTGACCCACTGCATTCACTTAACACACATTAATGCACATTAACAACAGTTTTAGGAAATGAAAATTCTGTAATATGTATTGAGATTAAACATACAATATTCATAAATATATTGCAGAGTTTACATGATTAGAACAAAGCAGGTTAAAACTTAAGTGCAAGGAGGTAATTTGCTATACACAAGAACAAAAATGCAATGTTCAGTTTTAATGTGTACATTGGAAGCAGTAAATCCCATAGCAGCTTGTATTTCAAAGATACAAGATACCCACAAAGATACAAAGATACCCACTGAAGCATCATGTTGAAACTGGACTGCCCTCACTCCAGAAAAAAAGCACTTCCCAGGGGAATTCAGTTGTGTACCTACACATCTCAAATATACTTCCATCTCACCAGCATCACTGAATTAGGAATGCGGAGACACTAAACAACTGAAGTGTCCTCCATCAAAATCCCAGGGATAAATGAAACCAAACAAGACCAGGAACTACCCACCAAGACTGAGGGAAAAGTTCAGTAGCTTCTCAATTCTCCCCTCTACCACCTAGATCACCTGAACAATGCCAGTCTAGGTTTCTGTGGATTTACAGCTTGTGCTAGATGGAGTTTTGTGGCTAAGTATTTGTGAGTTCAACCTCAAGACCCTGTACCTCTGGCATCAATAATTCTTTCCTGTTTAGGTTCCCAAGCACCAGGAGGCTTGAGGCCATGGTGCAGCCCTTCTGCTAGACACAGCACTTATCAAACGTCTCCTTCACCCAGCACTCTTCACAGAACTCACAGGAATAATCTCTTATCTTTAGGTATCCACCAGACCTGCTTCAATTCACTTAAATTGAAAAGCTTCTAAGGAAAGGAGAAAGAGGACATAAAAACACTTCGATCGCAGAACACAGAAGCAATTCAGTTTTTTTTTTTTTTTTTTTTTATAATATATTACATGAAAATCTCTATTCACCAAAAATATCCTTGCAACTCTCATTTACTTACAGATTTGGTCACTCTTTGAAGATTAGTTGGACACCATATTTTGTAAACACATTTAGTGATTTTTTTTCTCATGCCTACAAATAATGTCTTTTTCAAGCATGAAGATGGCATTACAGGCCATCAGCAGTTTTCCTTGGAGTTTTGTGTATTGCAGCAAGAATGAATACAAATTAGCAGCAACGGATAGCTTTGTATAGGCTAATTACAGCCTGAGCATTTGCTCTGCACAGCAAATTTCAAAACACAAAGCTTCTGGCTGCACACCAGGAACCCTGAGAGCTTTAAGACCATATGCCTCAACTTGCAGTTCAACTCCTCAGGTGATAAATCCACTCCAACAGCACCATCTACTGTTAGATTATATAAGTAACTGATTTTGCGTCTACTGCTCCCTTGATCAAGGAAGTCTAGAGCCCAGCTTCATATTAAAAATAACTTAGAGTATTTGCAGATTTATTCTACAGTAAACTATTTTGGAACATATACTTATTATGAAGTTCTGTGTCTTTTGTATCCTTCTTACTGGCTTACTTTAAGGACTGAACATCTAATTTTTAACATACATTATTTTTCAAGTGCTCTTCAAATACTCGTGACTGTCAGAAATGTACTTTCTGTAACATGCAAATCAATTTGATACAGTTAGATATTTCTTAACAATATTTTCTCTATTTTCAAACTGTACTGATCCAATATCTTTGAAGGGACTTAATATACAAACATAAATAATAGTTACATACAAGATAATAAGTGAAGTTTTAAATAACTTTTTTTTAAATGCATTAAGATGAATTCTCCTCTTCAGTATGACCTGAATGCATCAACAGGAAAACAAAGAATGTTGCAACATATATACAAATATGGTGCACTTACCTTTTTAGCTATTAGAGACACATGCTGATTTTGTGATCTGCAAAAGGAGGAAGCACAGTTAGTATTTTTTTCTTTAACAAATGTAAGTGCAATACAAATGGCAACTTCTGACCTTAAAAGGGACAAATTTCTGGTTATATAAGAATAAATAGTATATACTACACATACACAGTCACAGAGACAACTCCCTTGTAAGCGAGAGGAAACAATTCTGGACATTCCTGGCTAGTGGTGGGGAATCAAGGCTGAAGATGCTTAGTACTTGGGGCCAGAAGAAACATCCTGGAGGTACCAGCAGCTATTTAGCAAAACTCACTCTGATATCTTTGTACCTTCTAGCAGAAAGGGTCAGTAAAAAAAATGGCCAAATTTGGCTTAAAACTAAAATCAACTTCAGTGTTACCACAGCCAACTTACCCTGAAAGAAAATCTAAAGCTGCTGCCTTCTTAGACAATTTTTTTAATTTGGATTTTTAATTTTATTTTTAGTGGTTGATTTTAGTCCTTATAAACAACACCTCGCACTACAATCCCCTTTTCAAATTCCAGTTTCTTGATACTGGCATATGCTGGCATTCTCCCAAAGTGCCTGCAAAACTGGAAAATCCCTCAACTACCAGCAGCAGGATGGGAGAGAAATGGCAGATGTAGGGTAAGAAGGATACAGAATAATGGGAAAGACTAACGCTGCAAGAAACTTTCTTTTATTTCCTTTAATACATATAAACTGCACAGCTGTTCAGTCAAGAACTTCTTTATTTTTACAAATAATCTCCCAGTTGTAACCAAATATTTATGTGACTTTATCAGTGTGATGATACACTATTCTAAAATGCTTCAGAGAATCACAGAAGTGTTTTCCAAAGCAACAGAGTATTTCATTCAAGCAGCTACATTCTGTAAAAAAACACAGTTCCACAGCTGATCAGACTGGGGACACCACCTGTACCTGTAAAGGGCTGAGATTTGTACCTTTAAAAGACAAAAATTCTCTGCTGCCCACAATTCACATTGCCCACAAGAAGGTACTAGCAGCCTACAAAAACTTTCACTAAATTTAAGTTACATAGCAAGCATAGCACAGTTATGGACAATACAAAGTGATGGATGCATATGTCATATTTTAAACATAAAGGATCTGACACAGTATTTTAAAGACCATTAATTCAATTTTTTTTTTCTTTTTTGTAAAGACATTTCAATTTCCCAATGCTGCATGGTGGCACTTTGCAATAATCCAGAAAAATATGCCAGTAATATCTTGGTCCTTGCATGAAGCAGTACCAATGTCTATAAAAGCTCAATTCAGTGTAAACTGACTGGTTATGGAGCTTCCTTTTCCAAAGAGATTCCAAACTTGCCTGGACATGATCCTGGGCAATGCTCTGGGTGACCCTGCTTTAGCAGGCGAGTTGCCCAAGATCTCCAGAGGTCCCTTCCAAGACACATTATGTTGGGATTCTGTGATTGTGTGAAGTCAGATTCCCACACTGCAATGGACTATACTCAAAGCCTACCAAATGGGGACATTTATAGCATGATGATTATCATTTACTTTAATATTTTCCCAACTTAGAAGCTTCATACCCAGAACAAAAACCCTTCCAAACCCTTAGAATATGAGCTATACTCTGTGTGTGATGTGAAATTCCAGTACTTGTGGCAACATCCATCAAAAAGAAAAAACAAAGTTTATTTTTTGAGGCTTTAATAATCCTCTTTCTACATGAACTTTGCTTCAAATAAAGTTAAAATTAATCCCAAAACAACACACTGCTAGTAGTTTTTAACTAAGTTTTTATGTTAATATAACCTCTAGATTCTAAATTGTACTCCTTATATGCCATATCAACCTAGCCTGTAATTCCCTCGGTTTCAAACAAACTAAACAAACATATTCATGAGTCTTGGGACTTAAAATAAGTTTACCCCTAAGTACAAAAAATCATTATCTATTGACAGCTGCAGACAGTTTTACAGGGTAAGAACAAGCTCACAGGCATGACACATAAGGAACAGTTTTACTGCACTGCTTAAAAACTATCTACAGTGAAAATCCAAATGTTTATTTTCTAACTCTTACTTTTCTAGCTGGCAAACAGCAGCAGTCCAAATCCATGCTAAAGGTGAGCAGCAGCTGGCAGGGTGGGCAGGCAGGATGGGTGCTGTGTGCTTGCCCAGACAGGGCTAAGTGCCTTTGCTCACCCCTATGTCACTACACTCATCTGTTCAATACCAGGAAAAAAATGCTTGTTTTATATTTACTTTTTTTAAACCCACTTCTATTTTATTCTCAAACTGGGCATACCATGCTGTCCTTATTGGGTTTCCACAGCAGGCACAGCCATGCATGCAGACACCTGCTCCAGGCTCTGAGGGCATTGCTCGGCACACAATCACTCTGCCCTGAAATTTTGTGGCTCCTGCACCAATGTCAGAGGAAAAGGCCCCTGCAAGCCAGCCTCCAGCCCTGCACCCGCGGTCTGGCACTAACCCCCTCATCAGCATGCAAAAGCTGAGGAAACCAGTTTTGTTGATGAAGGACTGTGAGCAGTAAAGACAGGTAGAGGCAAAAACTGGTAAGGTAACACCTTAAAACAGTAGACACTAAACGGGAAAGAAAGCAAAATATATCACTGTGTTATAAAAACCAGGAACAAATCTCTCATCTTCTATGTGTCCTATCTGTCTCTGTGCAGTGGCAGATGGATACTTCAGGCCTTGCTCAAGTCATACCATGCTTCCCCACCACCTTTTGCAGGGAGACTGGTGTTTGCCTATCAGAAGCGGCTCCTCTAGGAGCTCAGCACCTCCCCACAGCATCTCCACATTGTTACTCCTGTCCACAGACAAGAGCAAGCCTGAGAAGAGTTCTTCTTTTTCATCACATGGGTGGAATAACAACTAAAAATCAAAAGACAAGTGACTTTCCAAAAATGACTAGTGAGTTTATTTACTAAAAAACATTCAGAAACACACCCAATACGATTTCTCCCAAGGCAGCAAAGGATACTTGAAACCCATCTGAAAAACATGTCATGCTGGACTTTTAGGACTTTCCAAAAATACTAACTTTTTAAAAGTCTACTGAAAATGTTTCTGGGCAATAAGAATCAAAACAGACATCTGGTAACTAACTTCATTGCATATCCTGCATCTCATGTGTATGAAACAGCAATTCTACTTTCTTAGAGGTAATCTGACAGCCCTTTGAAAACTTCCTTAGAAGAAAGGCAGAGAAGTGCAACCAGCTAAAATATTGAGGTCTTCATTGGTAAACAGTCCTAAAATACTTGAGAAACCAGAAAGATTTCAAGGCTCTCCTTAATCAGTGAAGATCTCCTTCCTTGAAGGGCAATTAAGGTCTCCTTGGCTGAGCAAGTGACAGGGGTCTTTGAGTCCCAACTCTACAGCTGTCACTGTCACCTTGCCCAAACAACACCCTACCCCATCCCAGGAGCCATCAGCTCATCCTAGGCCCATTTTCCACAGCGAAGATGAGCAGAAGCACACCACAAGGAAGGAAATCCACATTACAGGGTCAGAGGATTGGACACCCCATCTGGGTGGGAAGCCATAACCCCAGGTCCCAGGGATAACACCAGGGGAGGAGTAAAGAGGACCAGGCACCCTTCTCTTGGGCACACACACAGATGCATCCGTGTTCTCCTCTAGTAACATACAGTGATTTTCTAACATGTTTAAAATTTGCAAGATGACAAAAGCATCAATTCAGTTTTGCATGATTTTGGGGAAGAAAGAATGGCCAGTCACAGAGACCTCCAAAGCACTCACCCACAAGGGACAGGAGTTCCCACCTTAAGACACAAATCTACAAGAATGACCCGAATGCAAGGCACTTTCTATCAGCTGTGTGGACAGGATAAAAAACACTACTCCCAATCTTTACATACTTGCATTCCTATTTATTTTATGTTTCTACTGTTGAAAATCACAGGTGAGCTGCTGAAGCACCTCAACTGCATGCATCCACGTGACAAAAACCACAGCTATATTAAACCTGGTGTCCTATCCCTTTCCAATTTTACCACTGGCTTGTTGCTGGGCAGGTAAGTCTGCTCTGGAGAAGGTAGCTACAGCAAAACGGCCAACAAAGAGCTCTTTTTGGGGGCTTTCTGAAGCCAAGAAAAGCCTCTAGCCAGTGCTGGGGGTCGGTCAGCTGGTGGGCGGGCTGCAGAGAAGTGCCTGGGAGGAGCCAGCACTGGGAGGAGCCAGCACCACCCGCTGTTAATCAGGCTACAAGAAGGCTCCGGGAGGGCTGCCACGCACACAGTACAGGGTGGGAAACCAGTTCACGAGGTAAGTTCACCAGTCAGGGTGACCAGCTCCCGTGTGTCGAACTGCACAGACTAGGGGGATGCTCGGTTTCGGGCAGGGAGCTAGCTGCTCTGCACAACACAGGCAGCAGCCTGCGCTGGCGCAAAAAAAAAAAACAAAACAAAAACCAACCACAACAACAAAAAACAACCTGAGGGAGAGATATCAAACGAAAATGGTCTCCTCCCGACAGAGGAAGAACACGCTTTCAATGTCAGCCAAAATGGAGGTGGGAACCCAGCCAGGGTGCCCGCAGAAGCAAGCCATGACACAAACTGCAAGCTGCAGAGAATGTCTCTGCCTCCTCTCCTGTAGCAGGGGACTGTGTAAGGTATGAGCAGGTAAATTTTCTGCTCAGCCAGGCAGCACAGCTGCAAGCAGAGGTTGAAAAATTACAGGATGACGTTGAAAGACAGAAATATCAGGGAGGCTGAAAAGGAGACTGACTCGTCATCAGGGCAGGCGGAGCCTGGTACCACCAGTCAGGGACACCCATCTATGAGCAAGGGGCAGCAGGTCTTGGTGGCACAAGAAGCAGGTGATCCCATGCCCTCTTGTCACCTGGAGAGACAAAGAGATGCAGGTGAAGGGGAGGAACGGCAACAGGTTCCCCCTCCGGCCAGGCAGGAGAGGCAGGTGAGTCCCCTCCCAATCCCCCCCAGTCTTCCCAGTTGACCACACACAACAGGTATGAGGCCCTTGTAACAGAGGGCCTGGTGAATGAGGATATAGATGAAAACCCACGCGCACAGACACTGAAGACTTGTCAGCCAGTCCTACAACTTAGGACTAGTGCAAGCAGGAAAAAAAGAAAGGTGGTAGTAGTAGGGGATTCCCTTCTCAAGGGAACTGAGGGTCCGATTTGCAGGCCAGATCCATCCCACAAGGAGGTCAGCTCCTTGCCTGGGGCATGGGTTAGGGACATCTGTAGGAGGCTTCCTAGTCTGGTGCAGCCATCAGACTACTACCCACTACTGGTTATTCAGGCTGGGAGTGATGAGGCAATGGATAGGAGGTTTTTAACAATTTTAAATGACTTCAGGGCTCTGGGGAGATTACTTGAGGGCTGGGGAGCAAAAGTAGTGTTCTTCTCAATCCCTCTAGTGACAGGTAGAGATATTGAAGGAAGGAAAAAATTCCATGTGATTCACACATGGATTAGAGGTTGGTGCTGCCAACAGAACTTTGGGGTTTTTGACCACGGGGAAGTTTTCGCAGCACCAGGTCTAGTGGCAACAGATGGAGTTCATCTGTCCCATAAAGGGAAAAGAATCCTTGCACATGAGTTGGCTGGGCTCACTGACAAGGCTTTAGACTAGCTATGACAGGGGTGTAGCCGGCCTTGTCAGCGAGAATCCTGGGTGTAACAGCCCAACACTTGAGGAGCAGGGTGTTGGCATTTTAGATAACCAGAGGGTCTACCCCCCTTCAAGGATGGAAACTATTTACTCGACTCTGCACCTGAAATGTTTATACACCAATGCACGCAGCACGGGGAATAAACAGGAGGAGTTAGAAATCCATGTGCGGTCACTGAGTTATGACCTGGTGGCAATCACAGAGACATGGTGGGACAGCTCACATGACTGGAATGTGGTCATAGATGGCTATGTCCTTTTCAGGAAAGACAGGTGATCAAGGTGAGGTGGTGGAGTTGCTCTTTATGTGAGGGTGCAACTGCAATGTCTTTAGTTCTGTCCAGGGGCAGATGAGGGGCGAGTTGAGAGCTTGTGGGTACAAATCAAGAGACAGGCTAGCATGGATGATACAGTTGTGGGTGTCTATTACAGGCCACCTGATCAGGATCAGGAAGTTGATGAGGCCTTCTAGAGGCAGCTAACAGCAGCCTCGTAGTCACAGACCCTGGTTCTCATGGGGGATTTTCACTATCCAGATATTTGCTGGAAGGGCTATTCAGCCAGCCAGCCACAGTCCAGGAGGTTCCTCCAGTGCATTGATGATAACTTCTTGATGCAAAGGGTGGAGGAGCCAACTAGGAGGGAAGCAATGCTGGATCTTCACCAAAAAGGAGGGTCTGGTTGAAGCAGTGAAGGTTGAGGGCAGGCTTGACCTTAGTGATCATGAGATGGTGGAGTTCATGATCTTGTCTGGCAGGAACAGGATATCAAGCAGGACTACAACCCTGGATTTCAGGAGGGCCGACTTTGGCCTTTTCAAGCAATTGCTGGGTTAAATCTCAAGGGACAGGGTACTAGAGGACAGAAGGGCCCATGATAGTTGGTTGACATTTAAGGACCTCTTCTTCCAAGCTCAAGATCAGTGCATCCCACCAAGTGGGAAATCAAGACAGGGAGCCAGGAGACCTGCATGGTTAAGGAACTGCTGAGCAAACTTAAGTGGAAGAAGAGAGTCTACAGATCATGGAAGGAGGGGATGGCCACCTAGGAGGACTATAGAACTGTTGTCTGAGGATGTAGGGAGGTAACTAGGTAGGCTAAGGCCTCGTTGGAACTCAGCCTTGCAAGGGAGGTCAAGGATAACAAAAAGGGCTTCTTCAAATATACTGCAGGAAAAGCTAGGGTTAGAGGCAATGTAGGCCCTCTGCTGAATGAGGCGGGTGCCCTGGTGACAGAGGACACAAAGAAGGCAGAGTTACTAAATGCCTTCTTTGTCTCTGTCTATACTGCTGGAGACTGTCCTTGAGTCCCTGACACCTGGGGCACCAGAGGATAGCATGACAAAGGTGTCTTTCCTGGTTGATGAGGACTGGGTTAAAGAACAGTTGAGTAATCTGGACATCCATAAGTCCATGGGTTCTGATAGCATGCACCCATGGGTGCTGAGAGAGCTGGAGCAGGTCATTGCCAGACTACTCTCCACCATCTTCAGTAAGTCATGGCAGAAAGGAGAGGTGCCTGGGGACTGGAGAAGGGCAAACAACACTCCAATCTTCAAAAGGTGTAAGGAGGACCCAGGCAACTATAGACCAGTCAGCCTCACCTCCATCCCCGGAAAGGTAATGGAGCAACTTATCCTTGGTGCTATCCTTAGGCATATCAAGGACAAGGGGGTCATTAAGAGCAGTCAACATGATTTCACCAAGTGGAGGTCATGTTTGACCAACCTGATAGCCTTTTATGAGGACATAACTAGGTGGATAAATGGTGGTAGAGCAGTGGATGTGGTTTATCTTGATTTCAGTAAGGCATTTGACACTGTCTCCCACAGCATCCTTCTGGCTAAACTGAGGCAGTGTGGTCTGGATGATCAGGTAGTGAGGTGGATTGGGAACTGGTTGAAGGAAAGAAGAGAGAGAGCTGTGGTCAATGGGATGGAATCTAGGTGGAGGCCTGTAACTAGTGGGGTCCCACAGGGGTCGGTGCTGGGACCAGTTCTGTTCAACATATTCATCAATGACCTGGATGAGGGCACAGAGTGCACTATCAGCAAGTTTGTTGATGACACCAAACTGGGAGGAGTGGCTGACGCACCAGAAGGCTGTGCTGCCATTCAGCGAGACCTGGACAGGCTGGAGGGTTGGGCAGGAAGAAATTTAATGAAATTCAACCAGGGCAAGTGTAGAGTCTTGCACCTGGGAAAGAACAAAGTATAGGTTGGGGACTGACCTGTTGGAAGGCAGTGAAGGGGAAAAGGATCTGGGGGTCCTAGTTGATGGGAAGCTGACCATGAGCTAGCAGTGTGCTCTTGTGGCCAAGAGGGCCAGTGCCATTCTGGGGTGTATTAAAAGGGGTGTGGTTAGTAGGTCAAGAGAGGTTCTCCCGCGCCTCTGCCTTGGTAAGGCCGCATCTGGAATACTGTGTCCAGTTCTGGACACCCCAGTTCAAGAGGGACATAGAATTGCTTGAGAGAGTCCAGTGCAGAGCCACAAAGATGATTAAAGGAGTGGAAGCTGGGGGTTTTCAGCCTGGAGGAGACTGAGGGGTGACTTTATCAATGATTATAAATATATAAACGGTGAGTGCCAGGAGGATGGAGCCAGGCTCTTCTTGGTGATGCCCAATGACAGGACAAGGAGTAGTGGGTGGAAGCTGAGGCATAGGAATTTTCATGTAAAGATGAGGAGGAACTTTTTCACAGTGAGGGTGACGGAACATTGGAACGGGCTGCCCAGGGGGGTTGTGAAATCTCCCTCTCTGGAGATACTCAAAACCCGCCTGGACACGTTCCTGTGTGATCTGGTATAGGTGATCCTGCTCTGGCAGGGGCGTTGGACTAGATGATCTTTTGAGGTCCCTTCCAGCCCCTGACATTCTGTAAAAACACCAAAAAAAACAAAAACAAAACAAAACCCAAAAACAAACAAACCAAAAAAAAACCCAAAAAACACAGTTTAGGAGGAAAGGGTATATGTGCTGCTAGTGGAAAAAGCAGTAAGCACGCTTACACACAAGACAAAGCTGTCAAATGTGCCTCCTTCCCTTGGCATAAACCAAACAATTTTTCTGAACTTGTGTATAGAAAGTATCTGTTTGTAAGACACTTCAAAAGCTATGAAAATTCAGCAGCTATTAAGCAACAGCAATCAGATTAGCATCCACAGGAAAAAAGGTATGCTACTCCATGAAGTAATATCCAAGTTACTACTGCTTTTGCTGTAGATATCAAATAAGATTGCATTTATCATTTATTCTGGAACACCCAAGTATTCAAACCTGATCAGGAACAAATACACCTAAGTTTTTTCTCCAAACATTCTCTCAGTGAGACTGATTTCACATATTCACATAGTATCAGCAGGGAACTCTTATTTCTAACTTTTAATTTTATGATTCCCTACATTTGAAAAAAAATATTAGCAATGTGTTGATGTACTAATATTTATGATGTCCTAAAGGTGCAATATAAAATTTAAATACTGAAACATTATTTCAAAATCAAGTATTTTCTTGACACTCCTCCTTTCAAAAGGACCATGACATCCCATGTGTAAGAGCAGTTACCTTAGAAAAGGATGTGACTGAAGCCAAAGGAATTATTCATATGAGCAAAATTCAGGGGAATCTAGGCTTTAATTTTGCTGTTCATGATTTCACTATAGCTAATGTTTAAACATTTACACTACTCATTTATCTGTTTTAGACAGCAGATTAAATTGAAATAGTACCATAGTAAAATCTCAAGACTAAGCAGCAACTTCTGAAAGCCAAAGGACTTTAAGAAATCAATTTAACATAATCTCACTGTTCTGTATTAGTACTTTTTAGGTAACAGCTATAGAAAAAGATTACCCTGGACTACAGACAGATTGCAGACAAGAATTTATGCTAGAGGACCCGTGGGGATAAGACAACCTGCTTGGGACAACCCACCCATTCCAACCACACCGACCAGTTCTGGCACTAGAAGATGCTCCACTAAGACGTGGAAGTTTCTGCACCAACTGAGAAAGCTGCTCAGTTGTTGTCTCTGCTACGGTGAACAACTGGGAACACCCAGCTTAACACATCCTGAAAAAAACACCTATAAAACCTACTACATGTTTTTTCTGTGTATGTGAAGCATATACTAGAGGAGTGAAAATCTTTCTTCATGTGAAAACCAGTAATATTTTTAATATTTCAGAACAAGGCAGGCCTTACTTCCTCCCTGGAGCAAAGATAAAGTACACACGAGAATTTTACACCTTAACATTACACTTCAGAAAAATGCATCAGAAATCAGTGCTTAGTAAAAAGATGTGAAATATTTGTCACTCGGTTTAATAGTGTTCAAAACCATGAGATTATGTCCCGCATTAAGGATGTATAAAGATCTTCTCTAGCCTTCACTGCAGGAAGTCACTCCGCACAGCCTTTAAAGTTTACTGCTTCAGGACCTCTGAAACAATGCTTACTCACAGACTTATACTTTTAAATGCAGGACAGGGTGGCTGAGCCACTGCCAAGCAGAAAAGCAAACTGCTGCTGTCAGCTGCCTCCAGATGCCTCCAGCCTCCCAGTTTAACAAGAAGCTGCTGATGAAGCTGGGAGACAGATCAATGATTAGCAAAGGTGGGATGAAGTATGACCCCACCAAGCAGCACCTGGTAACAAGAAACACTTTACTAGGAGCTACCACTTCTACAGCCTGAAGAATCAACACAATTTATTGCTGGATTTAAAAGCAGAGAATTGAGTGAGACTAGGATTACCTACCTGGACTCAAGAGAGGACAAGTGACACAAGGGAGATTAAAAACCCACCTCCTGTTGACAAGATCCAAGGGGCACACACATACACACACACACACACACAAATGACTGCAGGAAAAAAGATCTTAAACAGCCCAGCCCATGAATTTCATTAATTTTATCAGTGAGAAGATTAGAAGGCAACTTGATTGCGGTTTATAGCCTATCACCTATAAAAAGATAAAACAGCAGAAGAGGGTGCTGCAACTTCAGTACAAAGATTACACCAAGATAGGCTGGAAACAGGGCTTAACAAAGATATTAATTATGCACATTTCAGACTTAGCCTTTGGTAAAAATTGTGATGCTAACCATCCTCCATCAACCTGCAGCTCACCAACAGCTTTGCCCTCTGGGAGAAACAAACAGCATGAGACTGCACCCATTGGGCACAAAAAGTCAGGAAGCACAAACTATACCACAGAAACAAAAACAGTGGATTGCGTGTGTGGAGGTAAAGTAAGGGCACCCACAGCAGCAGTGAGTACTCCACCATCTCAGCAAACGCCCTACTCAAGCAGATAGGTTGCGATAAAGCATGCCAGTGCAGACCTTTTTTTCTTTTTTTTTTAATAAATGTTATGTAATTAATGTGGGAGGATTTCAGAGCTCTCTAATCCTTTGGCTTTAATTTGCGTATTACATGAACTCCATGCACATGGAACTTAAAAGACCACAGAAGAAACCCAAACCACACTGTTTTCCTATACAAAGGATCGCGGAGTGATTAGCTGGAAATCACATTTCTGGGTCAGTTGTTTTCTCACTGCTTGCCCATTTATGCATACATACCCATTCTGTCCTCTGGACAGAGCTGGGGTTTGCAGGAGAACAATGCAGGGACGGGAAAGGGGCCAAACTCCAAGGGACCTGGAAAGGCAAAAAGTTGCCAAAGCTGGTTGCCAGAGGCTGCACGGAGCAGTGCCTTTTGTCCTTCTTGCACAGTGATCACCCAAGTACCAGCGCACAAAGCTCTCCCCTGCTGTAGCAGCCCAGCCACAGCTGTTTTCACAGCCCACCCTTGGGGCTAGACCATAAGAAAGGACTCCAACCTACCTGCAGGCACCTGGTGGCCCTCATCCTGCTGCACAAGGCAAGGAAAGGGGAATCACAAACTACCACAATGCAGCAGGGAGCCAAAATACCAGCACCTCCAATTTAGACTGTTGGCGTTTTTCCCCTCACAGAGGCCTGCTTTCAGGCCATTGCATCATGCAGGGAGATCACACAGCAGCAGCCTCAGCAATCTGAACTCAAAGCAGCCCATGTTTGTAACTCAAGTCTTGCCGACAATCTGCATTTCCATGGTGGCGGCTTCCAGGATTTGTGTGTATCTCATCGTTGCAATGTTTCTGAAAGAACCAGCTGCTGCACTTCTAAGAATATGAAAAGTGTTAACTTTCACTTCTAAAATTCACTTCTGCCTTTCCCCCACTACAAATATATGCAGATTTGAAGAGCTCCAAACTAACTTTTGAGAGAGCTGGACTCCCAGTCAACCTTCTAAGTTTCTGGAAGCTTTCCTCAGGACCCAGCAGTTGCAGCTGACTATCAGGGATCTCTCTAACACAAGACAGACTCAAACTGTACCTTCTAAAGTAGCTCTTTTTGTTATTCAATATTAAATATCTGTATGTTAAAAATAAAATAAAAATCCACCAACCTCACTTAGAGTGCAAAATCTGACTTCCCATCTTCCACTCTGGTGTGTGGGCAGAGTGTTTGCCATCACAGAACATTAGACATTTTACAGCCACGTTGTGCAAAAATGGTACTTAACACCTTCTTACTCAAGAAATTGTAATACAGCAAGGGAAACACCTCAAGGAGTTTGGACAGGGCAGGAGGAGAATGAGAGAAAGGGAGGACACTGGCAAGACCTGGACACAGGTCAGTATGGTATGTCCAGAACCAACCCTTGGCTTGCATTTACTGGCATAAAGAAAAAGCTTTCAAAAAGTCTTGTATGTTGCAATTCTTGAGCAGAAACCACAGCTGAAGACAACTGGACCAAAACTTAAAAGTGCCTCAAGACAGTGATTCAAAACTACAGAAGATAATTTTTATGCATCACCCCCATAGGCTGAGTTGTCAGTAGGTAATTCATATGCTCATTCTCATTAGCCTTTTTCCGTACAGATAAAGTTTGATAAATACCTTCTCGGATATATAATACCTCATGCTGAGTAAGAGAAGTTGCTTCTGATAGGCAAAGCAAATGAGGCTAATGAAAGCAGAAATATGTATGTCTACTGCACGTCCTAACTAAAGTACACAAAGTGGCCCCAATAAATCTCCTAGCAAGACAAATCTGAAACTACATATATTCACAAAGGAGAGTGATGAAAGTTCCAGATACAGAGCACGTATTTTCTTCACTTTTGCATGTTTGAAAAGTTCCATTTAGAAAAAGTTGAATACTAGGGCTGAAAAATTTTGGTTAAAGGACTGTAATCTTGAATAGAAACATGGAAATTCAAAATGCAGCAAGCTGAAATAATTCCATTCACTGGTCCATAAGAAATACAAAATGTTTCTTCCAACTTACTTGCAAAAACCCACCTTGCTCTGTGTTTGTGGGCTGTTGAGTCAAAGTCCGGAGCTGTGTGGCTTCCCAGAGCATGGAAATTTCTATACCCCTTGTGCTTTTTTACAGGAGCATCCCAACTGGCTAAGCTTTACCCAGATACAATGTCTGCTGTAGCTACATATCAGGAGCCTCGCCATGTCTTGATCTGCTGCAGCTCTAAGCACAGCCATAGCTGGGCTGGCAGTCAGCAGGCACTCACCATGCTGACAGAAGTGGCAATGCAGTGCCCTTAACCACCAGGCTCTGCTTTTGCCTTCCAGGTGGAGCAAAGGCTGGCTTATGTATAAAAATATTCAGGTCAATCCAACAGAACCAGAAAGAAACATGAAATACAGCACTTAAGATTTAATACAGAGCGCAGCACATGCTAAAGTTGAGTTACTGCTCATGGCTTGAAGATTGTTGTCTACAACGTTCTGAAAAAGACCCTGAATACAGGATCCATATAATTCCAGAAATCAAAACAATGAAATGGCAGGGCATGAAGGTGTTTCTCCACAAAAGCTGGGTGATTTGTTTCTGCAAAGTACCAGTCTTATAACCTCAAGGGAACTTTGGGGTTGACTCTGCCCTTGATCAGCAGAGAAAATACCACTTTTCTGACTTAATTACTTCAGGTCACAGACAATGCCATTTTCCTATGTAAATTGGCTAATCTCTTGTTTCTTAGGCCAAAAACTGGACCCTTCCTTTTTTTTTTTTATTTGAGGGATGGTTTCTCCACCCTTTGTGCATTTATGAGTCCTTTCCAAATTCACTAGTTTTCCTTGAAAGCAGAGGATTAGAGTTACTTATATGGTGGTTGTTCACAAAACTACACTATGGTAGTAATGGCTACTAGCAGTCATGCTAGAAAAAAGGGGTGAAGAAATTTTGGTCTTAAAAAAGGGGATAAAAATGTAAGTCATATGGGGTTTTTTTTACCCCCATGAGTTAATCAAATTTAAGTCTAATGGGTGAGAGAAATGGTATTTCAGTTACATATATTGAACTTCAGATACTATTTTTAATATAATTTAGCATAATTACAACATCTTGGTTAGTTTTTTTTTTGTTGCTCAGCCATTTGTTCCTCATCTTCAGTACTTCTCTGCTCACTGTGATTTGTGCTGCTGTCAGTATCTGTGTTCCCCAAGGAGTGTAAAGTCTGTACTGCTGCTACTGTCACTTGCTGTGATGGGACTTCATTTTGAACCCACAAAAGTGTTTTTCTGAGTCATAAGCATGCAGCCTTATAACTGTGATAACTGGCAAAACTGGAGAAATATTTATGGTGGAAGATGCAAATAGTATTTTTAGAAGAAAAAACACAAACATTTTGAATGAGAATAAATTCCTCTGTGTATTGGTGGAGGCAACTGTTGAGTAAGGTTGGCCAAAAAGAATGCCTTGCTGAGCAACAGCAGAAGCTTCAGAGAGGACACCGTTGGATCCTAGCAGTCAATCTCTGTATTATCGTTTATAAGAGATGTCGAATGCATTTGGGAAACAGTTGTTAGAATCAGGCGTACTGACCTCACAGAGACTTTTAAATAGCTTTTGCTAGTGTTCCCCACACAAGAAACTGCACATCATTTGTAACAGTCACCATCATCAGTCAGATGGGGAAATGACAGAGTTAGAGTTAATACCACTTGTATCAATAAAAATAAATCAATATTGTATTTGATAGAACACCGTAATAATTAACTGGTTCTGCAGAGATGATGGTGACTTCCAGAATGAGAGGGCTTAAAAAGACAGAGGACAAAGTTCTGCCAGGGGGGACATTTTGTGGGGGAAAATTTACCAATACAAGTGAACTACTTATATTAGGAATTTGTCATTGCGCAAGGCATGGCAAAATTGCATACAGGACCCTACCATCTCTGCCATTTCTTGCAAATGGGTATCATTTCAAAGCAGAAGGCAAATAGGGAAGAACTACAAGGTGATATGTGGCACACGGATTTCAAAGAAAGTCTCCCAAAAGCTGCTTAGTCTAATAGAACAAATCAGAGTATGACTCTTGGCAAATACAGGGGGAAGAGGAAACAAGGGAAGAAATTATCTGTCCTGGAAGGGAGATCTGTACAGAACCAAACAAGGCTTTTTGTATGAAGGCAAAAAATAATTGATGCTTTTCATGCAGAATTGATACAAACTGCAGATGATGGCAGAGCAAGAACTATACTGGATTAGCCAGGAGCACCTTCATTTTACTACAACCTTTCAGCAAGCATTTCCAGACAGCCCCTGGAGGAGGAAAAGAGCTGCCAGCCTCCCACGCATGCTGTGGGAGAGAAGCAACTGAGCGGCGGCCAGCCACTGCCCAGCCTTGAGCCCCAAGGAAGGAAGGATCAAAAAGCTGAGGGAAGCCAGCCTTCACCTGGGGACAAGGGGCACCACCCCATGATTTTGCTGGAAAACAGAGTCATGCCTCTTTTCCCCACTTGGTTGCACTTCCAATCTAGACAAAACCACAGCACTGCAGTGACATCCAAGCTGCCTGCTGTGGTAGAGGATGCTACTGCCATCCACCCCACCTCAAAGGGCATGTACATACCTGTACCTCCACCACATCCCTCCTCCATCTCTGACACTTCCCCCACATACACCAACACACAGATAAGGTGTAAAGATCACCCTGTCACAGGTCCCCAAGAATTTTAAAACAATAAAAGATTAACAGAGGGACAAGCACTACATCTGTTCCCACAACAGGGTGGAAATTCCCCATTCCTCTGGCAATACAGGGGAACAAATAACTCAAGATATAAAATTTGTTTCAGGTTTGCTACAACAGAGCTACAGAGTGAAAGAGACATTTAATGCAATGAAGACTACTTAAGAGATCCCAGCCACTGAAACAAGGATTACACTAGTTCATATGCAAAGAAAACATGTTATTGAGTAGAATGTAGATTATGCCAATTTAGAGCCCTTTCAGTGTATCTAAGTTATTTTTAGACTGAAATTTTTATTGTGGACATTAAACTGATTATACATATGCATGTATTTCATATGTATGCATATATTGCACACATTTTCTATGAAGAGGAAGCTATCGATTCAGAAGTATACAAAGTTAGCTGTCCTCTGAAGGATAACCTAAGAATGTGAACATGTACTATACAAAAATTCAAGACTTTAGCTCTGTCAGGTGAAAAACTCCAATAAGAACACCAGCAATCTCCTGACACAGATCTAAAAGTCATTTGTTCAAAACTATCCCACTGCACCCACATTAAAGTAGTATTCACTACCAGAACGATGTACACTTGAAGTTGAGCAAAAGGAGTTTGTATGCATTCTAAGAACCAGCGGATACAAAAATACTCAATTATATTTACTTTCCCAGACTTCTGCACATCTAGGGCTCAGAGGACTGTGCTGTTTCCAAGTTTCACAGGACAGTCACCACATCTCCATATCAGAAGGTCCTATACAAGTCTCAGAAGCATCAACATCAAGCTGCCCCTACGCTCCACAGGCAAAGAGCTTGTTTTGGGTAATGGTTAAGATTTACACAAGATGATGGTTATGCCTCAACAGCAAGAGCAGCAAATACTTTACAGTGCCAGTATTCCATTTTAAACAATTCACTGACATTTTGTCAGGACAGTCCACTGTCTAGTTGTTCTTCTGTGTCTCCTAATCAAAGCAAGTCTGCAGCCAAATGGACAGCTCTTCCCAGGCAAAGGGATTATCCTGTCCCAATTAATAGGCTTCTTTTACAATTTGTGTCCCATTTGGACTATAGCAATGTAGTGAACCAAGGCAAGAAAGCACTAGAAGGCAGCAAGAAAGGTATGCAGGCCAGGGAGCAGCATGAATACCAAATCCAAAACATTAGCTAATGCTGAGGAGCTATGTTACACTGAAAGCTACCAGGAAAAAATTCCCTTCCCTACTTTCTACCACTGCATTACAAAAGCTATGAACTTCAAAATACTGGCTTTTTTTTTTTTTTTTTTTAAAGATTCAAAGCAGTCTGTTTCATCCAAGCAGTCCTATCAGGTGATATTCTAGCAAGAGAATCACAGTGAATAGCCATATTCCTCGAGCTTTTATTGCAAGAATCAAATCTTGTATTTCTAGTCTCTTCCACGTTCACATAATCAAGAACAACTCTTTAAAAAATGTTCTCAGCTATCAGGTAAGCTTTCTTAAGACTGGAAAGTCAACTTTCATTTAAAGTAAACCTCTGGAGTGAGTTACTGAGGAAAGAACAGATGAAAAGAAGGACAAAGGACAACTCTGAATTTGAAGAAGGCTTATGCTGAAAGAGCCAAAGACACAACTGACGCTGAGAGAAGCCACAGCTATGTTCATAACAGGGCTGGCAAAACTGGCCTCAGAGGTATCATGGTTCACCTTTGCCTAATAGCTCACCTGATGGCCATGAAACCCTATGTGAAAAGCAGTCATATTTGCCTAAGGACGCCAAAGGACATGGAAAATAGAAGAGTTGGAAATACTGTCTAATAGTGCTGAGTATTATCTGGGCTATAAAAGAGACAGCCATCATGGCCTGACATGCAGTAATGGAAGAAGCGGGGTTGAGAAAAATGTATGGAGTTCTAGGCACACTGAGTATATTTATTTAAGCTATATTTAATCCGTCTCCAGGAAACGTGACCATGGGCTAACATTCACAGTTTGTATTTCCAGTGTGATGAAGCTGTCGGCAGAACGAGAGGCAGATCCGCTGACACAGCAACACAAACCCTGTACCTTTGGCAAACCGGGATTGAGCAGCCTACAACCAAAGCAGCAGATCTGCTCCGATGGCACAGACTCGACCCTGGAATACAAAAAGCAGAAGGGCGGGCTGAGGCCTCTGGGCAGCCAATACAGCTCCTCACCGGCCGCTGCCGCAGGACCGACCCCCCACCCGCCTGCCTTTCTTTCGGCGGAGGGTCGGGGCAGCCCCCTGCCCCTCTCGGCCCGGCTCGGCACCACGGAGAGCTCCCTCCCTCCCTCCCTCCCTCCCTCCCTCCCTCCCTCCCTCCCT
>JANVCC010000022.1:448282-530247 GCA_025345505.1 Todiramphus chloris collaris | reverse complement strand
TCCCTCCCTCCCCTCCCCTCCCCTCCCCTCCCCTCCCCTCCCCTGCCCTCCCCTCCCTCGGGCGGGGGCACCCACAGCGGCCCACAGGCGCCCCCGCAGCAGTGCCCGCGGAGCTGCGGAGGACCATCCTCTCCCCGTGGCCTGAGGGGAGGCGTGAGACGCTCCTGCACTGACAGCTGCCAATCACCACCTTGGTGCTTCTCAAGTCAATCAACCTTCCGAAAAGGGAAAATAGAAAGTTTGCCACCAGACAAGTCAATTCACTTTCAAAGCAGGAAAAAAGCGTTTCACAGATGGCATCTAAGGAATTTGTACACAGAAAAATTACTTCTTGACAGCACCAAAGAAAACAAACGGGAACAGCACAGCACAAGAAGTTATGTGCATGAAGAATTATGCTATCTCCAAAAAATATAAATAAATTATCATCTTGGCAATAAATACAAGCCAAAGCCTGAAAGAACTATTTTCCTTCCAGGCAAGTTCATTCATATATCTTATCAACCGTGAACCTGTTTCTTTTACAAACTCAGGAGCAGCAGTAGGAAAAGTATATAAGAAGATTACATTAATACTATATTTAAGCATATGTAAGGACAGTGAATGAAATACTGATAATTCACTCAATTCCAAAAAAACAACCACTTAGTAAGAATAGCTTCTCATAAGAGAAGAGAAACTAGGCTGGACCAGACAAAAAAAAAAAAAAACCAAACCAGACACAGCTCCAGTAGTACTCACTATCCCTCATCATCCCCATTCATCAGCACTGAGGTCTATGGAAATCAACTTTGATATAAAAGCATCAACGGGGATAAACTACCCAAAGGCTTTCAGACTAATGTGCCCTTTGGACAGATGAGAAGCATTTCCAACTCATTATCATCATCATGGAAAACAGCAGAGCAGGGTTTAAAGTAACTTCTCAGATTTTTTACAAAGAGATTCAAAGACACAGGGGTGGTGGAGTCACCATCCCCAGAAGTGTTCAAAAAACATGTAGACATGGCACTTCAGGACATGGTTTAGTGGTCATGATAATGCTAGGTAGATGGTTGGACTTCATGATGTTGGAGGTCTTTTCCAACCTTAATGATTCTGTGATTAATTTCCGGCTCCACTTTGTTACCAAAACACAGTATCATGTGACATGAAACTGCAGAATGCCATTTGGTACCATACCCTGGTACTTTTATTATCCTTAACTGGAAGCTTCTGTCAGGGCTGTCCACATTTATTTTCCAGCTGATCTGCACGTATGTGCAAACTTTATTAATAGAACCAAAGGGCTGAGCATGCTTTTGAATTAAAGATTCTACTATGCTCTTACCAGTAGTAATATAATGACATTTTTTTCTTATTTGTTTCTTAAGTACTCATTACATGTGCTCAATATTTGAGGTGAAAAATAAAATCTCATTTTGATTCAGAATGGGCTTTGTAAACAAAGTTTTGTAAAATCTGCATATAAAGAAAAAAGGCAAAGATATTTTTTTCACCATTAATAAGTTTCCCAGAAGACTGTGCCCAAATATTAGAGTACAATGAATGCACAGAGTATAAAAAAAGGAGGAAAAGTTCAAACTTAAAAGACTCATTTGCTAATAAAGATGAGGAGCTGAGTAAATGAAGATAAATAAAAATCAAACTCATTTTAGAGGCACTGAATGCTTTCAGAAGCCCTTTAGAATGGAAGAAGCAGGTACTAATTATCACAAATCTCAAAACTTTAAGTGATTAAACAGGAAATAAAAAGTACTTCTAGTTGAGACTGCCTCACAATCTCTATGTAAAAACTTAATTTTCACATGTTACATGTCACAAATGAAAGAAACTAATGCTTTCCATACTTGGCTTGTTCTCTTTTTGATCAAATTTTAAAGAGTTCATCTCTTCCCACAGCTAACATGACAAAATTCATGGCAGGAAGGAGGAGGGAGAGCCATTGGGAAATCCAGAGTGATAGCACATGTAGAATTTGGAACAACAACACACTGGCATCAGTACCATCCTCAAGCCTACTATTACAAAAGGCCTAGTACAACATTCTTCATTGTGACTTCAAGTATTATAATAACAAAAGCAACAGACAGCTAGGTAATCAAAGAGTACATCCTGACATGCAGCACCAAACTCATCACAAAATGAGGAAGATTTCTACTTTCATTTAAATCCAAAATACAGCATGTTCCTCACACATTTTGTTTGAAATTCAGAGAATGCTCAGAATACTCAGTATCTTACCTGCAAGACACAAGATACAGAGCTCTACTCTGTTCAAATCTCTTTAAACAAAAAAAAGCCAACAAAAAAAAACAACAAACAAACAAAAAACAAACAACCAACCAAACAAAAAAAACTACAACAAAATATTTTCCTGTTTCACTATGCCTGACAAAGGAAAAGCCTCAGAAAACAGAACGGAACAGTACAAATATCTTAAATTTGTACTGGTGCGAACAGGAAGCAGGCAATACTCTTCAATCCCCGAAGCAGACCTTCCTTTTGCATCTCTGCCAAAAGCACTCTGCACAGAAAATTCCTGGCCTGAGTGGTTATGTGGCACCTATAAAATGGACATTTTCCCAGACAACTGCAAAAGCCTTTACAGTGAAATTTTAAATCTTCATTTATCTCCCCCCTGTCTCTTAAACATCTGCCTGTTAAACATCTGCCTCTTAAACAGTTCCAGGGATGGTGACTTCACCACCTCCCTGGGCAGGTTATTCCAATGCCTGACAACCCTTTCTGTAAAGGAATGCTTCCTAATATCCAGCCTGAATCTCCCCTGGTTCAACTTCAGGCCATTTCCTCTTGTTCTGTCACTTGTCACCAGGGAGAACAGACCAACTCCCACCTCACTAGAACTTCCCTTCAGGTAGTTGTAGAGAGCAGTAAGATCTCCTCTCAGCCTTCTTTTCTCAAGGCTAAACAGTCCCAGATCTCTCAGCCTTTCCTCATAAGACACATGCTCCAAACCTTTACTAGCTTTGTAGCTCACCTCTGTACCCTCTCCAGCACCTCAACGTCCTTCCTGTAGAGAGGGGTCCAAAACTGGACACAGTATTTGAGATGCAGCCTCACCAAAGCCGAGTACAGAGGAATGATCATCTCCCTGTTCCTGCTGACCACACTGTTCCTGATACAGGCCAGGATGCCATTGGCCTTCTTGGCCACCTGGGCACGCTGCTGGCTCATGTTCAGCCGGCTGTCAATCAACACCCCCAGGTCCTTCTCTGCCTGGCAGCTCTCCAGCCACTCCTCCCCAAGCCTGTAGTGCTGCTGAGGTGGCCCAAGTGCAGGACCCAGCATTTGGGCTTATTGAAACTCGTGGAATTGGCCTTGGCACCTTTCAGTCCCAAGGGGCAGGGTGAAGGGCAGACCTTTTGCTTTCTTCTATCATCTATGACAATACAAGATTGCTCATCAAATCACTCCTCACCACTTCACAGAAGAAAATAGGGATTTTAAGGAAACAGTTTCTACTTGAACTACTAAGAAACTTGATTTTCTGTTTGTCTCTCCACCACAAAAATCCTCTGACGTCTAATAATGTATTTGCAGTCAGACAACAGCTTTTCTTCCAGTGCAACACTAACCTGTGAATTTCCTCCACACAGATTCCTGTCCTCACACAACTTGACACTTACCTGTGACATCTCCACCCTCTCGTTAAATTTGATAGATTGTTCAATATGCTGACTGGATTTGTTCAAGGGCACTGACACTATGTACTTTATGCAATGGCAAACTGAACTCAGAAACATACTGGGGTGGCAAGAGTTCCCAGTAAAAACATTTGTTCATGAGGTAATCCTGACTTAACAGCATGGGCAGCAGCATCACTTTAAGAGACAGAAACACAAACAGACCTAACCCTACAGCATCAGGAAAGAAATTTCTCCCCAATGAAATCAAAGCACCATTCCTCTTCAAGCACACAAGTTAAATAAAAAAAATAATAAATTAAATAAATTAAAAGTAAAACAACAACACATCCCACAAAGATACAAAACCATAATGCTGCTATCAAATACAAAGGAAAGAAGCTTCTGGCCTCTGATCTCCCCAGCACTTCCACAGGCACTCGGTATTGCATGTAAAAGCTCAGGAATTACCAACCTCCACCAACACACAGGTTATTAGAGAAAGCCACGCGACATTCCTGACCCCTCTAACCAGCAGATACCCACAGAAGACACTCCTGTAATCAGGTTATTCCCTGTCTCTGTTGGCTGCAGGCTGGGTGTGCATCTGAGGGGACAGCACTGAGTCACGGCCCTCAGCAGTCAGCACTGACTCAGCCTTGCACTCTCCACTAGCACCGGAGGCTCAAGGTACCCTCGCAGCTTCTTCCGTGGAGGCAACCAATTGCCTTTGCACAGGGACAGGAAAAAGCTGCAGCTGAGCAGGAGGCAGACAATGCCAAAAGATCACAATTCACTTTGCAACCAGGTATCCTTGAGAGGACAGCTGTGTGGAGCACCACCCCAACAAAAGCTCAGCTCCTAGAGTAATATCAGTTACATGGGTTTCTTCCCCCCCCCTTTTTTTTTTTTTTTAATGCAGAGATTTGCTGCTGCTTTGATCCTCACAGCTGGCTCCTGCAGGCTCCCAGAGACTGCTGATGGCCTTTTCAAGGATTCAAATTGCAAAACCAAGTATTTCTCATACCTACCATATAAAAAACATTCACTAAAAGTATTGAAAAAGTGCACTCTGTTGTTAAATGGTAGGAAAGAGCAAAAAACAGCCACATGGTATGCAAACAGGAAAGAAACGTGATTTAAAGTTTCATTTGCTTACATAATTAATTCACAAAGTTGTTTTGGGGTTTTTTTGGTCACACAACATGTATACTATAAAGGTATTTCCTTTAAAACTGCACAACCAAGGTACATAAATAACAGCTTCTACAGATGGATGCAGTTGAAAACCACAGTTTTAATCTTTAGTACTTAAACAGAAATCCATAGTACAGCAGCTGGATGGCCTGAGTTTTGAAGGTGACAAGCACTTACTGGTTTCAAAAGCTGCAGAAACAGTGAGTGCTATGCTTTATCAGACATTCCTTTGATGTTCAAGCAAAAATCCTCACCTAAGGTATCAGGGTCCTACATCTGAACTGACTTAAATGCAACAAGCATCAAACTGACAAGCCACACTCACTACCAGCACCTGGAGACAGCCTATTTCTGCCTTGCCTAAAATCATCCTGTTGCAGAGAAGTATTAATACACTCATTCAGCCCTTGTAGCCAGAGAAATGCTCCTCACCAGGGGCACACCCACCACTGCTATCTCCAAAACTTCCTCAAGTCACAGATGACATCCCAAAACCACCAATGCCAAGTTGCTTAGAGGACATGTTATATTTATGGCACCACATTTCCATTCCTGAAGCACACACAGACCACAAAAGGGCACTAAACTTTCATCAGAGCAGATAAATCTGAATAAGCTGGAGGCAAATATAAAAATGGCATGAGATCTCCAAGCATCGTGAGAGTGAAGACATAAGACCCCTCCTACTTCAAACACTAAACACAATGTCCTCTATGGTACCTTCTCAGAAAACAAGTCTTCATAGAACAAATTCTCCTCCTGCTGAAAAAGCTGGGCTGAGGAGCAGGTGTTTTTGCGCATAAGCCATGCCAGAGAAGCTTCACCCATCACACCAGCTGCTGAAAAATAAACTTCAAAAAGCAGATGTGCATGAGGGGTTAGGGCCACAGCTCACCTGTTATGATAAACCATAGGGCAAAACATGAGAAAATTCCTTGCACAATCCTTTTTGTTAATTACTGAAAGCAAAAATTGTGCATTCACGCAGCTGTGCCTCAGCAAACTTGGGGAAGGCATCCCAGAAGGCCAGCCAGCCTTGTGAAGCTGAGCACTATGACAAAAAGCACGGGGAGAACAAACCGGCAAAAGCTGTGATCACAACCATGCGTGAGCTGCTCTCTCCTTGTCACACAAAAACTGTGGATTTACCAGCACCGACAGTTGGCTGACAGAGCTCTGCATTGAATTAACTGAGGACAGTGCCAGAAAGCAAAAGTGATGCAGTCACCTGTCAAAGCCAACTGCCAGCCACATTTCTATGAACACGGGAGAATACAGAGGACAAATTCTGTAAAAAAGACAGGACTGCTCAACCTTGGCCTGCCAAGTGGTAAGAGTGGTGGGAAGCATTGTGTCCTGCTGTATAAGCCTAGAACTGTGAGGGTTACTGAGCTTTGTCCTGCTGTACAAGCCTCGAACTGTGAGGTTACTGAGCTTTGGGTCATCACACAACTACATGCCATAAGGACCAAGAACCACATTATTCGCTGCAGGAAAAAAAAAAAAAAAAGTTTAACAGAGAGAGGATTTGGCAAAAACCCTAAAAGCATCCACCTTGAAAATCCTAAAAGTAACAACAGTCATTCAAGACATGACTGCTTACACTACCAGACTCATTACACACAGGAGGCCTGACTATTTTTAGAGGTAGATATCACTACAATTGAGTGCTAGATAAACCCAAACAATTATTGTAAAAGGGTATTCCATCACTAATTATTCTAAACATTTTCTGGGCTCTGTAGGCTGGCCTGCTGCCACTCTCCGGCATGACAGTTCAGAGAATGATGTTATGATTTCACTTGTGTGATGCTCCAAAAGAGGTTACAAATAACTCACAGAGCAAGCAGCATCTGTATGAGTCCCAGCCTGTGCATGCCAAAAAAAAAAAACCAAACCAAAATGAGACTGCAATCTTTTGTTTATGCTACAAAACCAGGAAGTTTTAATTTACCACTGAAAAAGATTCCTCAAGGAATAAACATGCTACTGACAGTGGCAAAAGCCCTTGAGCAGCAGCACCCCAGGGCTCAAATCTGATACAGCGCAACATAAAAACATGAACTGCAGTTTGCTGCTGCTTGGAAGAAGCTACTGGAGGTGGAAAATAAAAGAGGTTAGGCTCCCGCAAGCAGATGTATCTGCCAGAAAAACTAAATAAAAGCCCAGGTCAAGTGTGTTTCCAAGGACGAGACTGACTGCTTTTGGCTAACCCCCTCATCAATCTATTTTGTGGATTCACCAGACTGAGCACAGAGTACCAACCACTTCACAGCTTCCTCTCCAGCCAAGCACCGCCAGCATTCCCTCTCCCTGACTTTTGGAAGATAAGACATGAAGGCACAGGCAGAAAGTAGGGCTGGTTCTCAGCCGTGGGCCAGCTATTCATCTTTCAGGGCAACCCAGCATGCCTCAGTTTTTAAAAATGCATGTGAACATTTCTTAAACAAACCTGACTTTTTGCACAATAAGAGATACTACAACCACGGTTTTGTTCCAGCACAGCCTAAATCCAACCAAATTCAGGAGGAACCACGAAACTCAAACCCACCAGGGGCCAAAGCAAGAGACAGCACACTAAAAAAAAAAAAAAGCGCTTCGAGAGTATTTTAACGAGCCAGGAGAGAGAGACACTGCGAGGCGAACCCGCGTTTCACGCCCGAGCTCCTCTCACAAGGACATACCCGCCTTTCCCGCTGCAGAGGGCGGGCAGCGGGTGCCGGGGGCGGCCATCCCCGGCTCCTCTGGAGGGAGCACGTCGGTGCCGGGCGGCCGAGCGGTAGCCGGGGGAAAGGGAGGGCGGCCAGGCCACCGTGACCGCCGCAATCACCTTCCCCGCCAGCAGCGGGCTCCCGGGTGGCAGAACACCGGGCAGAGCAGCTACTCCGGTCTTCACAGCTGCCGCATCCCCAGGAGGCAGGAGAAGGCGCCGGTCTCCGCGGCCGAACCTGACAGGGGTGTGAACAGGGCCAAACTTCCCGCCGTGCTGCCACCCCCTCAAAATGGCTTCGCCACCGCCGCGGCCCCTGGCCGGGTAACGCACGGCCGGGCCCCGCACCGCACTGCGCCCCGCCACGCCGGCGGCCAGCCACCCCGACCCGCCCCGACCCGCCGCGCTCAACAGGTGCGGGGCGGCAGCGCCCGCCGCCACCGGCACCTGCCGCCGCGTCAGGACCTGGACAGGTCCCGCGGGGCGCTCCCGCCGCCGCACCCGAACCTCACCTCCCTCGCCGCGACGCCGCGCCGCTGCCCGGGCCCCTCCACCGCCTCCGCTCGCCATCCGCAGCCCCGGCCAAGCCGAGCGGTGACCCCCGCTGTGCTGCCGCCGCCGACACCGGCTCCCGTGCGCGCCTGCGCGCGACCGGAGCCACCGGCCGCGCGCGCCCCCGCGACGTGCAGGCCGCGCCCGGCCCGCCAGCGGCGAGAGCCCCGCGCGCGGGGCGGGGCCGAGGACAACGCTTTCATTCTCATTGGCGGGCCGCGAGCGGGGCGGGGCGAGAGCTCGAGTCGAGAGCCCGCCGCGCGCTCGCGCGCGCGCTCTCGCACAGAGGACGGCTGCGGGAAGGAGGCTGATTGGGGGGCAGCCGGTGCTGAGTGGAATAGCGGGGCGGGGCAAGTGGAGGCGCGAGGGGCGGGAGACGGAGGCGGGGCTGTCGCCGGGCTGAGGGCGGGGCCTCTGGCAGGAGCAGGGGCAGGAGGTGGGACTGAGTCGGGGCGTGAGCCGGAGCTTAGGCCTAGGTCTAGGTCTGCCGCAGGGACCGTGGTAATGCTGTGCTGTGCCCATTTTAGCCCAGCGTGCCTCAGCGTGGCCCCTAAAACACCACTGCCTGCACAGGCATGCCTCATTTTCCCCAGGGCTAAGCTGCACCTGCTGCTCCCTGGCCGAGCTCTGTGCCAGGCTCAGCAGGCAGCTGACAGGAGGTTGGCCTGGTCAGCTCTGCAATATCAGACAACAGAATCATGGAATTGTTTCAGTTAAAATCATCAAGTCCAACCATTAACCCAGCACTGCTAGGTCACCACTAAACCATGTCCCCCAATACAGCTTTTAAATCCCTCCACGGATGGTGACTCCACCACCTCCCTGGGTGGCCTGGTCCACTGCTTAACAACCCTTTCAGTGACAAAGTTTTCCCAAATGTAAAACCAAGGCTTCCTCTGGTGCAACTTGAGGCCATTTCCTCCTGTCCTATCATTTGTTCCCTGTGAGAAGAGACAGACCCCCACAATGTACTGGTCTGGGTGCCTGCATCAACTAGTGCAACATGATGGGTGCCAGCACCAGCCTCCACGGGGGCAACTGGGGACAATTTCTCATCCAGACTGGGGCCATCCCATGCACCCTGCATGGCCTGGACAGCCTACAGAGATTAGACAGACTTCCACTGAGTGGAATTGGGGTTGGCTGTGAGTGAGATGCCTACAACAAACACCTTAAGGAAAATACAGTTTAAGTTGTTAGAATGCCTTTAGCATGTGGAAGAGAACTTCGCAGTGTTGAAACAGTCCTACATGGACCCTATGCACGTGATTCCAAGCTTATGGCAGCGCCTGTGGTAGAGGACACCCAGGTGTCACTCAGAGACCTGCTGAGATGGTTGTCACCAGGAGCATGTAAGATGATGAGGAGCTTCTCTCCCTTTGACTTCATTTGCCTTGTAGACCCAAACATATTCATTTCATTTTTTAACAAAGTCACTTTGTCAAGAGGCACAGAAATGCCAGCTTCAGTTCAAAAGAAGAAAAAAACCAACCAACAAACAAGTACCCACATTCTTCACACAACCCCAGAGACCTGGGGGTCTGCATCTGGCCTCAGAGCTAGCAGGGCCCAAAGACTGAGCATCTGCATTTCTAAAGTCATTCTGGATGCCATATCCATGTCCAAGTGCATCCCACCACACCAAGACGAGAAGGTCAAAAACTGTTCTCCAAACAACAGCCACAAAGTTCATCAGTGCTTCTACCACGTCTATGTCATGGCTTGTTATGTAAATTATGGCTTCAAGCTCTCCCAGAATAGGGCACTCAAAAAGGTTTAAATAATTACTTTAAAGCCTGGCTCTCACATGGTCTGCCTGTGACAGCAGGCTTAAAGTGAAAGCATGTGTCGCTTTGGGAGCAGGTTTTTGAGCAATGACTTGGTTTTGCCCTTGACATCTGCAGATCTCAAACCAAGTTCATCCCATGGGGTGCAGTGGGACACAGCAGGATTACAGCCTTGACTTCTCTCTTCCCATTGTTCATGTATTTTCAAGCTTACAGCACAGCATCCCTCCTCTCCTCTGTCCTTCAAAGAACTTCATTGTGTCCCAAAATCTAATTCCCGGACACAGCCAACCACAGACATCAACTGGTCAAAAAGAAATCTTACTTTCTGTCCCTTTGAGGTTACCGAATGAACACAGAAAATTATTAAATAAGATATCAGCTAATTTAATTTGCCTTCAGGTAATATTTTTCAGTCTAAGAAGCCACATTAAATACTATATACTGTAGCCTTTTTGCGTGGAGCACAGTTTCCAGAGCCAAGTGGTAGAGCTGTCACATGTAGAGGAGGGACAGTAGACACCCTCAGTCCCAGCTGCACATGATGGGAGATCTCGGGATGGGCCCATCCACAAAACCATCCATGCCCAGAAGCTGCCCAGAAGCGAAGAGTAAGCTGGCAGATTCAGCTCCACCACCATGAACCATCATGCCAGCCCTGCCACTCATGTTCCAGAGCACTTCTAGGATGTCCAGACAGCAGAGCTGTCCTCTTCATGGTAAAAAAGGTAACGTCTGTTCTTCAGTTGGGCATTTCTATTTCAGTGAAATAGAGAAAATATGCTGGAAATGTCTTCAGAAGAAGCTTCCTCCAGGGAAGCAATGGGATACTTGCCTATGGGTTGCACCAGCCCCAGGATACTCTGCAATGGGTCAAAGCAGAGAAAAGATAGAGAGAATACCAGAGGTACTGACAGAAGCTGGAGCACTTCCTGCAGGCTGCCTCCCTGATGAAGCAGAGCTGGGTTTCCTCACCCAACAGAGTTTGACCATAGATGGAACTCAAAACCCCTGGCTGCTGCTGACACCAAGACAGAAGCAGAATCCAGGAACCATCAGCCTTTGCACAGAGGACAGAAATATCCAGAACTGCAACAGACAACACTGAAACTAAAGAGCTGTGGAGTGAGGTTGGACCTTACTTGCAGGAGCCCTCCTGGAAGACCACTTCTGATGTCCATCCTCCTGCAGCTGCCTACTGACCCATTGGTGACACCAGCTTGCTGGCTACCAGAAGAATAAACTGTTCATTAAAGTAATTAGGATCCTAAAGGAAAGGACATTTAAAGATAAGATATTTAAAGAAAAACACACAGTTTTCTAAGGTTTTTGACCCATGAACATGCTGTTGGGAAGAACCTCTGGTGGGAAGAGCCTCTGGCATCTCCCATCTGGCTTCCCTTATGGGAAGCCAGCCCTGTCCTAAAGTGAGGTGTCCTCAGCCATGGTAGGAGCCTCACGTAAAAATCAATCAAAAATTATGCATGTTGCTGTATCAACCACCATGGTATTATTCAAACCTCATGCTAAGAACTCACTGTGCTTTCTCACCCATTTTTCTGGAGCACTTGGGTGGTGACACCCATATTACCATGTTGCATCATGCTCCTTTCAATGCCTAGCACAGGTCCCAGGTGTAACACCAAGCATCTGCTCCACTTGCACACAACTTCTTCCCGCTCTCAGTTTGTTCCTGGCAGGGTAAGGATCTGTACACACATTCATGGGGAGGGTGAAGAGGACCACCATGAAAGCCTGTGCTGGAAACAAAAATCTATTCTTATACTTCCTCGCTCGCAGAGACAATCCTCTGCCTCTGCCCTGCTTGGGAGAGGCAGCACCTATGGGTGGGCAGATCTTGGCTGGCAAACCTTCACCTGCAGGAACGCCTGTGCATGTTTCTTTATCTTATTTTCAGCTCAAGGAATTTAACAGCTACTACTTTTTTTTTTTTTTTTTCCTTAGGATCAGCAGTGAAGCCAGCAAGAAAGAAACCACATTCCCAAGTTCCAAAGCAGCTGTCTTCCACTAAGACATTGGGAAAACTACTACTGGGGCAGGAGTTAGGGGATGAGGCTGAGAATTAACCACCTTAACCGGTAACTGACAACAATGAAGATTTCAGCTCTCAGCAGAGCAAGCGCTCCTGGCACTAGGGTGGAAGAGGCTGAGGAGGTGCTGGCCCCCAGACATCTGTTTTCCCTGAGGACATCTGGTTGTATCTCCAGGACAGCCAGAAATGTACCCAGAGACATCCCCTTTATCTCTCTGGAGTCCGAGGGACAAGGAGGGGCTGTCTTTCAGCTCTGGACCTGCACTGAAGAGAGGAAACTCAACAATGGGGACCCCACAAGGGCTCACACTGGGCAAACAATGTAGGGGCAAGGGTGAAGTGAGAGGTGCAGCATGTCCCCAGGCTCCTCATCCTACATGATGGCCAGTTCAACTCCACTGTGGATCAGCTTGGTTCCCTGCCACTGTGGGATGAAAAGTGCTTCCTCCCTGAATAGCACTAGCCTCACTGAGCTGCACCACTGTAATACAGTTTCTGGCCCTTCTAAAACATTTTTCAAAATCATTTGCTCTTTTTTTTCCTAATTTTCATCCAAAATTTTTTTTGGTTTGCTTGGTTTGCTTGGTTTGTTTTCTGTAAACTTACTTTAATAAATTAATAGCTTTTTAATAACAGCTTTTTCATCAAAGTCTCGTGAAATTAGAAATACTAGTCTGTTGCCTGTAAAAACAAGAGCAGCATGTTTTGAATGCTACAGGCCAAAAGCAGTTTTACAGTTTCCATACTCTGAAATGGTTTTCCAACCCAAGGCAGCTTGATTTGCAAGATGGACTCACTTCTTGGGGTCCTCATACCCCATGACATGTCTCAGGGCTCAGTTAGAACCAATAGGAGCCGGGTCGTGCCTGGCACAAGGCTTCTGCATAGGCTGATGCTCCTCCATCATTTCCCAGACATGGCTGATTTGCTGTCCAGTGTCACCAGAGAGGTTTGTGCAGTGTTGCAGGTCCCTGCAGGACATAGGTTTCAAGAATTGAGATGACTGTGGGCTTGCCAGAGCCACAGATTACAGAAATGACCTAGAATTGTCGCCTGTGATTTCAGGAAATTTTGTCTTGAAATCTTGCCTCACTGCCATATCTGACCACCAGCTGAAACCCTCTGCTGCTTTTTAATGTCTCTGTGCCCTCCGTGTCACATGTTGGCATCTTTTGCAGGTGACTTGCCCACAAGCTCTGACCTAGAGAGCAGAATTGAATGTGAAGGACCCATGTTTTGGCATCCTTATGGTCTTCGGAGCAGGCACTGAGTGCAGACCTTTGTGCTAGTCCTGCCATCCTGGCACATTGCTTGTGCAATGCAGAGTTTCCATCCCACACCCACCGCACTGGAGCCACACCCTGCTCCTGGCCTGCTGGTTTATCCAGACCTGCTTTTAGAGTCCTTGCCCTCACCTGAGGGATGTGGTGCATGCACTGCCAGACCCATCATCTCTTCTGTCCTGTGCCAACCCAACAAAAAACTGCATCCCCAGAAAGCTTTAGCAGCAGATCCAGACTTGGTAGTTTCCTCCCTGCTGCTGCCACATGATCCACAGTGGAGCAGTGGCCAAGTCTGGGGAACCTGCTTCCAAAGTGATGCTGCTAAAAGAAGGAGGGGGGAAGTTTAACCCAGACGTTGCAGAGGGTGGCAAACTGGCTATCCTTTGGAAGTGCAACAGCATCCTCACCAAGGTGGTAGGCCACCTGCCAGAGGACACATGGGAAGCACAGTTGCCTCCTCCAAGCTATAGCTGCTTGCTGATAGCCATCCTTCTTCAAATGGAGACAGGGCTGGGGGAAATGCTGTGGTCTGCAGCTCCCCATTGAGCACTTCACCCAGCTCCCTGCACCCCCACCATGTCCCACCCCTCCTGCCTGGGGCTCCAGATACCCTGCAGAGAAAGTGTCCACCTATTTGGCCTGTCCATCTGCCCACGTGGAGCTTGCCACACTCCCAGACCCTTCCCTACTGCAGTGCTCACTCTTACCCCATGCTAGGAGAGCTCACACACATTAGTTGCATATTTCTGAGCAGAGGTCACTACGAAGAATGTAATTTAACTCTCTCATAAAAATCATCACTGCCTCAATTATTCAGCATGCACATCCCACCACCCAAGTTCATTTGCTGTTTCCATGCAGTTGAGATATCAAATTATTTGTTGTATACTTGGTGTTAGTTACCAAGATCCAGCTCATTCATAATATGTATTCCTACTATCTTGTTTATATGTGATTGACTTGACACGTGTGCAGATGCCAATGCATGATACAGCTGCTTTGTAGATGGTCAATAACATTAATTTCTTGAGGCCAGTGCATGACTCAACACAGTTTGGCAGCTCCACTTTCAATAACCTTGAATAATGTTGAGACACATACCTGTGCCTACAGAAAGCCCTGTACTGGGTCTGCAGGCAGGATGCTCATGCCAGACTGGCCACATGCCTGTAAGCACCCAAATCAGGTGCTGGCTGCAAGCCCCAGCAGAGTGCCCAGCCTACTGTCATCCAAGTGGAGGGCTGGCAGCAGGATGTCCCCAAGACTGAGAGGCTCCCACACTGTGTTGTGAATAGGTCCTAGAGACAGGGATCTCCAATCTGGGGCTGCTAGAATGGTAACATCAGGCCAACTTACACAGGCAGCAATGCTCCTGTCTCCTCACCCCTCTGGCAAGGACCCCTTCTAGGGCTGGGGCAGAGGAAGGGCTGGCTCTGGCTCCCTCTCACCCTCTGCCTGAGTGGCTGTGTGCATGGGGCTGTGGGATGCCACCCATGACAACGTGTCCTTCATGGGGACACATGGGCAGGACTCCCTTCGAGGAGTCTCAGCAGTGTCCAACTGTGAAGTAGCTCTTGAACCAACAGGCTCAGTGACCAACACAAGTTAAATTTTCAAATCATGAGGCTCTAGGGAAGTCTTGGTCCAAGCCCAACACTTGCACCAAGCAGATCTGCACAAAACACCCTAAAGAGCAGAAACAGCAGATGCGTTGAATAACATGACCCACAGGAAAACAAGGGACACAGCTACTGGAAATCTGTACTCACAGGAAAGGGAGATCAACTACTTGGACATCTACAGGCATTCAACAGGGTTACACACCGGCTGGTCTAAGGATCCCAAAGTGCAGCAGGACAAGATGGCAGGTCTGCAGGAGTAAATTGCTGGTTACAAAGACAGGGAATGGCGGGTATAAGCAACAGGCAGGCAGTTCTCACTGGGGAGCCCCACAGGAATCTGTGATGTCAACTGTATTCTTCAGCACAGTCATAAATGATCTGGAGGAGAGTGCAGTGAGGTGGCATGGTTTGTTGTTCAAGCCTGAGCTGCAGAAACATAGAAGCATAGAATCATAGAATGGTAGGGGTTGGAAGGGAATTTTGGAGATCATCAAGTCCAACCCCCCTTGCCAGAGCAGGATCACCTAGTGCAGGCCACACAGGAATACATCCATGTGGGTTTGGAAAGTATCTAGAGCAGGAGACTCTGGGCAGTCTGTTCCAGTGTTCTGTCATCCTCACAGTAAAGTTTATCCTCATGTTGAGGCAGAATTTCCTGTGTTCCAGTTTATATCCATTGCCACTTGTCCTGTCACACGGTACCACTGAAAAGAGACTGGCCTCTTCTATTTGACACCCACCCTTCAGACATTTGTAAACATTAATAAGATCTTCTCTCAGTATTCTCCAGGCTAAACAGCCCCCGGTCTCTCAGCCTTTCCTCATAAGTGAGATGTGCCAGTCCCTTAATCATCCTCATAGCCTCCATTGGACCCTCTCTAGTATTTCCCTGTCCCTCTTGAACTGGGGAGACCAGAACTGGACACAATACTCCAGATGTGGTCTCACTAGGGCAGAGTAGAGGGGCAGGAGAACCTCCCTTGACCTGCTAGACACACTTTGCTTTATGCACCCCAGGATGTCCACAACGGCACATTGCTGTACCGTGGATCACTTATTGTCCACCAGGACTCCAAGGACCGCTCCATGGAGCTACTTACAAGCAGATCAACCCCTGATCTGTACTGGTACATGGGTTATTCCTCCCCATGTGTAGGACTTTACACTTATTCTTGTTGAACTTCATTAGGTTCCCCTTTGCCCAGATGTCCTCCAATCTGTCCAGACCTTGCTGAATGGCAGCACAGCCTTCTGGTGTATCAGCCACTCCTCTCAGTTTCATATCATCAGCAAACTTGCTGAGGGTACACTCTATCCCTTTTCCAAGGTTGCTGATGAAGATGTTGAATAAGACTGGACCCAGTACTGGCCCCTGGGGAACACCACTAGCTACAGGTTGCCAACTGGACTCTGTGCAACTGATCACAACCCTCTGAGTGCTATCATTTATCCAGTTTTCAACCCAACTCACAATCCCCTCTTCTAACCCGCACTTCCTGAGCTTACCAACAAGGATGTTATGGAAGAGAGTGTTAGAAGCCTTGCTAAAGTCAAGGCAGACAATATCCACTACTCTCCCTGCATCTGCCCATTCAGCCACACCATCGTAGAAGGCTATCAGATTAGTCAGACATGATTTCCCTTTGGTAAATCCATGCTGGCTACTCTCGATAACTTTCTTTTCCTCCACATGCTTAGAGATGACCACCAGAATGAGCTGGTCCGTCATCTTTCCAGGGATTTAGGTGAGGCTGACTGATCTGTAATTTCCAGGGTCTTCCTTCTTGCCCTTTTTGAAGACTAGAGTGCCTTTGGCTTTCCTCCAGTCCTCAGAAACCTCTCCCATTCTCCATGATCTTTCAAAAATGATGGAGAGTGGTATAGCAACAACATCAGCAGCTCCATCGGCACTCGCGGGTGCCTCCCATCGGGGCATATGGATTTCTGTGTGTTCAGTTTACCCAAGTGATTTCTAACTCAATCCTCATCGACCTGTGGAGAGTCCTTGCTCTCTTCCTCCACAAACATTTTCCAAGGCTGACTGAGAGGGCAGATAAAATGCAGTGTACGCAATCACAGAGTGCTGCACCAGGAGAACCCAGTTCTGCAGCCCTGGGCTGGCCATTACCACTCTGCTGTGAGGCCTTGGCACTATAATAGATGGAGATGACCTGTGGAGCTGTGCCAAGGAGATGACAAAAAAATAAGAAACCCAAAGCTAACATTGGGAATTAGAAGGAGGAAAAATTCAAAGTAAGATCCAGCAAGGGTTATTAGGTACAAGAACAACATATCTGACTCAAAAATCCCAAGACATGGACTGTGGTGGTTGGAAAAATGCATGAAAAAGCATTGCTTGAGCAGCCAGAGCTCACCTGAGATCCCTGCTCTATCCCACACTTAGCTGAAGCAGTCTGCATTGCACACTATGCCATGCAGAGCATCCCAAGTGTTCACTTGGAATCTCTACCAATGTCAGGTGTTGCAGGCAGGGGACCCCCTAAAGCAGCACAAGCTCTACCTTTATACAGAGGACCAAAAGGCAGGTAGAGGAAGAGTAAGTGCTCTTCCCATAGTAATACCTACCTGTTCCCAAACCACCCTCAAATGGGTTCACGAGACTGGCAGTGGTTGTTTTACTGAGTGAAGTGGAAAATGTTTAGTTTAACCTTTGCCTTGGTGAGCAGTGATTAAATATATCCAGGACAGCTGTAAACACACTCAGATTAAATGTATCCAAAATAGCTGTAAACACAGTAACGTCCCCTCGTCTTGGTGCACCAACACTGCTTTTAGCAAGGAGCCACTGGCCACATCTCCAGGCCATGGCACCACTGATGCACTCATAAACCCCTCAAGCAGCATCCAGGCTTGCAGCCCTCTCACGCTGTGGGAGGCATTGATCCCCTCATGGCCCCATTCTGGTGTGGGGCTCTGAGCAGCCCCCTCCTTCCTGCCAAGCTGGCAGAGCCTGCAGAGAGTGAAGAACTGGGAGTAGCAACATCACCCAAGGAAGCAGCTCTACTTCTTGCACATTGCCTCATATGTGTTGGATTCTGTCCCTCGGTACCTCAAATGGTTGGTGCCTGCTAAAACCGGGCAATAGTCAAATTCAAGTTTTCAGCCATGAGAACAGTGTGTTCTCATGACTCCTGCCATCTGCCTATCCATCTTCTTGGGCTGGCTAAGTGTGGGACAAATGGGTGTGTGTCCCCAGGCAGTTATCTTTTCCTTTGTCTTCTTTTCCTGAGTGGATATTCTGGCATTATCTTCCTTCACCTACTGGGGCCTTGGCATTTGTTCCCTTCCCAGCAGCTTCCTTCTATTTCTTTCTCAGCTTCAGTGGCTTCAGTGCCACTGAAAACAAGGTGATTGTCCTGGAAGCATCATGCAAACAAGTTGTCACACACTATTTTTTGTGCTGTCAACATTCTCCATGGCAAACTGTATCCCGTGCACTTGTTGGGACCTGCCAGCTTGCCATGCCAGGCAGCAAACCCACTACAGCAGCCTCAGTGCCATCAGAGACTCCACCATGAAGCTGTGGTTGCCACCAGCCACGCTGACATCTTGATCCCTGTCTCCTGGGCCATGGCTCACTAAGTTGCAAAGAGAACCTGCACTAGATTAAACCACAGAAATTCTTACTTTATGAACACTGAGCACAGTGTCCGGATCCCAGCACCACAACCACCCACTCTCATTGCCCCAGGGCAGCACAGCACAGCAGCCCCTTCAGTGCCATGGTGGACAACCACAGCTCCCCACACATGCAGGGATAATGAACCACACCAAGCAGATAGAGGCAGACCTGTATGGTAATGGGATCAGTTTGTGTACAAACCACACGAAGTTCAAACAGGGTCACCAACACACCCCGTCTGGCAGGAAACGCCAATTGTTAAAGCAGAGAGAAATCCTTAAGATTATATATTATGGATTCTACTTGAAGCCAAGTGATCTGGAAATCCCAGAGCATTCAGATGCAAAGGTTTAAATTTTAATGACGCTTCTGGAAAGGCTTTGTGTTTTGTTTGCACTATTTAACAGCTTCTTCATAAGGAAACAATTGACTTGGTTAAGAAAAAAAAACACCATAAAAATACTTGCCCTGCTGTTTCACTGGTAGAACTCCATCAGCAATGTTGCTCTTGATACCAATCCCAGTTAGGGTTACTGGAGCTCTTGCACCCAGTGCGGCATCTGGATGGGTGGAAACAAACCACAGAGCTGGACACTGTGACTCTGGCTGCTCAGGCGCCAGGAACAGACCAGACTCAGGGAACTGAAGGCAACCATTTATTTTTGCATGGTTTTGGAAACATTTCTTTTAGCATATAATGCATTTTTCTCTCATCTGTATATCTTACCGCCCTCAAATATTTAGTTTCTTTACCATAAGTCTAACTTTGTCACATAAACTTGTGCTTAGGAACTGTAACCTGTTTGAACACTTTTTAAACTTTTTTTTTTTTTTTTTCTGGATGGAAGCACTGATTTTTCACACATTCTGAGTGAGAAGCCCAGCCCTGACAAGTAATACGCAGCAGAACTGGTGGCCTGCCCGGCACTTGTTCACGTGCCCTCCCTTCGCTGCTGAGGGCAAGGCAGGGAAGATATCCCAGCAGCTTCAAGAAAACAGAGGAGTTGGGATTTGCAGGTCAAGGCATCTGCCTCTGCCCTTTGGCTGAGCTGCTGGTGTCCTAGGCCAGGTCCCCAGAAGCCACCCCACCTCGGTGCTGCTTCCACCCTGTATCGCAGCTCCACAGCTCCCAGAGGACAATGCCACCTTTCACAATGGCTGAACAGGTTTAAATTGATCATCAAAATGAAAGCACAAAGCCAGGTTTAATGCTGCACGCTGAAGCAAGCCATGGTTCAGAGAAGCATCAGCAGATGCCCAGATAATTATCACATTGGGAAGAGGTAGCATTACAGGGCATGATTTTCCCTTGCAAGAAATGGTAAGTATGGAGATGAGGGTGATCCAATTAACCAGGCTTTACATGGATTTCTAAATGGCATGTGGCAATGCTCTTTAGCACTTAAGGAATGTTCAAAAGCTCTTAAAGAAACTGAGCTGCCATGGGATAAGAGGTAAAGACCTCCTGGGATTAGTAACCTGGGTGAAAGGTCGGGAAGTGAAGATCAGGAACAGGACTGCATCTCTCAGGGGAGGGCACTGGTGGAGCCCCTGAGGGTTTGACTCATCCTGCACCTCCCTGTGTGTTCTGGAAAAGGCCAGGACACAGTAATGTGACAACACATCCTAGCAGGACAGACACCAAGGACAGTGAAAGCAACAAAGGCTGTCCTAAAAAGACAGTGGTGAAATCCACGCATCAGGGCAGGGACCCATGGCTTTGTGCTCAGAGGCAAAGGCTTGATAAGGTAATTCATCTCACCCCTCTCTTGAGAAACATGTGGAGGAGTTGCTGGTGCAAAGCTCATCTGCTTCCAAACCCATCAAGCAGCTCAAATTTACATGTATTTCCTTGGGTTCCCTGCAGCTGCTCCTCCTACACCTGCAGCAACCCACCTTGGGTTGCTATAGATAAAGGGCAAAAGGAACAGGTACAACTGTGTGAGCAGCTTTGTAAAGAATGGGAAACATAAGGATCAGCCAGGGAAAAGGTCATCTAGAGGAAGAAATAACCCACACAGGGAACGGGCTCACTGCACTTGTGGGAGTGTGCAAGAGGGAGGAGTGGCAGAAAGTCACAAGTGCTGGGTGTCTGCTCTGCCAACCACGTTTGGTTCTGCCTCTGTCCCTTCTGGGCTAGAAGGAGCAGGAGTCACTATAGCTTGAACTCTCTGGATCTGCCTAAGTGCTGGGCCAGCCATGGTCCCTGCAGTGGGTCTGTTGAGGACCATCTTCATGGCTTGTTGTCCAGACCAGTTCCCAAGCTGAGCACTGCAGACACATCCTGGTAAGCTTCCCTGAGCAGAGCATGTAAGGGCATGGATAGAGGAAGGAAGTTCATCGCTACTTGCCATTCAAAGGAAAAATCTGGCTTCCTCATGCCCCAGGATCTCTGTTTCCATGAGTCACTCCAGCTCCCCAGCAAGCTGACCCATACACAGTGGAGCTGGATGGGTGCTCCAGGTCAACAGGGAGGTGACCAGGACCCAGGCTGCCGCAAGGGTGACTCATAGCCACCAAGTCCCCGACAGATACTCCTATGGTGTGACTTAGCTCACGGAGTGGCTGCCTCTGCTCACAGTCCATCCTAGTGATGTGCAAGGTTAGGAAGGGTGAGGAGTTCAGGAAAACACCTCCTCATCGCCAGACAGCAAACCTGCAGACACACCCCCAAATGACTGCAGATGTTCAAGGCTTGACACAGTCCTGGAGACAGACTGACCAGCAGCCATGATGACTGATTTGGGTTAGAAGGGACCTTAAAAGACCATCCAGTTCCAAGCACCTTGCCATGGACAGCAACACCTTCCACTAGAACAGACTGCTCAGAGCCCCATCCAATCTGGCCTTGAACACTGCTGTGGATAGGGCAACCACAGCTTCCCTGGGCAACCTGTGTCAGTATCTCACCACCCTCACAGTGAAGAATTTAATCTCCCCTCTTTTCAGTTTAAAACCTTTACCCCTCATTCTATCACTACATTTCCTGGTTAAGAGCCCCTCCCTAGCTTTCCTTTAAGTACTGAAAGGCAACTATAAGGTCTCCCCAGAGCCTTGTCTTCTACAGGCTGAACAACCCCAAGCATGGGAAAGGAGTCAGCCCTGTGCATGCCCTGACAGGAAGCACATAAAGCAAGCATCCTGCAGCAAAATCCCAATGCTCCCTACATTCCTACTGCTCCTCACCAGCTACCACTGACACACCAAATAGTGGGTGAGGAGTATTACTGAGGGCTTGAGTTGCACCAGACCAGGGCATGACCTAGGGACTGCTGCCAGATGGTGAAGAGGAGAACCTGGGAGTCATCTCAAGGAGCCCATGGCAGGCCCTGAGCCCCACTGCTCCCAGCCAACAGTCAGCATAAGCCATCCCAGAGCCTCAGGCAGATCACATGAACGAAGGATGAGTGGGTTCACTCAAGGATGGCTCAGCCAGATGGTGCCTCCCATGGCGCAGACCATTTTGGAATCTGTTTCTGAGTCTGGCACAGCTGTGACATGTGTCAGAACTTAGGATCAATCTCAGGAACCCACAGGATGAAGGGAGTTCTGCATGGCTGGAAAACACCATCTGTGTCAGACATCCAGCTGTTTCTCCTCAGCCACACCAAGAGAGGGCTTCACTCCCATGACAGGTGATTGATTACACTGCACAGACGAAAGGGAGGGCAATGGTTGGTTTTAGGGATCTAAGTGCAGACAACCCACACAGCTAGCATCCTCCTGCCAGAGTCCTGAGATCTCTTCACTGGCTAAGCAAGACTCAGGAGAAAACAAATTAATCTGTCATGGTCCCATTCCTCTTCTCCACAAATTGTTGTTGGTATGGAGGTGGTGCTGATAGCAATCGTTCTGTCATCCAAGAAAAGGTACTAACAGTATCTACAAATGCTTCCTTCCTGTACCGTGTGATGCTGCCCGATTTCTCTAAGCCAGCTCAACGTACCATCCCAGATGTTTTACTAACAAAGCCAGTTTGACTAAAGCAGTATGGACTAGACAGTTTTTACAGTCCATTACAGACTAAAGTTACAAGGAAGGTTTGAGTCTCCCCACAGGGGATGCACTTCCAGGGAATGGGTTCCCAATCACGAGCCACTGGACAACTTGCTGGTGCAACAATAGGCTGCCAGCTGGGTGGCAGTTTGGCACCCAGCTTAGTGGAAAACCTAGAAGTAAAACCCCTATGTGTGAAATTCACACAAACCTGAGAGCTCTGCTGGGCTCACAGGCCAGCCCCCAGACACCACAAGCTTTCCCTGGCAGCCCCACAGGCAGTCAGCTCCACCCCAACAGTACCTGCAGTGCCGGCATATGCTTGGGTGCCAGAGCTGGCAGGGGTTATGCTGGCAAAAGCCATCACATATGCTTAACTCTAGAAGAAAAAGCAAGCCATGTGGCCAATGCAGCTCAAAGCTTCAACCAAAGTGTAAGCAAAAGTAATCTCTACCCACCATAAGTCATATTTTCCATGTGCAAATGGGATGGGGGGAGTTGCTTGCACAAAGATTTGTAGGAAAAACTTCCCAGAGCAGACAAGACAGAAAGTGGAAGTAAGGAGGAGGGAGACTATGTACTTGCTCTAGGGACTTCCTAACTTGGGTTAGGCCAGGCCTGTGTGACTTACCATGCTCTTCTGAGACATGCCACCAGCCTGATGCAACCCCTGCTCCAGCAAAAACAAACCACACTGGGCCATCACCATTACTGGGGAGAAACATGGGAGTTGCAACAGCTGCTATAAAAAAATATGTCTTTACAACCTGCAAAACAAACACACCACCCATGATTTGCTGGTACAGGAGAATCCCTTTCCACCCACCACTTTTAGTGCTTTGTGTGTAGCAGAAAATATCTGCTGGTACCACCAGATGGACAGGATATCCAGGCTTCTACTTTCAGACATGGTTCTGTGAACGGCCTACAAAGGCAATCACCAACAAGAAAGAAAACAGCTGTGAAAAGTAGCCCCAGATTTTTCCAGTCATGAGTTTGCAGTGCATTTGCTGCTTACGCACTTCTTGCTAAGTCTAGAGCTGCTGGGTTGGGCCCCCACCCTCCCCTCCAGCACAACTACTCCTTACATCTTGGAAGCTATTCTTCTTCCCCACTCTGCTACCTAAAAAAAAAGAAAAAAAAAATTGGCATGAAACCATTTATCATCCTGAAAACATGCCAACTGCGAAGGTGACTCTGTGTCTCAGATGCCTGTTTCCTGGCAGATTTTAAGTCCTTTGCTCAACTGCTAGGATGGTGGGGGCAGGAGATGCCTGCAGCAGCAGGCTGTGAACTGTAGTTTCAAACAGTCACATGTTTAACTGCTGCTAAATACCCAGAAGACCCAACATTTTCAAACAATGGGCTAAGAGCTAGACATACAGCAAAGTGATGGTGCTGGCCCATCCAAGGTAAAGAAAAGGTGTGAATGTACTGCTTGTTGATGCTTTGCATGGCAATGAAGGGACACCAGCATGGGTACAGGACACCAGGCAGTACTGAGTGGGGTCACCTGGCTCAACACCTCCACCTGGTCAGTCATCCCTTCGCTTCCCAGATAATGAGGCTCAACTATATTGTCTCCAAGTGATTGAAGGGAAAGGATGGGACTCAGCATCCATAAGTTCTGGCTGATGCCACTGTTGGTATCTGTAGTGGGTCTGTCTGAGCTGCTTTTCCCCATCCAGCCCTCATGCTGCAGCACTGGGAGCTGGAGGGTGTTGATAACACACTCGTGTTATGACTGCCAATGCTCACACGGCACCAGAGGATGGGGGGCAGGATGGGGGAGAAGATACAGCCAACCTGAGCTGACCACTGGGATATTCCATACCATATGACGTCAGCTCAACTATAAAGGGAGAGGGCAGGAGGAGGATGGGGGGGCATTCTGCTTTGTCCTCCAAGCGGCTGCTACGTGTTCCTGGAGCCCTGCTTCCTGGACTCGGCCCAACATCGCCTGTGGACGGGAAGTAGAAAATAACATCTTGTCTGTCATAACCCACACCCCTGTGCTTTGCGTCTCATTCTCTCCCTGCGTGCCATGCTGAAGGGGGTTGGGGGAGTGATAGAAGGGCTTGGTGGGTACCTGGTGCCGTGCCGGGGTCAACTCGCCACAGTTCCTTTTTGGCGCCCAACGTGGGGCACGAGCAGCTGCTTGCTTGCTTGCTTTGCTTTAGATACTAGTAGCAAACTCCTGTGCAGGCCACGGAGTTTGCGTGCACCCGCTTATCTGGTGTTTTTCTAAAATGTTTACTGAAACAATGTCTATTTGCTTGGCTTTTGCACTGATAGCGTCAATGTGCTGGGGAAGCTTCTGTCTCGGGAGGATGAAGGGCCTCGGGAGCACCCTGGCACAAACAGTAACGATGTGTTCCACACTGGCACTGGTGGCTTTGCTGTGTTGGGGGGGCTACCTTGGGGAGAAAATGAATGAATCTATCTCTCCCTTTCTACCGGAAATTGATGTAGCTGATTTATTTGTGCATGCTCCCAAGGTCCTCGTCCACCCTTATGTGAGCTTCGGGATACTATTAATCAATATCGTTGTCCTAATCCGGGTTGTGTGTAGTCTGGTCCCAGTGTGGCCTGAGAGGAGACAAGTGTCAGGTGGGGTGGCACCGAAATGTGCCCTGAGACAGCCTGTCCCTGGGTGGCAAGGGGTCTGGCCGGATTTGGGCAGGTTCCTAGGACGGTTGTCACCTCCAGTAGCCTGGGACTTTACTCCTGAACAGGCAAGCAACCCTGGCAAGCTGACACAGCATCTAATAGAAGTGTGCCTTGTCTACCCCGATGAGAACCAGCAGCTCCTAGCACTGTACTGGGGCCTGGCCTGTGCCTATCGAGCCACAGTTGAGTACTCTCAGAAGACTGTGGTTGAGGCAGGGACCCAAACTGCATCTGAAGACACCGGAGTTGAGATAGGGACTGCAACAACAACTGCCAAAGTAGCCCCAGTAGTGAAAAAGAAGCAGTGGACAAGAAGAACAACAGGCCCCTACCCTCGGTTAGTGAGGGATGTGGAAGAGAAGGAAGAACATGACCAACAAGCTGGGCCCTCAACAGGAAGACAGGAGGAGGGGGTGACAGAATTGAAGCAAGAGGCAGAGACCACCCGGTCCCTAACTTCGTCAGAACTTAGAGACCTGAGGAAGGATTACAGCCGCCAGATAGGGGAACGCATTGTTACCTGGCTGCTTCGATGCTGGGATACTGGGGCTGATACTCAACAGCTGGAAGGTAAGGAAGCCCAACAGCTGGGCTCCCTTGCTAGGAATCGTGGCATTGAAAGAGGGATTGGAAAAGAGGCAGCAATTTGCAGTCTATGGAGACGGCTCCTTTCAAGTGTCAAAGCAAGATATCCATTCAAGGAAGACTTAATGAATGCCACCTCCTCAAGAAAATGGTCCACTGCTGATGAAGGTATCCAGTACCTGAGGGAACTAGCAGTACTGGAAGTAATCTATGGGGATTTAGATGACGATGCGCATCCTAAAGATCCAGAGGATGTTCAGTGTACAAGGGCCATGTGGAGGAAAGTGATTAAGAATGCACCGGCATCATATTCTGCCAGCTTGGCAGCAATGTATTATCCACAAATGGATAATCCAACCGTGGAAACTGTTTCTTCCTGGCTTCAGAACTTTGAAGAGTCTTGGTACCTCCACATCCCTAAGGGCTAGTGCCTTGGATATCAGGAGTCCCCCAAGGAATCAGCCAGTCAGAGGGAAAGGGAGCCCGAGGCGTATGCCACGTGGTGCACTCTGGTTCTTCCTGCGTGACCAGGGGGAGGATATGAGGAAGTGGGATGGTGAACCAACTTTTAAGCTGGAAGCACGTGTACAGGAATTGAGAGGGAAGACAGCCGTTAAAAAAGGGCCATCCAAGAAGACCATTAATGCAGTCAGTGTTGAAGCACAAGAAGGCAATCGACGATCTCGCAGATACGGGAAGAATAAAATCAATTCCACTGAGCCTGACAAGGAGACTTCTGGTTTGACACAGCAAGGGTCAGACAGTGAATACTCAGACCAGGAGCAGGAATAGAGAAGCCCTGCCTCTAGCCAGGTGGAGGAAAGGGACAATCGTGTTTACTGGACTGTGTGGATCCGATGGCCTGGCATGTCAGATCCACAGAGGTACAAGGCCTTGGTCGATACAGGAGCGCAGTACATGGTAATGCCATCAGAATACAGAGGAGCTGAGCCCATAAGTATTTCTGGGGTGACAGGGGGATCTCAGCAGTTGACAGTATTGGAGGCTGAAGTGAGCCTGACTGGTAAGGAGTGGTATAAACACCCCATTGTGACTGGCCCAGAGGCGCCGTGCATCCTTGGCATAGACTTGGCATAGACTATCTTAGGAGAGGCTATTTCAAGGATCCAAAAGGATACCAGTGGGCTTTTAGTGTTGCTGCCTTGGAGGCGGAGGGAAGTGAACAGTTGTCCACCTTGCCAGGTCTCTCAGAGAACCCTTCTATAGTGGGGCTGATGAAGGTTGCAGAGCAGCTGGTGCCAATGGCCACGACAACGGTGCATCGGCGGCAATATCGCACCAACAGAGATTCCCTGATCCCTATCCAGGAATTGATTCATCAGCTGGAGAGCCAGGGCATGATCAACAAAACTCATTCACCCTTCAACAGCCCCACGTGGCCTGTGCAAAAGTCAAATGGAGAATGGCGATTGACAGTGGACTATCGTGGTCTGAATGAAGTTACACTGATGCTGAGTGCTGCTGTGCCAGACATGCTAGAACTTCAGTATGAGCTGGAGTCCAAGGCAGCCAAGTGGTACGCCACAATTGACATGGCTAATGCATTTTTCTCCATTCCCATAGCACCAGAGTGTAGGCCACAGTTTGCCTTCACCTGGAGGGGAGTCCAGTACACCTGGAATCGATTGCCCCAGGGGTGGAAACACAGCCCCACCATCTGTCACAGACTGATTCACACTGCACTGGAGGAAGGTGGGGCTCCGGAGCATCTCCCGTACATTGATGACATCATTGTATGGGGCAACACAGCAGAAGTTTTCAAGAAAGGGAAGAAAATAATTGAAAGCCTCCTGGAGGCCTGTTTCGCTATAAAGCGAAGCAAGGTGAAGGGGCCTGCACAGGAAATCCAGTTCCTTGGAATAAAATGGCAGGATGGGCGTCGACACATCCCGATGGATGTGATCAATAAGATAACAACAATGTCTCCACCAACCAACAAAAAGGAGACACAGGCTTTCCTGGGTGCTGTGGGTTTCTGGAGAATGCATATTCCAGATTACAGCCTCATTGTGAGCCTGCTCTACCATGTGACCCGGAAGAAGAATGACTTTAACTGGGGCCCTGAACAGCAACAGGCCTTTGAACAAATTAAACAGGAGATTGTGCATGCAGTAGCCCTTGGGCCAGTCTGGACAGGACCAAATATCAAAAACATACTCTACAGCGCAGCTGGGAAGAATGGTCCTACCTGGAGCCTCTGGCAGAGGGCACTTGGGGAGACACAAGGCCGACCCCTGGGTTTTTGGAGTCGAGGATACAGGGGATCTGAGGCCAACTATACTCCAACAGAAAAGGAGATACTGGCAGCATATGAAGGAGTTCGAGCTGCCTCAGAAGTGATTGGAACAGAAGCACAGCTCCTCCTGGCACCCTGACTGCCAGTGCTGGGATGGATGTTCAAAGGGAGAGTCTCAGCTACACACCATGCAACTGATGCCACATGGAGCAAGTGGATTGCATTGATAACACAACGGGCTCGAATAGGGAACCCCAGTTGCCCAGGGATCCTGGAAGTGATCACAAACTGGCCAGAAGGCAAAGGTTTTGGGATGTCGCCAGAGGTAGAGGTGAAACGTGCTGAGGAGGCCCCACCATACAACACATTATCAGATGATGAAAAGCAATACGCCCTGTTCACTGATGGGTCTTGTCGCATTGTGGGAAAACATCGACAGTGGAAGGCTGCTGTGTGGAGTCCCCTACGACAAGTCATTGGAGTTGCCGAAGGACACGGTGAATCCAGTCAGTTTGCAGAAGTGAAAGCCATCCAACTAGCCCTAGATATTGCCAAACGAGAAAAGTGGCCAGTGCTCTATCTCTACACTGACTCCTGGATGGTGGCAAACGCCCTGTGGGGGTGGTTGCAGCAATGGAAACGGAGCAACTGGCAGCACAAAGGCAAACCCATCTGGGCCGCTGGGCTGTGGCAAGACATTGCTGCTCGGTTAGAGAACTTGGTGGTGAAGGTGCGCCACGTGGATGCCCACGTGCCCAGAAGCCGGGCCACTGAAGAACATCAGAACAACCAGCGGGCAGACCAGGCTGCCAAGGTGGCAGTGGCTCAGGTGGATCTGGATTGGCAGCGGAAGGGTGAATTCTTTATAGCGCGATGGGCCCATGACACCTCGGGTCATCAAGGAAGAGATGCAACCTATAGATGGGCTCGAGATCGAGGGGTGGATCTGACCATGGAGGCTATCACAGAGGTCATCCACAAATGTGAAACATGTGCTGCAATCAAACAAGCCAAGAGGTTAAAGCCCCAGTGGTATGGAGAACGTTGGCTAAAATATAAATATGGAGAGGCCTGGCAGGTTGACTACATCACTCTCCCACAAACCCGCCAAGGTAAGCGCCACGCACTTACAATGGTGGAAGCAACCACTGGGTGGCTGGAAACGTACCCGGTGCCCCATGCCACTGCCCGGAACACCATCCTGGGCCTTGAAAAGCAGATTCTGTGACGGCATGGTACTCCAGAAAGAATTGAATCAGATAATGGAACTCATTTCCGAAATAGTCTCGTGAATGCCTGGGCCAAGGAGCACAGCATCGAGTGGGTGTATCACATCCCTTATCATGCACAAGCCTCTGGGAAGATTGAAAGGTACAATGGGCTGTTAAAAACCACATTAAAAGCATTAGGGGGTGGGACCTCTAAACAATGGGACAAACATCTAGCAAAAGCCACCTGGTTAGTTAACACCAGAGGATCTGTTAGCCGTCCTGGCCCTGCCCAAACAAAACCCCTGCCTGTTGTGGGAGGAGATAAGGTCCCTGTAGTGCACACCGGGAGGTGGCTGGGGAAGGCAGTGTGGATAGCTCGACCCTTGGGAAAAGGCAAACCCATTCGTGGGATTGTCTTTGCTCAAGGACCTGGATATACCTGGTGAGTAATGCGGGAGGATGGTGAGACCCAGTGTGTACCTCAAGGAGATTTGACCTTGGCAGAAAGATAATCTGGAACGTGAGTTGTATGTTGCAGGAAATGATGCTGTAGGAAGGAGATGGAATAAAAGAAAGTGAATTTGGTGAAGGACCAGATGAGTACAGCAAGGACCAAGATCTAGCCGGTGTTGGTGCCCAACAATCAGACATACTGCTTCTATCAAGAACATCCGCCTTGACAGATGAGACCCAAGTCATCGAGTGAAGGAATCTCATGGAATGAGGAACTATCTGTTAAAGGACTGGGGATAGTAGTTGATGATAATGTATTGGTTGGCTTTAGAGATGGCTTAAGTATGTATTATGTGGGGCTTGAGCATGACGCAAATGGTATGGAATAAGGGGTGGAGATTGTAGTGGGTCTGGCTGAGCTGCTTTTCCCCATCCAGCCCTCATGCTGCAGCACTGGGAGCTGGAGGGTGTTGATAACACACTCGTGTTATGACTGCCAATGCTCACACGGCACCAGAGGATGGGGGGCAGGATGGGGGAGAAGATACAGCCAACCTGAGCTGGGATATTCCATACCATATGACGTCAGCTCAGCTATAAAGGGAGAGGGCAGGAGGAGGATGGGGGGGCATTCTGCTTTGTCCTCCAAGCGGCTGCTACGTGTTCCTGGAGCCCTGCTTCCTGGACTCGGCCCGACATCGCCTGTGGACGGGAAGTAGAAAATAACATCTTATCTATCATAACCCACACCCCTGTGCTTTGCATCTCATTCTCTCCCTGCGTGCTGTGCTGAAGGGGGTCGGGGGAAGTGATAGAAGGGCTTGGTGGGTACCTGGTGCCGTGCCGGGGTCAACCCACCACAGTATCCAAATTTACAGTGACCACCTCTGGCCATAACAACAGTGGGCAACCTAAAGGCAATAGGAAGTCCATGTGCAGGCTGAGAAATGGGGACAGACCCTGCCTTGATGCCATCCTGAAAGAACTACACAAACCACAGAGCCTATCCCTCTGGTGATGCCTTTAGGGTCTCCAAAGTGCTCAGAGTTGGTTTTGCTTGAATTCCTTTTCCACTCCAACCACAAACTACAGGGTCTTTTAGAAAAAAATTGCACAGGATGAGAAAAGGACACAGTCCTGTCAGGCTTTACTCTTTTAGAAGAAGTCCATCTCTTGGCACACAACTCACAGTAACATCTAACCTAGTACTTACCTACTAATAACTAGCACTTCTGCCAGCTGGGGATTTTCCCTAACATTGCAGTTCAGGCCATCCAAGTATTGCTACAATTCTAAGTCACTTAGAACTGCCTGCAAAAATAAAACTAAGTAGTCTGGGAAGACAAGAATTGATAGCCTTTCAGATTTGTTTTCACCCTAAGGAGAAGTTACTAAGAAGAAACTGGTCTGGAATGGAGGTGTGTGGGACAATCCAACTAACTCTCCAGAGGCTTTTAAGGACTGTCTTGCTCTGTGCAAAATAGATAGTGCTCAGAAAATTGGTGCTTGTCAAGTGAAATCACCACTTCTGCTGGATCTCTGCAAAGCACTGCATGTATCTCTGAGGAGTGCAGTATGATGTCACCTATAGCACACAACCCTGGATGGCATTTTACAAACCTGCCTGTGTCTTCACTCCAGCTATCATGCTGGTTTATGATGGTGAAGAGCAACACATCACTGCTGCTGCAAAGGGAAGCATGAGGGCACATATTGGCTACTGCATGACCCACCTTACAAGGAGGCTGGGGTTCTCCTTGTGTGTCATCTGTTATCTAAAAACCACAAGACAAAAAGAGAGCTGCAAAGCTCCTGCAAAGTACAGAAGACAAGCAATAAAAATCCTCCAGCATGACATGCAAGCTGCCTTCTGTCCCTCCTGCCCACCAGATACACTTGTACATCCTTAAGTACCCTGTTCACTAACAAAAGGAGCAAACTTCATCTTTCTTTGTACTTGAATATCTTCACCTTTTTCATCTCTCACCTTCCCTCTATTTAAGCTCAAGCATGATGCCTTTCTCAGGAGGCAGACAGCTTACATGACAGAGTAAAGGCTTACAGAGAAAACCACCTGAAAAACCTCAGCTTGGTCCAAGTCTTAGTCATATCTTGGGCTGCTGGGAGCCATGAGCAGCAAGAGCAGCTGCAGGTTATAGGCAGGAGGTGCTCTTAGTGCACAGGCCCATCCAAGGCCCAGCTTTCCAATGTGGTGCCCAGGCACAGGCAGGAGAAGCATGTCTGCAGCTGGGGCTGGCACGCAGAGTTCAAAATCTGACATGGACTAAAAGAACACAATCAGATACTGGTAAAAGAGCAAGCAGGAACCAACCCAGAGGTGGGGAGGTATTTTGAGCTATTTAACCCCACCACAGCCCTCTGCTTCCCAGCCTAGGCCTTGGAGAGCGTTACAGCACACTGATGAACAGCACAGCAACATTCGCCTCCCAGCCCTGGCATGGAAATGTCAGGGGAGAGGACAGTCCTGCCAGGCCTCTGTCAGTCTGAGAGCAACAGGGTGGAGGATAGAACAGAGCCAGCAACTCTCTGTGGGCTCTGCCAGCAAGATCCTCCTGCCAGGCCTTGGGGAAGAAGGGGTGGCACGGTGACCTTCTTCTAACAAGCAGAAGCATCGGTGACAGTATCTGCACTGCCAGGGCTGAGGCAGGCATTAGAAAAACTATCTTTGTTCAACAGGGACAGCTTAGAGGGAGGGAAAAAGTAGCACTACTAGTGATGCAAGAGACAGGTATGACCAAGATGCCTGCTGCTCACAGTGAAGCTGGATTTAGGCACTAATTTGGGTAAGTCAGCTGCAGCTTCTATGTTCTTTAAGGGCATCAGAGTTAATTTCCTAAAGGTTTCAGACGCTCCTCAGAGTTGACCTGACATAGGCAGGATGCTTTTCCAAGGTTAAGAAGCATGAACAAATTTTTGTACAATTCAGAAGACTGCAATGACATATTGGGGTGTCAAATCAGGATCATCTCAAATAGTAAATGACCCTGCCCCTTGATTGTCTCCAAGAAAATTCCTTCTCCAAGGAATTTTGTGAAAATTGGTGTTTGATAGAAGGAAAGGCCTCCCCCTGCTGCAGTGGTCCCAAAACCAAACACATGATTGACTATCTGAAGATCACAGCCTGCAGAGATGACATGTTTTGGGATGCTTCCTATAGAGTAGGCTGACCAGGAAACACAACATACACCAAAAGGGATCAGCATCATCCCCAGAAAGCACACACTTGCAGGGCAGGAGGAAGGCAAATCTATGAGGTAGACATGGCTTCCATTGCATGCCACAGCATCAGTCTAGTGGTTCACTGTACACATGGAAAAAACCCATTCTTTAAAGTCATTTGTCTAGTGATGGGAATAAGGCCATATTTCAATTAATATTTACCAAAATAAGAACCAGACAAACTCAGAACTGTGTGAAAGTGTGTTTATTACAAAGCTAAATTTTCCACATAAAACAATGTCTCTGAACATCAGCATTGGGGTCTTCACATGGATCTACAACAGCCTTCTGGGTTCCAGGGATTGAGGTCTTGAACCACCTCAATAGAGAAGTAGGAAATTTCTTTTCAGAGTTATCATAAAAGGGAAGGAAACACCAGAAAACAGATATATTGCCACAGGCACAATTCAAGAAATTGTGTCTGCTCACAAGAAGAGAAAAGGTGTCAAGCAGGGAGCTTAATGTCTGCAAAAAGATCTTGCAGAACACCCTGCTCTCTGCAGGCTGCTTGCCAAGGAGCAGCTGCCACTGTTAGAAGAGAACTGCATTATTCCTTCAGACAGAAACCAGGACTGATGGATTTAATAATTTAATAATCGGCTGAACTGCTTCCAAGGACCAAAGCAGCTGAGAGGTCATGTTAGTGATGATCTCCCTCTCAGCCTGGAGCTCCTGCACCATATCCAGTGTGCATGTTTGGTCCCAGCTGATACCCTAGAGGAGTTTACCTTCTTCCTCTTGCCTCAGCCTCTTTGAGAGATGCTCACTGATGGCCATGAGGGGGTTGGCTCTGTACCTGGGATCAGTGATGACCTCATGAAACCGTGATACTTCCTCCTCTCTGAGGAAAAAAAACAACACATGAATGTTAAGAGTCTCACGCAAAAGGGACTCAGCAGATAAGAATGGAACTCATAAAGCATTTCTATACAGACAGAGTGATCCTGAGTGTAAACCTCAGAAAGAAACAGTCCAAGAAACAAACCTAATTTACACAAGGGCAAAGCTCAAATTGCTGCCAGCTTCACAGGAGCCAGAGACTTGATCTCATGCCACAGAGACAGAACAATCACAATCGTGTAAAATCACTTGGAAATGTTTCTTTCAGAGCTTTTCCCTAATATATCAGGAACAAGAGATTGGGTATCTGGTAAATCACTAAGAATGAAAACTAGATGAAAGACTGAACTAGCACAAAGGCAGATTCTGCTTTCGAGAGCTCATCTACTCACTTTATTGCTCAACATAGCAGCTTAGTAACCCTACGTGCCACACTAGTTAAGACACCATGGGAGGAGCATGACAGAATTACCTCTGCAAGCTCAGTCACAGCTGGTTGCTGTGGAAATGGTCTTGTCTTGAAAAGCAAGCAAGCAGGGAAAAACAAGATCAGAGTAAGAGTGTAAAAAACAAACCAGTGAGTTTTCACATAAGTCACAGCCATTGTGGTCTCCCCATTTCCCTCAGATTGCAAGGCTCTCCACAGCCCAGCCAGACACACATCTCCACGTTCTCAAGATCAGCAGCCTGCAGCATGCAGCTAGTTCCCTCCCTAGTACAATCCTTCCCTGCAATGCCAGCCCTGCACCTGCCAGAGGAACAGAGAAAGAAGCCAAACCTGAACCTTGGGTTGTGGCAGTTGGGGCAGTAAGGTGAGGCTTAGGGAATATCCAGTCCTAATGAATATCCTGGAAAATAAATCTCAAGACCATCCTCCAAACTTTATCCCCTTGAAATAAGCACAGACTTCCCAGACCATTGTAGTAGCATATGTGCCACTACTCAATGTAGCTATCCAGTGTTGTGCAGTGAAGTGAGGGGTTCACAGAAGATCATCAGTTTGCTTGATACAGAAGATTGTGGTTGCCTGTTCAGATTTAGACTGTATACAAGTCCCTCCTCAAGCAGTGTTCCTCACCATGAGTTCCAGCACAATGACACATTCACTGGTGGCATGCAAGGCCATGGCCCATGCAATAAACCAAAGAGGGACTCATCCAGAAAGGCAGAACTGAGCAAGAATAGTCATCCCAGCACTGGCCAGTTTCAGAGAAAGGTATGCACCGAGTGTGCTGGAGAGCATTGCTGTGATCTGTAGGCTGACTGATTGTCCTCATCTTGAAGTTGAACAGACCAGAACTGACAGAAATCCTGGAAACAGTGACCACAGAAAGCAAATCCTGCCAGATCTCAGTGCATAGCCCCAGGAGAGCTGTGTTGTGAGGAAACAAAGTTCCTAATGCCTGGTGGCAGTATAAAATATCCAACAGATTATACAGAGGAATAAGGAGTTGCTAGACCAAGTCCAGGAATTACTCAAAATCGTTTAGTGCTTCATTTTACAAGGAAAGGGCTGGCAGGTGCCAATGGACAGCTGTCCTCATAAAGGACATAAGACATATAAGTTAGCATCCCAGAGGTGTTCTAACAGAGCAGCTGTAGCTCCTGATGCTATGCAGAGTTCCAGGAGCCTACATAACTGCAGGAGGCTTTCCTGAAGGGTATCAGCTAGAGCTATGTGGGTCTGGTGTCCTAAGAGACTCAGCCACCACTGGATGTTGCAGCTCCAGCTCAGCAAGTTGAGACAAGGGATGGTTGATAACCACATCATCCATGCCTCACAGGGTGACACAGTACAGACATACTCGTGTGGCACAGCCAGAAATGAAAACTGTGGCCAGGAGGAATAAGATGAAAGTTGGTGAGGGTTTGTTCTGAAACCCCACAGACCACACACAGGAGGTCCAAGTCACCACTTTCGTTTCAATGAGACAGGGAAAGTGAACTCTTAAAGGAGCAGCTTCCTGCGCTCTCTTCACTTTGATGTTACATGAGACAGAAGTAGAAGCAAACTTAATCCATTTAGAACTGACTGAGTCTGATAGGGACTAAGAAGGACACTCACAAACATCCTGTGCTATGTAAAGGGAAACATCAAAGCTGCCATCTCTTCTAGGGCCTTCAGGTGTGCAAGACTGAAACACTGGAATTGGTTGCCTAGAGAGGTTGTGTAATCCCATCCTTGGAGATACTCAAAAGCTGTGTGGACATGGTCCTAGGCAACCAGTTCTAGGTGACTCTGCTTGAGCAGAGGGGTTGGATAAGATGTCCTGCAGAAGTCCCTTCCCTTGCATTCTCAACCATTTACAGAATGCTCAGCAGGGACTGGACACTGTGATAACTGGGTACTTACAAAAGTCGGCGTTTCTGAGCTTGTTTCATCAGACAGAAGTCTGCTGATTCTGTCTTTGCTTTTATGTGGCTGTGGAGAGAAGAAACAAGTGAGTGAGTGTACAGAGAAGCAGTAATTTAGCAACTAGTGTGAAGATGGAAAGAGTCCAGGGATTCTGCATCTGCCTTCCCAGAAAGTATAGGTAACCATCCTGTACGGAAATTGTCCTGAAAGGCAATTTTTTCCATAGCCAGACAGTAATGGAGATGCAAACTTATTCTGCCATTTCTGACAACAGCTTAGAAGTCAGGAGGTAAACACAAATTGGATCACTTAGCTCTAAAACTGGTCATGCCCAGATCACTTTCTGCTTATCACTAACCTCCAGGTCAAACCTATACTGTTGCTTAGAGAAAAGATCCCATTGAACTTCCTCTCACCAGCAGGCACATGTTTCTTGCTAACGCTGTAGAGCTCCAGCAGAAGATTACTCAGCAGGCAGGAACTGCCAGCTCTGTTTCTGATCCTGCAGCAGGATCACGGGGGTATAAGAGAGCGTAAGGGTTAAGATGAAAGGGAAAACAGGGGAAGGTGATGTTATGGTAGGGGTCTGCTACAGGCCACCTGACTAGCAGAGCTAAGCGGATGAAGCCCTGCACAGGCAGATAGAAATGGCTTCATGGTCACAGGTCTTCGTCCTTGTAGAGGATTTTAACCACCCTGACATCTGCTGGAGGGACAACACAGCAAGGTACCAGCAATCCAGGATGTTCCTGGAATGTGTAAATGACAACTTCCTCCTCCAAATGTTAGAGGAACTGACAAGAAAAGGGGCTATGCTGGACCTTGTTCTGACCAACAGGGAAGGGCTGGTGACTTATGTGAAACTCGGGGACAACCTTGGCTGCAGTGACCACAAAGTGATAGAATTCAAGATCCTCAGGGCAACTAGGAGGACATACTCCAAGCTTATGACCCTGGACTTTAGGTGTGCAGACTTCGATCATTTCAGGGATCTGCTGGCCAAAGTGCTGTGGGACAAAGCCCTAGAGGGTAGTGGGGCCCAGGACAGCTGGTCAGTATTCAAGGATCACCTTCTCTGTGCCCAGGAGCAAACTACACTGGCAAAGAGAAAGCAGGAAAGCATACTAGGAGACCTGCCTGGATGAACAAGGAGCTCCTGGACATGCTGTCACGCAAAAAGAAACTCTACAAGGAGTGGAAGGAAAGACATCTCAAATGGGGGCATACAAGGAAGCTGCCTGAGAAGCAAGAGACCTGGTTAGAAAGGCTAAAGCTCAGTTAGAATTCAATCTAGCCAGGGAGATCAAGGGAAATGCCAGCTATTTCTATAAGTATATTAACGGCAAGAAAAAGACTAGGGAAGGTGTAGGTCTCCTCAGAAAGGAAACAGGACAACTGGTGGCAAGTGATGCTGAGAAGTCTGAGGTCCTCAATGACTTCTTTTCCTCAGTCTTCACTGACAAGGGCTCCAGACACACCCCCAGAGTCACAGAAGATGATGGCAGGGATTGGATGAAAGAATTGCCCATTGCAATTGAAGATCAGGTTCGTGATCATCTGATGAACCTGAAAGTGCACAAGCCCATGGGACCCGATGGGATGCACCCACGGGTGCTGAGAGAACTGGCAGATGAGGTTGCTAAACCACTATCTACTATATTCCAAAAGTCATGGCAGTCCAGTGAAGTGCCCACTGACTGGAAAAGGAGAAATATAACCCCCATATTCAAAAAGGGGAAGGCAGATGAACCTGGGAACTACAGGCCAGTCAGTCTCACTTCTGTGCCTGGTAAGATTATGGAGCAGATCCTCCTGGAGGCACTACTGAGGCAGATGAATAATGATGAGGTGATTGGCTACAACCAACATGGCTTCACCGAGGGCAAATCATGCCTGACTAACCTGGTGGCCTTCTATGAGAAGGTCACAACATCTATAGACAGGGGAAGAGCAACCAACGTCATTTACCTGGACCTGAGCAAAGCCTTTGACACTGTCCCGCATGACATTCTGGTCTCCAACCTGGTGAAATATGGATTTGATGGATGGACAATTCGGTGGATAAAGAACTGGCTTGATGGCCGCTCCCAAGGAATGGTTGTCAATGGGTCAGTATCCAAGTGGAGAGCAGTGACAAGTGGAGTCCCTCAAGGATCAGTACTGGGACCAGTCTTGTTTAATATCTTTGTCAGCGACATGGACAGTGGCATTGAGTGCACCCTCAGCAAGTTTGCTGATGACACCAAGCTGTGTGGGGCAGCTGACACGCTGCAGGGAAGGGATGCCATCCAGAGGAACCTTGACAGGCTGGAGAGGTGGGCCCATGCCAATCTCATGAAGTTCAACAAGGCCAAATTTTTCATATAGGAGGAGATCAAGTTGAAAACAGTAGTTTGAGAAGGATGAAGAGAGACTTTAAAGCCCTGGGATGGATGGTGGGAGGATCTGGAGCACAGATTATATTCTCTTCTCTTCCCTTCTTCCAGTTTCAGGTAGAGACACAGTAACTGACAAACGCATACAGTCTATTAATCTGTGTCTTCGTAACTGGTGTCACCATAACAATTTTGGGTTCTTTGACAATGGGATAGCTTATACAGCACCAGACTTGCTGGCATCTCATGGGGGGGCACCTTTCAAAAAGGGGGAGGAGAGTCTTTGCACAGGAGATTGCAGGGCTGATTGATAGGGCTTTAAACTAGATATGAAGGGGGAAGGGGGGGTAACTGGACCAGCAAGGAGTAAGCCCAAGGGAAGCATGCCAAGGCTAAAAGCCTGGTTGACTAGTGTAGACTCTTGCCCTGACACTTTATTTGAGACAAAGGCTAGGAATTTAGAAATCATGGAAGCACCTGAAAGAGGTTAGGAAGGAAATGGGGGGCACACTCACAAAAAGATATTGGTATCATTAACTCATCTGAAGTGCATTTATACCAATGCACACAGTATGAGCAACAAACGGGGAGCTTGAAGCCAAGGAAACTATGACATAGTGGCTATCACAGAAACATGGTGGGATGCCACACATAATTGGAGTGCCACAATCAAAGGCTACAAGCTCTTCAGGAGGGACAGATGGGGAAGGAGGGGTGGTGGAGTGTCCCTATATGTTAGAGAATGTCATGAGACCTCAGAAATCAAGTACAGTGATGACGGGGTTGAGTGTGTTTGAATTAGGTTATGGGTTAATAAAGCTGATATAGTTGTGGGAGTCTGCTAGGCCCCCCAGTCAAAGCAGTGAGATGGATGAAGCTTTCTATAAGCAGCTGAGAGAAACCTTGCAGTCACTGCTATTGTGCTTGTGGGGGACTTTAACCTCCCAGATATCTGCTGGGAATACAACACAGCAGACAGGGAACAATCCAAGAGGTTCCTGGAATGTGTAGAGGACAACTTCTTCACACAGCTGATAAATGAGCCAACCAGGGAAGGTGCACTTCTGGACCTGCTCCTTGTGAACAGGGAAGAACTTGTCGGGGAAGTAAAGGTTGGAGGCCATCTAGGGCATAGTGATCATGAGATGATTTGAGTTTTCAATCCTTAGGGAAACAAGGAGAGGGGTTAGTAAAACTGCCACCTTGGACTTCTGGAGGACAAACTTTGACCTGTTCAGGACGCTCACTGACAAAGTCCCTTGGGAGGCTGTACTGAAGGATATAGGAGTCCAGAAAGGCTGGACATACTTCAAGAGAGTAGTCTTAAAGGCACAGGAGCAGGCTGTCCCTACCTGCCGAAAAACAAGCAGGTGGGGAAAGAGACTGGCCTGGCTAAATAGGGACCTTTGGATGGACCTCAAGAGAAAAAGGAGAGTCTATGACCTGTGGAAGAGAGGACAGGTCTCTCACGTAGACTATAAAGATGTAGTGAAGTAATACCATATAGAGGGTAACCAGTGGATCAGGCCCAGTCAGCATGGGTTTAGGAAAGGCAGATCTTGCCTGACGAACCTGATCTCCTTCTATGACAAGATGACCCGACTACTGGACGAGGGAAAGGCTGTGGATGTGGTCTACTTGGACTTAGGGAAGGCATTTTGACACTGTTCCCCATAGATTTCTAATGGAAAAACTGGCTGCTCATGACCTGTATGAGAATACAATCTGCTGGATCAAGCACTGGCTGGACGGACGGGCCCAGAGAGTAGTGGCCAATGGTACTAAATCCAACTGGAGGCAGGTCACAAGTGGTGTTCCTCGGGGCTCAGTGTGGGGGCCATTTCTATTTAACATCTTTATTGATGATCTTGATGAGGACATAGAGTCTACCATCAGTAAATTCGCAGATGACACCAAGTTAGGCAGGTGTGTCAATCTGCGTGAGGATAGGGAGGCTCTCCAGAGAGACTTAGACTGGATCACTGGGCCACTGTTAATGGTATGAGTTTCAACAAGGCCAAGTTCCAGGTCCTGCACTTGGGCCGCAGCAACCCCATGCAACGTTACAGGCTTGGGGAAGTGTGGTTGGAGAGCTGTCTGGAGGAGAGGGACCTGGGGATTATAATAGACAGGCAAATGAATATGAGCCAGCAGTGTGCCCAGGTGGCAAAGAAGGCCAATGGCATCCTGGCCTGTATTAGAAATAGTGTGACGAGCACAAGTAGGGAGGTTACTGTCCCCCTGTACTCAGCACTGGTGAGGCCTCACCTTGAGTACTGTGTCCAGTTTTGGGCACCTTAGTACAAGAGAGATATGGAGGTGCAGGAGCAGGTGCAGAGGAGGGCAACAAAGCTGGTCAAGAGACTGGAGAATAGATCATATGAGGACCGTTTGAAGGAGCTGGGCCTGTTTAGTTTGAGGAACAGGAGGATGAGGGGAGACCTTATCACTCTCTACAACTACCTGAAAGGACATTGTAGAGAGGCTGGTGCTGTAAGATATTGGTGGTTGAGTCTCTATCCCTGGATGTGTTTAAGCAGCACTTAGATGTGGTGTTGGGGGATATGGTATAGCGGTGAACTTGTAGAGTATGGCTAATGGTTGGACATGATGATCCCGAGGGTCTTTTCCAACCTAAATGATTCTGTGATTCTGTGAAATGAAAGGTCCTCCATCTGGGTTGGAGCAATCCCAAGCACCAATATAGGCTGGGCAGTGGCTGGCTTGAGAGCAGCCCTGAAGAAAAGGACTTGAGAGTGCTGGTGGATGAGAAGCTCAACATGAGCCATCAGTGTGCTCTTACAGCCGAGAAAGCCAATTGTATCCTGGGCTGCATCAAGAAAAGCGTGGCCAGCAGGTCAAGGGAGGTGATTCTCCCCCTCTACTCCACTCTTGTGAGACCTCACCTGGAGTACTGCGTCCAGTTCTGGAGCCCCTATTACAGGAAGGATATGGATGTGCTGGAACGTGTCCAGAGAAGGGCCACGAGGATGATCAGAGGGATGGACCACCTCTCTTATGAGGACAGACTGAGAGAGTCAGTGTTGTTCAGTCTGGAAAAGAGAAGGCTCTGGGGAGACCTTATTGTGGCCTTCCAGTACTTGAAGGGGGCCTAGAAGAAAGCTGGGGAGGGACTTTTTAGACTGTCGGGCAGTGACAAGACTACAGGGAATAGATTAAAACTAGAGATAGGTCGATTCGGGTTAGACATTAGGAAGAATTTCTTCACCATGAGGGTGGTGAGACACTGGAACAGGCTGCCCAGAGAGGTGGTGGAAGCCCCATCCTTGGAAGTTTTTAAGACCAGGCTGGATGGGACTCTAAGCAACCTGCTCTAGTGGGAGGTGTCCCTGCCCATGGCAGGGGGGTTGGAACTAGATGGTCCCTTCCAACCCCGACAATTCTATGATTCTATGATTCTATGATGTGTCACTTACATTTTAAGATAAAGAATGTCAATATTCCTTTCTCCCTGTGAACACATTTCCTCTCCAAAGGCTTGCCAATTTAAGTTAGCTCCAAACAGATTAGCTAAAGGGAATGCACAACAACAGAGCTTCAGGTTTTGCCACCAAACACACGTTTTGACAACCCATGAAGTTTAAAGAAGATGGATTCATGGGAACACAGAATGGTGGACTGTGTGCAGCTGAGGCACAGTGGCAAGCATAGATCTGCACTCTCTGCACCCATTTCTTATTCCTGGGCCAAGTCCAAGGATACCAGAGGTGTAATCCCATCCTGCACAGGATTCTGGAAGTACTTGGTGCCCAAGTTGAAACAGCAGCAGAGATTTACCACAAAGCCAAGTGCTGAGCCCAGGCAAGGGACACACGGGAAGGGCAGTGACTGCTTCTGGTGTACTTCCTGTGCACAAGGTGAGTTGTTGGTAGAACTGGACATGAAGAAAAGCAGAAGCTTCCATTCTTCACGATTACACAGATACAGAGGTACACAGGAGAAGCAAGGGGGGAAGAGAGTTTGCCTCCTCAGAGCAAGTCCCATCTGACTCACCCTGGAGCTGAGCCCCAGCACACAGCCCAAGGGAGGAAGAGGATCTACCTCCCACCCCCCTCTTGGGGCAGGGCTCAAGGAGGAATCCTCCCTTACTGATGGGTGCTGAGAGCCAAGGCCTCTCCTACCTGATCTGACCCAGAGCCTTTTAGCTTTCTCAAGGCTAGAAAACATGACAGTCCCTCACCTTCTCTTCAAGATAGCAGGATCTGGTCTTTAACTGGAGTGTTACAGTGATTTCCTATTTCCCTCCCTGACCTGCTACTTTCCATCCTTTAATTCTGCTTTTTTTTTTTTCCCTCTTTCTTCCTTTCCTCCTCCTCCCTTGCCCCATATTCCTTCACCCCACTCACTGTCATCATCCCTCTCCACAAAATCAGCTCCTGCTCCTTTTCCTTATCACTCCCTCTCCCCTTCCTGGCCCATTTTATTTTTCCTCAAGAGGGATCCTGGTGGACTCAAGCTGCTGAGGGCTACTCTCACCACTGCCCCAATTACATCTGATTTACTCATAGCCCAGCACAGTGTGCCCCAGTGTCAAAGCTCCCTGCCAACTGAGACAAGCCCAAACAGGGTGGATGCATGTCAGCCAGCCTTTGCAGCACATAGCCTGTGCAGCAAAAGGCAGCCAAGCAGATCAATGTCTGCACACTGCTCCCGTACCTTTCAGTCCCTCTCAAGGTCACCTCAGTGCTGTCAGCATTACACAACAGCCCTGAAAGCTCACGAGGAACATCAATCAGCGAGAGCAGACAAACAGCTACAAGGGTCTGAGCTTCTCCCATCACACTGCAGTGTCTACTGGTACTGCAACACACACAAAAAGCAGGAAGCATCTCTGCTCTCTTCATGTCCATTAACTGCTTGTCACATGAACAATTTCTTGTCCCAGTATGCCTGGATCACTCACAGAAGCACAGAGAAATCCCTTCTCAAGCTGGATGGCAACCCACAGTCACCAGAGCAGGGTCTTGCCAAGTGTGCCAGCAAGTCACCATGGTAGTCCCTTAAAAGATTAGTAGCTCTGCAGAGGGTGACAACGCTTAAAGACAAGCCTTTCTAGAGTACATCGTAGGCTGTATGAGACCACAGGCCCCAGAGGCAGAGCTTCTCAGGACCGCTTCCTCTGCAGCACACCATGAGGGCAGAGGGCCGCTTCAGGCTGTGCCACCCCCCTTTTGCCTTCAGCCACACCACTATTTTAAAGGGCTTGCTGCTTCTGAAGGCTTTTTAGTTACACTCAGCAGCTCTGCCCCACTGGTCTGGCAGGTTTGAGAGGCTGATACCTGAATTTCCCCCACCAAACCACCAACACCCTGTCTGCTCACTTGGACCATGCTAGTAGTCCTGTTTCATTACACTTTATTACCTTCATTCATTATAAAACAGAATAAAAACCTCACTGTAATGCTCTCTTACCCAGCAGGACATCAGATTCCTGGAGAAACTAATCTTTTATTAATAATGCTGACAAATCACTAGAGTGTTACCCTTCATTTATGTAATGATTCAAATCATACAAATGCCTTCTCTGATTATTTCAAACAGTTAGGCACACACATCTTCATGCAATCCAGGAAGCCACAAGCAGCAAGAGGAGGAAGAGCTCTGTAGCTCCTCCATGACAGTACCACGGGGGACTGCTTTTTGGATGGCATGTCACAGGCAGTCTGGGTGACATCAGTCAGCACCAAGCTCCCACCTCCACTGTGCTGACTGCAGATGGTGATGGCCAATCCCAAAATTCTCAGCCAGGACTATGCTTCTCTACCCTGCTGTGCCACAGTCCCACTGGGCTTTCTAGACACCAAAGCCTTGCAGCCAAAGTGAACACAGAGACAGAGTACAACCTCAGGCTTCTAGGAGGAGAGAAGAGCTGCCACCATTCCACAAAAGGTCTGGGTTTGGAAAGAGGGAGCTGACAGTGCATCTCTGATGATGTCAGGCTAGAGATTCGTAGAAGACATTTACACATATGCCACACATCCTCTTCAATGAAGCGTACTACAGAAGAGAAGAGTGATTTCAATATCTGGAAGCACTGTTTTGGCCAATGTTTTGCCTTTAACCAGCCTGCAGCAGATGGCCAGAAAAACTAAGGCAAGAGTATAGCTACATCCTCTAGGGTACTTGCAGCTTGGAGACCTTGTGACAGCTGCAGTTTATATACATGCATTAACCCTCTAAGGAACTCTCCTCATTGGATCTGTCAGGTCTCACCTAAACCCACAGGCTTCCCTTAGCCATTACATCCTGCAGCAAGGACCTGTGCAGAGCAGTGAGCCTCCTGCTTGCACCGAACCAGCTACTCACTAGCTATGTTTGATGTCCTTTATTTCTCATAGTGGAAGAGGACTAACTACTTCCTCACCACATCATACCTGATTTTATAGACTATTACATTTCCAAGCCTCTTTGCCTGTATCTCCTGTCCAGGCTGAGGATTCCCTATCTCACTTAGTCACCCCTTGCACAGTAGCTGTGTCACATCCTCCACTGTCACCCTTGTCAGCTGTCTCTGAGCCTTTTCCAGTTCTACTCTATCTTTTGAGCTGGTCCAGAATTGTAGGCTGCAGTAACACTGTTTATTTGCACTAGATTATACAGCCAGCCAGGAAAGCAATCCCCAAAGAAGTGACCTACCTGTCCTCCCTCCCCTATATATACTTTTTGCAAGCCACTCTCAAGGGTAGCAGGGGTTCAGCCATCAAGGGGGCTGGGGGAAAATGATGAAGGGGAATGACTCCTGAACACAACATGGAGTCATATGCCGCATATGGTTGTTGCACATCATCACAGAAAATGGGAAAAGCCACCTATTCAGGATCAAGATAAGCCATGGCTCACAATTCCATCCAACCAACTATCAGCACACTGTGACACTTGAAACACTGTGTGTAATTTCCCTGTTCATTCCTACTGAAAGACAGGGCAGGCTGACTGAATGGCTGCATAACAACTGAAAAAAAAAAAAAAAAAAGCAATTAAAAAAAAAAAAAAAAAAAAAAAAAAAAAAAAAAAAAGTGCTATTCAAAGAATTAGAAACCAAGTTAAGGCAGGAAGTATTTTCCCATGCTTAGATACAGGGTTCATAGCTGCTGTTTGTCTGAGGAGTAGCTTTCCACAAGCACAGGGAACTGCCAACTCAGCCATTCTCTGTAGATGAGTGTCCCACCTGGGTGAGAGTTTATTTCTGGGCCATCCACCAAGTCACAAGAGGGTTCATTGTATATCCAGCCTTGATCTGCAACCAAAAAAGAGGGTGCTTTGCCAGACACCCTTCTTCTTGACTGTTCTATAATCAAATGTTTTCTTATTATGAGCAAACCAAGTTTCTAGTTCTAACCCCTACAAAGAGGAGGGACAAGCATTTGTGTAGCATCCAGAGCACTTTTTTTCTTCACTGGGAGATGCAAAAGCAACTGCAACACTGTCTGGATGGTCAGGCAGAGTGCTGCATTAAAAATGAGAAAACATCCTACCCTACGGTTGGCTGGGATAGTTGTCATGCGGGTGTCAGAGGATCAGCAATAGCCCTTCTCTTTCAGTACAATAAATGGAATGCAAACACACTCTTTCTGTTCTTGCCCAAAGTTACACTGCAAGCCAATAGGGTGAACAAAGATTCTGTCCATAGCATAAAGCTCTGCTCAAAGGGCTTGAACTGCCTCAGGAGAAAGCCTGGAAGTCTGGAAGGACAGATGGCAGCCTGCAAGACCTCAAGTCAATTTTCAGGTGAGCTCAGCAGCATTACACTCTGGTGGACACTTCTGTGTCATTCCTGCAACTCCCAGGATATCTGGTTGCTCCCAGCATGTCTCATGCCAAGATGCATCTGAGAAATACAGTTCCCCTCTTAGCTGTGGATTCGGAAGACACATTTAAGTTTTTTTCTTGTGGTGAGTGAAGCAAGGGAAGGGCAGAAATGGAGCTGAGAATGAGGCCCTGTTTTTCTGACTATTGGCACTGAGCTTGCATTGCCTGTAGCTACCAGCAGAGATAAAAAGCACTTCATCTTGCAGTAAGAAAGGAAATATACAACCCATCTCTAAATGGCACATACCTCTTGGGTGCCTCTCTGCCCTTGCCACCTGTGGTCAGGTTGAAGAGCTCAGGTAGGGCTTCCATCAGCGGCTGCATGTCTCCCACCACAGGTGTTGCTTTCCGCTTTGCTTCAGCTTTTTGCTTCTGCTTGGCTAGCTTCACACTTTCTATTTCTGAATCAGAAACAAAACATTACTGGAGGAAGTGTTTGCAACAGATAAACCTTGAGCTAAGAAATTCATAGGCTGCTTCACCATCTATAGGAACAACAACCCAGAAGTGATTTAAACCAGGGAAAGACTGAAAATAAGGCAGTTCCCTCCCTTGCTGTGTTTACTTATAACAATATACGTTTCTAATGACACTTGCAATGGGAAGTGAAATCACCATTTTGTCTGAACTGTTTCCATCACTTGTACCATGGTTCATGAAACTGTTCATTGCTCACAGGAACATGACACAGGAGTCCTACAGTGGAAAAAAACACACTGACCTTGCATGGAATTGGAAGAGAGAAACAAGAGGGGAAGAGACAAACCAAATACAGCCAGCTCCACGCATGGCATTAAAAAGTCACAGCAACATCTCTGCTTTGCTGTTTGGGACAAAACAGTGTCCCTGCATGGGCAAAAAAGATGGACTTAATTTCAGTTGTTTACTTAGTATGGAGCAAGGCAAGGTCTCACCTTCATGACGCATGGTGGAGTCAGATGCTGGATAGACTGGGACCTTAGAAAAGCACTGCACCAAGTGTCAGACACAGAGGCAGATAGCTTTTCCTTGAGTTCATGTTTACCAGCCACCCTGCAGCAGCATGGCTGTGGGCACATAAGGCTCTACAAATATTAGGTCCGTCTCCCTTCTTCACCATGGGAGGTGGACATTGAAAGCCACAGGCTTCTGTCCCAGTTCTCAAGGCTATCTGGTGTAGAAATAGGTCCCATGGCTGCACAAGCCTTAAAGAGCCAGCAATTCCCAGGGCAAGCCCCAGCAGAAAAAGTTCTCCTCCAGGACAGCCCACAAAAGGCCAGCACTGTTACAAGCCTCCAGATGAGCTCCAAGATGACCCAACCTGTTCCAGAAGCCTCTTGACCAGAAACAACTAGAGCTGAGTAGGAACCAATTCTGCCAATTGATCACCAGGTCTGAAAACCCACTGCATTGCCTTGACACCCCCAAAAGATACCAGTGCTGCAGGGTACACAATTAAGGACTCCATCTCCTTCATGTGCACCCAGAAGAGACTGCAGTAGAAGAGCAGACTTCTGCTTATTACCTTGGACAATGAAAGTATTGGAAGGACAAGACTCAGCACTGGGCTAGAAACTCCCTGTCTAGACACAACTGAGCACAGTGCCAGCAGCCGTGGGGCAAGGTGGTGACACAGGGAGGCCAAGGGCTTCCAATGCTGCACAGCCACAAAGCAGGACTAAACCAGCATAAGTTGTTTTTGGTGGGAACACGAAAGCAGCCAGTCCCACTCTACAGACCACAGGCAAGATGCCACTAGACATTCTGGGTCTAATCCTGCTGCCATGTTCAAGAAAGCAGAACTCAAATTCACTGGCTCCTTTAATATCTTAGTCTTGTTCACTCCCGAACTTGTCTGAGTCAAAAAGCAACAGTTTTTTGTGAACTGCAATCTTGCTGTACATGGATGTTTGTGACAAATCTGGATTGTAAATGCTTCTCCTCACAGCAATCCCTGCCAAGAACACAGCTTTCTGTTCTGTATCAAATCTGTTTTTGGTCTGGCTTTACGAAGCTGGCTACTTCACTGCTTTCATAAACAGTATGTGCTCAAAATTTTCAGACACCTGATTCTGCACAAACATCCCAAATTCTTTTCTTATGAAGTCTTGCAATGTCTGAGGAGCCATGCAATATATGTATTTTTAAATGTGCATACTTCTAATGTCTGAAGCATTACATGATTTTTTTCCCTCCCTAGTCTCTTCTGAGATGATTTACTGGAATAGAAGAAATCTCCAAGTTTTGCATTTGCACTGCTGGGCTGAACTTTAGTTCCCAGGGTCTTGGCATTCAGTGTCACAAAAGCAGCCCTGGAACAAGTAGAAATAACAAACGCTTGGCAAGATTTAGGAAAACAGAGATGCCATGATAACAACTTCAGCAGTCCACGTTGGGTTTGCTTTTGGGGGACAAAGACTGCAAAACCCACAACAAATTAACAGTTATCTGCATCAGATAAAAATCAACGTGTTGATTTTTTTGATCAACTGCAGCTCTTTAAGGTCACAATGTTAGAATGCCAAATTTCATTTTAAAATCTCTATTTCTGGAATTACCAGTTCATTTTGCTCAATCAGCTACTACTACTATAACTAATAGTATCAGTTTCTATATTGATGTTTATATAGACTCTTTCTGACTATTCCATTTTTCTCAGTAACAAGCTGCGCACCTAGTACTAACAGTTGCTGACTATTATTACAGAAATCCCTTGGTACTTGCTACCCTTAGCAAAACATTTACTAGGGAATGCTGGCATTTGCCAACTGGCCACAAGTTTAGAGGGAGAGCCAAGAGAGCCATCAATTTAGATACTTCTATATCTGTAAAGCACTTCTAATACCTAGTATCTTCTATAATTTGGACTCAAGTTTTCTATCTTGGTGTTCTCCTCAAAGCATCTCATTTGTTCTCCTCTGCATCTCATTTGTATTCCCTCAGATTAGTAATTCCAGAGCCAAGACAGGAGGAAAGAGGCCATGGCTGGGCCAAAATAATGTATGTGATCTTGAGAAAGACTGATGCTACAATGGCATATACACAGGAGGGCAGGATTAAGAGAGTGTAGGGATCCTGCTTCTGGGCTTTTCTGAAGTGACTGACCTTGTCTGTGGGAGCAATGCTATCACCTAACTGTAGGAGTGCATCCTCTGTTTTTTGCAGAAGACACAAGTCCCACATACCCTTTTTACTGTGGATTCTATCATAAAATACTGTTGAGGACTTACTTTCCTTCACAGCACCTGGTACCAGTACTGGTATAAGATAAGAGAAAGTTCAGCTGTGCACCAGCAGTCCCTTCCTCTGTTCCCACAATAGCATCAGACAAGAAGAGACCTTTAGGAGCACTGAAATTACAGCCAGCAGGCCCAACTTCAGGGCTAGCATAGCCATTTATCTTTGTGTCCAGCAGGTAGACCAAGGGTTGCAGATGTCAAAGGCACTTGAAAGTTGTTGGCTGGTGATAAGGAGTTTTCCTTCACACTGATGGTGTCATCAGCTTTTTACAGAAGCGAAGCCAGAGACACCTTCACTGCAATGGGGGAAATCACAAGTTGATGGACTTGAGCTCAGAGCTCAGGAGCAAAGACGATATGGTGCAACAGAAAGCCACACCTCTCAGCCCCAAACACAGTCTGTCAGCAACTCTGTTGGGCAGGAAGGTGTTAAGGAAAAAGCCTGTCCCAAGAACAGCTCCAGGTGGTAAGAGGAATCCCTCTGCTACACCAGTGTCTCTTACCGTGCTGAGACAGCAAAAATACAGACACTTCCCACAGGTACCAGAAGCATTTCTGCCATGGGCTGGTTTTCTTTAGCTCATACTTCACAGTCTTGAGAAAGGCCAGACTGCTTCATACATGGGTTCACTGACCTGTGGCGTGTGGGTAAGAACAGCCACACAACCATCAGTATCCAGAGGCTTCCCTTACTGGAGGACAAAAGGGCCCACTGGAGGCATTCACCACAGAGCCTTGGGATTAGCAGATGGCTGCACAGGGCTCAGCTCCAGACTGTGCTACTGTCCCCACAGCTCCCCAGGCAGGAGGTCCACTATACAACTAGTCATATCTGTACTAGAGCTTTAAAAGATAGAGAAAGCCTACATGAGCATATACTCTCATCTGGATAAAGAAAGGTTTTATGTAGTCATTACAAGTGGAGGCAGATGGAAGAGTAAGTTTGGGGTAAGGACTCAATCTCAGTGCTAAACACAGAGAAACAATACCTGGGACTTTTACCCCATGTTCTGGAGAACAGATGTGAGTGTTCCCATGAGGTGCTCAGCCTCCCTTGGCACTGCACAACGCTGCTACCCACACCCCATGTACAGAGATCCAGCAAAGCCACACTCTGTGATGCCCACAGTATCACTGTGTTTCAGAGGAGTACTTACTTTGCAGCCATTTTTCTTTCCTCAGCTTTATTTTTTCTTTTTTAGAAAGAACTGGTTTTTCTTCTAGACCTAGAGGAAAATAGAAGACATTGAGACGGAGCCTGGCTCCTGCACACAGATTCAGTGCTGGACACTTCCCAAAGATATCAGAATCCATTTTGAACTTGTTGGCAGATCAGGCAGGATGCAGGCAGACCTGGAGCTACAGTGCACATCAACTTTTAGCTGAGGAAATCAAACATGGCTTGCTGTTGGTTGAGAAATAAGAAACAGGCATCTAGATCAGTTCACCAGCAGCACAGGCCCTGTTTTCTCTGGCCAGGTACCTCTTTCAGAAAAGCTTTTTGAGACACCCATGCTGTAAAAGAATGATATTACTAGGCCATTTGACAGAGTAATGTACTGAATAGTTAGGATCCTGCAAGTTTATTTTAAACATTGTGTTTAAAATCAACTATATTTGTTCCATGAGAGTAATACGTACCAATGATTTTCTTCAACTTGAGATGAAGTCCACAATACAGCCAAAATAATCTTAGCTGTTGAAGACATTGATTAGAGATGCTTTACACTAGAAAAAAAGGGGTCCTGCATTCTTGCATGATCCTAGTCTGGGAGCTGGCATTTTCTCCTGAAGACTAGCCACAAGTGGTTTCCAGAACTGGAAGCAAAAATCAAGTTTTAACCTGAAAATATGCAGGCCAATAAAGCTTGGAAGAAAGAAAACACAGTCTGCAGACATGTGTGAGGGTAGGAGGAAAAATGGTGACCTGACATTGCTATCAGAATCTGCCTGCCCAAGAAACAGCCTCAACACCTGCCCAGACAGTATGTGGCAGGTAGGGGAAGAACCAAAAAGAGTCTGTAATATCCAGATCCATGGCAGTCCTAAGAAGCAGATGATTACTATCAGCTTGCAAAAAAAGGCTAGTACCTACTATACACCAAATTGAATATATTCAACATCTGGGTAGCTGTTGATCACTGATATCCAGTATCAAACAAAGTCAAGTCACAAATATTTTTCCTGCCAATCTCTTGCAGACTCTATAAAAATTTATCCAGTGTTTACAACAAAACTGACTTTAGTCAACTTTTCTCCTGCAATATGCTGGGAATCCTGCTACAGGAATGACATGGAGGAACAGCTCCCCAAAGACCACTTCTATTCCTCTCACCATTGGTTATTCTTAAGCCTGGAAAAGAAAAAATACTCTTTTTTTCTCCCCAAAAGAAACAGGAAAAAGGAATTTAATGAACCTCTAAAAACAACTCACTGAGGACAACCCTGAAGCTGCGAATCTTTTAAGATTATTTAAACAAAAGCAGAACTATAGTTTAGTAATTTCAAATGCTTTAAGACGAGAACAAGACTGCTGGGCCCAGGGGGACTTTTCTGTAAAGCCAACAACCACCATCACATTTTGAGTTTCTAGAGGACATGGAGAACAAACCTGTAGCTTTCACTGCCTCGAGTTACAGAAAAATCCATTACTGCAGTCAATGCACACAAGAAATGAGAAATAAAACCATGCCTAGAACATATCATTTATTTACAAAGCTCAGGGATGTCTTGAAGGGTTTGTATGTAACTGATGCTGTTATCCATTTTCCCATCTCCTACATAAAGCACCCAACACATGGGCACCCTGCTAGATCTGGTCAGCAGGACAGCCCCACTGGGACACAGGGCCAGGCAGTAACAGAGAAAAACATTCAATCAAGTTAAAGGCAAATTTTCTTAATTCATTTGCTGTGGTATCAAAGCAGATACTAACACAACTAATTGCATATTGCAATAATCAACTAGCTCCCCCCACCCCTGATCACCCCATGTTTCTGCAGTTTCAGAGAAAAAATGGATGAATCATGAGAGGCCAAAATGCAAATCATGCCCCAGTGATCTCTGAAGGATTGCCTGCAGGAGACATCTCCACCCTGCCTTTCTATCTGCCCAAGCCTGTCCAGATTTCATCAGTGGCAGTGCTGGGGAGATTTACCCCCTCATCTGAAAACAACTTGATTACTTCCATTAGGACAACAGCACCTGGCAGGATTTGTTAATGAAAATTAAAAAAAAAAGAAAAAGAAAAAAAAAAAAAAGAAAAATTCATCCAACTGGCCAATTCTAGTAATAACAATTCAGATCCCCCTGCCCCCAAACAGCAGCAGAATATTTAAGGAAACACGAAAGCTGTTTTCTTGCCAGGGGCCCAACCTTGCTGCAGGCTGGGGATGGCAGTCAGCACCCAGGCCGGCAGCTGCAGATTGCCAGAGGGGTGCATGGAGGGGAGACCGATCCCTCCTCTGCCTACCATGAGCAGCCGGCAAGATGGTCATTTCTGCCCTTTTTCACCACCTGCTCCCCAGGCACCTCCATTTTATGTATTCCTCTCTGTCCCTCAAGAGGTTGTTTTAATGTTGGAAGGTGCCAAGTTGTGATTGGCAACTTCCAATCACAATGCTGAGTGACAAAGCCACTGGAAACCCACTCAAGAACAGTGAAGGCAGAATTTAGCTAGTTAATTAACTGCACAGGCTGTCCCCAAGGTTGTCTTTTATTTTTATTTAGCTTCCAAGCACCTCTGAATCAAAGTCAGACCAAAACTCCAATTTAATTATTTTTCTGTGAAATCATAAGGGTTTTGGTCCCCCACTCTGTCCCATTCCACATGTAACTTAACAACACTTGCCTTCAAAACCTTGTGCACATAAGAAAGGTGAGCAAAACTCGCTTACATTAAACGAGGATAATTTACATACTGTAAACAAGACAATTATTCCTTTTAGCAAGGATGTGTTTTTCCTTCCTTCTTACCTGTGCAGTACAAAACATCTCAAATATAAACATTAAAAAACCCCAAACAATAGTTTTTAACCTCCTACATCAAGCATTTGATAATACTCCGGGCAATTCTCAGGATCCTTCTTTCAGGGCAGGCTAACAGAATTTTTTTTTTTAAGTACAGCTTCAAAAAGGTTGAGTATTTTGTTAAAGGACTCCTTAGACTGGAAATATATAAATATCCTAGCTTTAAAGTCCCCTTTTTATCCTTTCTAGGCTTTCAGAAAGATGCTGAGCTGGGTTAAAGTCATAACACTACAGGCTTCCCTGAGCCTCAAGATTCCACCAGGATCCCACTATAAATAGTAGGCTCCCCAAACAAAGGGGTGAAAACACAGGCTTCACAGTATCAGGAAACCACATTACTTCGAGGACTGGGCCATGAGCAGAAATATCAAATAAACCTGTGCCTATGCAATGCCACATGAACTGAGGAGAGTCCTTCAGCACCAGGCATCTGCTCCACACTGTGCAAAGCTGTAGTGGAGCCTCCAATCTCTGTGTTGTTATAAGCTATTAAGAAATAGCATGTATTATTAAAGTATTATTCCCAGAACTCTGATGATACGTAACAGTAAAGCTGTTGCTGCTCGAAACATATTTTGGCAAAACAGGGTACCGTAGGAATTTAAGTTAAATAACAACAGATGTGTTAATTTTAGCTTCAGTTGTGTAACAGTAGCATATGCCTGCAGCTGTCAGATGAGTTCACTAAAAAAACTGAAAAGAGTACATCAAAAAGCAGAAAATTGGGAGTGTTTTTTGTTTATATTACATAGTGTCACTTGTAAATTGTCTGATATTCTTTTACACTGAAAGGGCCTGGGAAATGGTAAACCACAGTCCCCCAGGACAAAGGCTACAGATGCCAGTGCTGAACTACTGAAGGTATTCTTTCTCCTCTAGGAAGAAGGTTGAGGGACAACATGGGCTATGCAGAAAGTCAGCCAAGATGTCCTCCAGCAAAGACAGTGAGTGCTCCACGGGTGTCAACCCAGTGGCTTGCTGCCCTCACCACAAGCAACATCTCAGCTCCCAGGTTACCTCCAACTCCATTTCTCCTCCAGAAACCACAGATGCAGAAGTGTTCAGGGAGCCTGGGTCACTAATGGGGGGTCACAAAGACAGGAACAGGGGGTTGATATACAGGCTCTCTGCACCCTTTCTCTTAGAGGTGCCACAAGAGACAGATTAGTAGGCTGTATATGGTGCACAGAGACCATGGTAAGGGAGCGCTTGGGTTTTACCCCTGCCACCCTGAGCAGTCTTGAGAACTGGTTGTCTTGGTTTGCGTGAGAACAGAACTAATTCTGTTCAGTGATTTTACTTTTCAGCTCAGTTCTTCTAACTCACTGCACTTTCTGAAGTTAGCAGCCTGTTCTCACAGACGGTGTCTGCTTCTAGCAGTGATAACACCTCGTGTTTAGAGTTACTACCAAGGATTGGTGTGCAGACCAAGGCCACTGCGGGATCTTGTGTACCACACTGGGGGGTGCAGAAAAGTGAAAGGCTGCACCTGCAGGGAGAAGCGGACAGGACGGGTGACCCTAAACTGACCAAGGAGGGATTCCAGCCCATATACGCCATATTCAGCATAAAGCTGAGGGATCTCAAGGGTCTGTGGCTCTTCTTCCCTCTTGAACCACTTTGACAGCTTTGCTTAGCTTGGCTCGGGTCCTCTTTTAGTTCCTTCCTTGCAGTACCAAAGGAAGCCTCTGTCCGTTCCACCTTTGATCCCGATCTGTATGTTCCTGAACCCAGCACCAGAATCCAGCTCCTGAACACAGCTCCCATCTGCTGCAGGGCCCAGTCTGGGACTTCCCCAGTGCCTGCTCCACGGCATCAGTGGTGATGGTGATGTAATTACCATCAAGGGGGTTGGGTTCAATGATGGTTTGGTATATGTTTGTATATATTCCATTTTAATTATTATTAGTTTCATTTTTATGAAAGCTGTTCTACTCTCCTTTTCTAATCACTAAGTGTCTCTCCTTTAATCCCTTTCTCTTACCCTCTGGGGAGTGAGAGGGGTTAACAGAGAGCATCTGTTATAGGTCTAAGGGACTGCCCTGACCCTAAACCGTGACACTGCTGGTGGAAGGGATGACAGCCCCTTCTAGGACAGAGCAGGTTTCACTGTGGATACAGCATTTGCTTTTTATGTTCCTAAACGAGATACATTATTTCTGTTCATACTTACTCATTACACCAGAACACAGACTTTCCTCCTCACCCTGTTGGACAAGGCATCCTATTTAAAGTGGGATCTGCATTCTCAAACTCTCCAGATCCCCCAGTTATTTAAAACAGAACCTACTTCTAAGCCTGGTTTCCCACTGAGACACAGAGGTGCAGCGCAACTCTACCCTCTCACCAAGGTCAAGCCTCCATCAGGCCTGGTAAACACTGTCAGGCTCTGACCAGCTACAGCAAGGGCACAAAACCTCCCACTGCAGAAGAGCTAAGACTCCTCTTCAGTTAGCCACATAAGTGCACAAGTGACATGTCATCTGAAGCGGGAGCAGTTCGCCTCAGGAGGTGACTGCAAAGTCACAATCTGCCCAGTACTCTGCAAAAGGAAGCTCCGGGGACAGTCTGTCCTCCTACATGACATCTTAAGTGCTGCAGGCATGCTGAGCTCCTGCCACAAGTAAAAGTACCTCTTTCTCTGCCAGAGGCCTTTTTCACTCTTCAGAAGTCCTCAGTCTTCTCCCCTGCACCCTCTCAGCAAACATCCCCAGCACAGCACTTGATATTTCAAGGGTCAGTCTCAGATAGGCACAGAGAGGATGCTCAAGGTGGCCTGGTGTGTCACTATCCTTAAAGCCACTTCTGCAGCTCAAAAGTTATTTTCATAACCAAGGCAGAAAGAGGTAACATGTCCCAGGGAACCTAGATTTCTGAACCAAGTGTGCCATGAGGACTGCAAAATGCCTTGTCTGAGCCAGGTGCTGGTCATTACAAATTCATGGCATAGAGGTCCCAGAAAGCATGATGAGCCTCCCAGTGGAGAAGCTATGGCTGCCACAAGGAATTCATCTGATATGCCAGGTTGCAAGCTCCTCCCTGAGAAAAGTTACCTTTTGCTCTTGGGAAAAGGCCATCTTATTTCAGGAGTTACCACCCCCCTCACACCCTAAAACATATACAGAGTATGAACATGGTGAGGACAGAGGGAGAAATACCCCACCATAATTTCTGTAGCATGCAGGCTTCTTATGGGAAAAACATTCACAGAAGTAGCACTGAGAGACAGCAGGACATCCATGTGGCCGCTGCTTTATTTTCTTCATGAATTTATAATAATATCTTTCCTCTCCATCCTGCTGCAAACACCCTGGAGGGCAACAAATGAGGTCAGACCCATCACTAGTCCAGGGCACCAAAATGCTTTTTTTCACATATATTTTACTGGTTTTGGAAACTTTCTCATTAAAAAAAAAAAAAAATTAAAGAAACCGTGTGTTTACTATAAACATGTCCTGCTGAGTTACTGGGTAGGCAGTGAGACTGAAGAGGGAGAATGAAACACAGGATACCAGACAGACAGTGCCACTGTCTGATGTCAGACAGGCCATGCTACTTCTCCCCTTCCCCACCAGGAAAGCATTATGAGATGCAGCCAGGACCCATGGCTGAGACAAAACAGCTGTAGAAATTTTTGCTGGCACTTACAGGAAGAGGAAGATTGCCTATAGCAGGCAAAGTGAACCAACTATTGAACTCATCTTTCAGAAAGCCTGTCTTTGAGGGGATTTGACATCTACTAGAGCTCTTGAAACTTTGCATGCATAAAGTACCCATTTTAAATTTTTTTTTTTTCCTTTAAACAAATCTGTCCTTATAACATTGCAGGCACATTTTTGCCTGAATAATGCAAGCACTACATCCTGTTTTCCTGCTGCTTGCACATTTGTCTGTCCTTTCTCTGATGATTCTTGGATGACTACAGTAAGCAAAAGACAAACCAACCTCTGTGTTCAGAAGACTTGGAGGTACCCTCTTGTTGTTCTCCCATGAAGTATGGAAGCAGTGAAAGATACAACTCCTTACCCGTTTCTGAGATGCTTCCCGAGTCAGAGAAAAACACTGTTTGGCAAAAAGTGCAACTGCTGAGGATGTTGCAACAGTGCAGGAGCTCCACTTCATTTGCTAGAAAAAGCGTCCCCAGTTATGTATCCTCACCAACAAGGGACATCAGCTTGCAGCCTGGATTCATCATACCTTTGTGAGAAAAGATGCTGGATTACTTTTTCCCCTTCATGTCTCTTCTGCACCCAGGAAAAAAAAATACAACAGTTCTCAGTAGTCTCTGAGCAATAATACTTCAAAAAGCACAAAACAAATGCAGAAAGACTCACCCAAAGACAGGTGCCCTGGGAAAACTGCCACGCCAGGGGCTTTGCAAGACCAGGTATGATTTTGTTCAACAGAGTTTTCCATTCTTGGAAGAGTCTGCTTTCATGAAAAGATATTTCAGTTGCACCCTGACCCTTCTCATGTCCACAGAAAAAAAAAATGGTGATGTTCATGCAACAAGTGTGGGTACATTTTTTCCAATAAAAAAGCAAGAAGGCCTCCAAAAGTATCCTGGAATCCCACAGCACAGATAAAATATTTTTGTCAAGGAATGGCATATCCGAAAAAGTTGTCTTTTTCTTTGATTTCTCTGTCATGTATTTGCTTTCTGTGCAGCCACTTAAACAGTTAAAATACTTGTCATCGCAGTGAATTTTATGCCCAGCAGCTCTCAGCAAGTGCTGCTGCAGCTTCTAGCCTTACAAAAGGTCACTCAGTCCAAAGAGAAGAGAAGCAAGGGACTAGGATGTCAGTGCATTTTTGAGACACTCCCAACAGCTCAGTTCATGAGATTTGTTTCATGTTTCATGATGAGCCACCTTGTCCTTCATGCACACCCTTTGTTGGATTATAGCAAATTACATAGGGAACAGTCACCGAAGGTGAGAATTTGCCATGTCTACATGTGAGGCAGAATGAATGGCAAAGCCTTCTTGCAGTCAAGCTGATCCAAGGGGCTATAGGTGTGCAGCTGAGCCTCATTTTTCCCACACTCAGCCAAGAAAGCTGACTGCCTTCAACCTCCTGCCTTGTAAATGCTAACAGGGAACCCTTACCAGCCAGCATCTGAGGGCAACTTAAAGGCCCCAGCCTGGACCCACACTGACACCATGCACCTCCCTCCCGGACCTAAAGGAAACAAGTCTGACCTGCTGAAGATATTCCTTAAGAAACATGAACAAGGGCATCTCTGCCAGCTCTCAGGTTTGAAAGCTGGTGAGCTTGTACATTGGCATTAAGCATTGCTATACAAGTAAAGCAGCTTCCTCTGTTCTAATTCAGATATAGGTGACAACAGAGATATTTGAAACCCTTAAGATCTGACACTCAGGTGGAAGGCTCCCTTGGATTGTACAGGTAATCCTCACTTTCCAAAGACATTAGCCTTCCCAAAGTTGTGGCACCGAGGCCTAGCAAGTTTTGCAAACATGCAGCATGTAACCCTGCTCGGCAGTACACCCACTATACCTGCTTCCCTGGTCCTGCTGGAAATGACCTGGTGCAACAGGATTTGCAGTGTCTCTGTTCCACTGCCAATTTCTGCCGTTGTCCATGGAAGCCTAGTGAGCTGCTCTTCCTCCTCCCTTTATTCAGCACTCACACTACTTCTGAGAAGTAGCACATAAGCTTGGGGTTTGAAGAGCTCCATAGTAGCCCATGCACACACAGCCTCAGTCAGCTGTGATGTAAGCTAGGACTGAAAGCTGCCTCATTATTATCCTCTCTCATCTCTGACACAGACACTTCTGACCTATTTCTTTCTCAAGTTTTGAACAATTTGACATTTCTTCCAATGCGATGGAAAAATAAAATTCTGTTCCCTTCAGCAAGAAGGCTGACACTTCCTCTCTGCGGAAATGATTTCCCCAAAAGAATCACTGGCGATCTGAGAGTTCAGGCCCTTAGCTGTCACTAGCATGCAGTCTCAAATGCCATGCTTAAAGTTTTAAAAACCCAAAATTCAATAGCTACATCACTTTTCTACATTGTATGTTGGAGATATTTGTCTTGCAACATTGTCCTTACAAAGTCATACCTTTAACATGAAAAGACTAGAGACAAGGAGGTCAGTCATAGGAAGAAGTTGTGAAGAATGCCCTGAATGTTCTATCACATGTAAAAAAGGCCTACAGAAAAGAGAGGCTGTTCCCATTTATAAGAATTGACCTTTGGGAAAGACTTACAGTGAGGGCAGATGGCACACTGCTACCAAGCCTCTCTCCGTCATTTATCAGCGATCCTGGTCAACTGGGGAGGTCCCAGATGACTGGAGACTTGCCAATGTGACACCCATCTATAAGAAGGGCAGGAAGGATGATCCAGGGAACTACAGGCCTGTCAGCCTGACCTCGGTCCCGGGAAAGATTATGGAACAGTTCATTTTGAGAGTGATCACACAGCAAGTGCAGGACAATGTGGGGATCAGGCCCAGCCAACATGGGTTCATGAAGGGCAAGTCCTGTTTAACCAACCTGATCTCCTTCTATAATCACATGACACGCCTAGTGGATGAGGGCAAGGCGGTGGATGTTGTCTACCTGGACTTCAGGAAGGCATTTGACACCGTTTCCCACAGCATTCTGCTGGAGAAGCTGGCAGGTCATGGCATAGACAGGAGGACTCTTCGCTGGGTTAGAAACTGGCTGGATGGCCGAGCCCAGAGGGTGGTGGTGAACGGAGTAAAATCCAGTTGGCGACCAGTCACAAACAGTGTCCCTCAGGGCTCAGTTTTGGGACCCATCTTGTTTAATATATTCATCACTGACCTGGACGAAGGAATTCAATGTACCCTCAGTAAATTTGCAGACAACACAAAATTAAGCGCAAGTGTGGATCTGCTTGAGGGTAGGAAGGCTCTGCAGCGGGATCTGGACAGGCTGGAGAGATGGGCTGAGCTCAATTGCATGGAGTTTAACAAAGCCAAGTGCCAGGTCATGCACTTCGGTCACAACAACCCCCAGCAACGCTACAGGCTTGGGGAGGAGTGGCTGGAGAGCTGCCTGGCCGAAAAGGACCTGGGGGTGTTGGTCAATAGCCGGCTGAACAGGAGCCAGCAGTGTGCCCAGGTGGCCAAGAAGGCCAATGGCATCCTGGCCTGGATCAGAAACGGTGTGACCAGTATGAGTAGGGAGGTGATCTTACCCCTGTACTCGGCACTTGTGAGACCACACCTTGAGTACTCTGTCCAGTTTTGGTCACAGTACAGGAGGGACATCAAGGTGCTGGAGCAAGTGCAGAGGAGGGCAACAAAGCTGGTGAAAGGACTGGAAAGCATGGCCTATGAAGAGTGGCTGAGGGAACTGGGTTTGTTTAGTCTAGAGAAGAGAAGGCTGAGAGGAGACCTTATTGCCCCCTACAACTACCTAAAAGGAGGTTGTAGAGAGGCTGGTGTTGGTCTCTTCTCTCAAATTAGTAATGATAGGACAAGGGGGAATGGGCTCAAGTTGTGTCAGGGGAGGTTTAGATTAGATATTAGGAGGAAATTCTTCACTGAGAGAGTGGTTAGGCACTGGAACAGGCTGCCCAGGGAGGTGGTGGAGTCACCATCCCTGGAGGTGTTTAAAGAACGATTAGATGTGGAGCTTGAGGATATGGTGTAGTGGTTAGAGAAATGCTAGGACAAAGGCTGGATGACCCTGGAGGTCCTTTCCAACCATAATGATTCTAAGGAACTTGGAATCTTTCCACTGAGCTGGATGTAGAGTCATAACACTGTTAAAAGATGCCTTTGTAATTAGTGAGAAAGGTCAAAACCAAACCAAGTGGGTTAAAGCCAACAACCCCCTGAATGGTTGTGAAGGGTGTGCACACACCCAAACATTGTCACAGCCTTCCACCAGCTCAACACTATAGCCTCCCTCCCATTCCTGTCTTCCTTCTTTCCACCTGCCTCCACCCCTCTGTGTCATATGCTCCTAGATCAGCAACAGAGGGCAGTTGTCCAGCTGGAGAGCATCTTTGTAGAAAGGGCCCTGGGCATCTTGGTGGCCATCAAGTTGATCATGAGCCAGAAATGTGCCCTTGCAGCAAAGGCTGCCAATGATGTCCTGGGATGCTTTAGAAGGAGCATCGCCAGCAGGTCAAGGGAGGCAATTCTTCCCTTCTGTACAGCACTGGGGAGGCCAAAGATGGAGTGCTGGGTATAATTCAGGGCTCCTGAGTACAAGAAAGATACAGACTTCCTGGAGCAAATCCAGCTAAGGACCACTAAGATTATAAAGGGACTGGAGCATCTTTCACTTGAGGAGAGGCTGAGAGCTGGATGAAGTGGCTCAGGGGAAGTTCTATCAACGTGCATAAATGCCCGATGGGAAAGAAGGAGAAAAGAGAGACAGACTATTCCCAGTGGTATGCAGTGACAAGACAAGAGGCAGTGGGTATGCACAGAAACACATAGTTTTGGTATACTTCTTACAGTTTTATAACCATAAAGCTAGTCAAACACTGGAATGGGTTGCCCAAACAGATTATGGAGTCTCCAGCTCTCTAGCCATGGAGATAATAAAAACCTGGCTAGACACAGTCCTGGACAACCTGCTGCATCTGACCCTGCTTGAGCAAGGGCTGAACTAGATCATATAGAGAGGTTCCCTCCAACCTTAACAGCTTTCTGATTATGTGCAACACCCAAAACAAAAAATTCAGATAGTTTCATAGGTGCATCTAATTTCAATGCCCCTACAGGGGAGGTCTCCTTTGGAAAACATACTTGCCGTAAAACCGTTAACACTTGCCTGGCATGTCATGGGAAAGCAGTGCAGAAGATTTTTCATCCCTACCGTTGCCTGCTGGTGATTTCAAAAAAGACCAGTGCCACCAGCAGAGTACACAAGCCTAGGAAACACCAGTCCTTGACTCTAGCCTCAGCACATGCTGTACACGCATGGTAGCAGGGTTTTGCTTTACACTTTTTTTTCTGTCAAGGGAAGAGCACTAGAAGTACAATGACCTGGAGCTTCCCAGATGCTTTGACAGGACAGAACAACCATTCCTAGCTTGCCAGCATTATGTGGTCAGATACATTCTCTTTTGAGCCCATCCTCAGCTTACGTGCAGTGAGGAAAGCGCACAGATCTGTCTCTCCCTTGTCAGAAAAAACTTGCCCTTATAAAAACAGTATTTGAAAAGTCACCTTGGCAACAGAGTTCCTTCGAGCAGGCATCTGTAAGGTAATGACACAGGTTTGCCATCGCAATCTGAAAACAAGGTACTGGGGGCACACGGAGGTGTAGTTCTGAGCTATCTTTACCTCCCTCGGCAAGTATTTTTAAGGTTTGTACAAAACCATGGGAATCACCAAGGTGGTCCACAGCACAGCTCAATCTGGAAAGTCAGCAAGTCCCCCTCCACAGAGGATAAAAATAGGTATTTTAACAAGTACACCAGAGATATTTGTGTAGATATTGCAGTTCCAATAGGGAGCAGTGGGAAGAATATAATACAAGTTTATAAAATCTTAAACAGTAACAAATAATGAGATTTATTCTTAGACTAAAAGTAATTCATTTTTACCAACAAGTAAATTTTCTCCTTAGGGCTTACTAAGGGAGATGGAGTACTGAAACATCCCTATGCTTTTTGACAATGCCTTGCAGCTTGTATTTTAGAAGAGATTCTCCCCAAAATATCCCTTCCATTCCTGGTAGTAAGATTGCCTTTGACAAGTTTAAAAAAATCAGTAGTTCAATACCTTCTTCAGTATTACACAGTGAAAGATCTAGATGTGAAAGTGTTACACTATTTGACTTTAGCTGGTGCTTGTAATTTATGTAAAATCAAAGAAAATATTAATTTACCTTTATTTCCTTGTCTTTTAACTGTATATTAGCTAGCAGACAATTAAATGCACATTCTCTAAGGAAGTTTTCCATTTCCAGCCACTGGTTCCTATAACCCCTCTTGAATTGTTCTGATACCTGGCATTTCTTTTACTAGTGTATTCTTACCTATCACTTTATATATGTTCTTTCAGCTCCTTGGAGGAGCCAGCTCTGCTCAGTTGTATTTTTTGTTACATTCGTGATGCATGGATTTAGTGGTGACCCTGCAAACAAGTCTTCAATCTCCTTCCCTAGGTTTGACAACAGGCAAATTTCTTCCCACCTGAATTTCTCCACTTCAGTCCTTAGTTTCTGAAAAGCTTTAATGGGATTGCTGAGAAGACTTCTGTTTTATCCAAAATACTGATTTTACTGTTTAGCAGTTTTATATAGTTGAAGCTAGCCTACACCTCATACAATTTTGTAGCTCCTGCAAGTTGGGCACAAGAGAGATTTAGACATAACCAATGTTTATTCATACTCATATGTTCACCATAGCTGTGTTTTAACCACAGGTATTTTTCCTTAAAATACCCAGCAGAGAACCTCCTTTTGTGCTGCATTTCCCTCAATGCCAATGCAGTGTCGTGATGGGATGCTGAGGGAAGGAGAGAAGGCAGACAACAACAGGGAAGAGAAGGATAAAATAAGTGTTAAAAGATGCTCAGAGGAGCTGCAAAAGCACAGAGGGCAAGACTTCTAAGGCAGATGGGCAACTATGTCACTGCCAGGTGCCACTGCAGCACTGGCAGCAGACCAGCTGCACACAGAAAGCTGTGCAAGATGATACCTACAATGAGTTGTAGAGTTTTCCGTTCCTCGGGGATTAAAGAAGACACTGCAATGCGTTACGTCCACAGCCCAACAGTGTCCCCCACTTCTCCAGATAATGCCTTTCATGGATTCATTGGTTTGTTGTTAGAAGCACTGAATTTTCCTCATTCCCTCGACCCAGGTTTAGCATCTAAAGCTATTTTCACTTCCTCCACTGAGAAAAATGGGACATGGGAGAGATGCAGACAATATAATCTGAAATTATTTCTTTCTACTGAAATGGGGAAGGATGGGTAGCCAGACTGCATTCGCCATGTGACTCAGTATAACAAGTGCCTGCAGGAACCTCTGCCTTAACCAACTGACAAGGCAGGGATGAGGCCAGTAGGAAGATCTGCAGCTGGACCTTTCCTAAGATGAAGATGGAGAAAAAGAAGCAAGAGGAATCCCAGGGCTCATCCCTTCTGTTACTGCTAAGTGAAGGCAGCATACTCTTCACCTTTACAGTAAGAGTTGGGGAACGGAAAGACACTAATAAAAGAGTCACACAGCTAAGTATTATCTAAAACTGAAGACAAGGCTGCAACTTCAACCTTCCCTTTGCATTTTTTTCGATGCAAATATACATGAAGGTGCAAAAGAAAGGTAGTTTCTCCAGTAACATCCAGTTCAAGATCCTCATGTGGGCCAAAGGTATTGCTCTGTCCCTTCACTGCTGTCCCATCTCCTTCCTGGAGGAAGTGCACAGTATATCCAGGCTCTCAGAACATGCTTTGCATGTGAACATGGCACAAAGTAGCAGCAACAGCATTGACATCCCTGGGACACATATGAGTTTGCAGCGAGTCTGTAGAGTTTTCTGTAAAGCAGACTGCCCTTTGGCTGGCCTCTGAGTGATGTCCTCTGGCCATGCAGAAGCACAACACATCTCACTACAATTTTTGCTAAAACACTATTAAAATGATTGGTGGCAAATGCCTTCTTTATCCCAGGAAAGCTTGAAGATTCCAAATTCAAACTCCTTCAGAATTTAAGGAGACTTTAACAGAAATTACAAAACTAACTCCATCAAAATCCTTTTTGTTTTAATACTGTTTGTCTTGAAAAAACACAAAGTTGCAAAATTTCAACATTTTTTCCCAATTTTCTTCAGTTCTTCCTCACAAACAATTCAGGAATGCAAATGGATTTTTAGGCCATTTTTCATTAGCAAATGCAAAGTAGGAACCATTCCATAAAGAAAAAAAAAGTCCTAAAATTGTTCCACCATAATCAGACATCATGCAGGACAACTCCATCAAACGCCTTAAAAAATGGAGAGAGGTTGTTATATCTAGACTGCTAGGGTAAAAAAAAAAATTACAGTTGTATGTTTTACAGAGAGTGCAGGATGCAACTGGAAAACATGTACAAAAACAGACAGAATTTTGCAGGCAAACCTCACTCTGACATTGCCTGCGTCAGCAACAGCGTTTCTCCAAAAGGGGAAAAATCACACAGCCCTCTCACCCTTCACCAAGCAGCACACAAGCTTTATATTAATTTATGGCTATTTCCAGGTTTTGAATCCAAATGTCCTCCCTACATTCATGTCCTTCGAGTCAGCTCCAGCCACCCCATACAGAATGAGACATACCGTTAAGTGCCATGGTCCGTCCACTCTATTGTAGGAAAATTTGACTTGAGTATTTGAAAATCCTTCTTGAAGATTTGTTCAGACCCTCTAGTTTGTCTGAGGCTTGGTACTCAGTGTCCAAACTGAGATCAGTAAAAAGTGGTATCCTTCAAGAGTCCCTATAGAGACTGTTACTGTTCAGTATCTTCATTAATGACATAGACAGTGAGATCAAGTGCATGCTCAGGAATTTTGTCGATGACACCAAGCTGAGTGGTGCAGTTGATTCACTTGAGGGGCAGGATGCCATCTAGAGGTACCTTGACAGGCTGGAGGAGTGGGCCCATGTGAACTTCATGAAGTTCAACAAGACCAAGTGCAAGGTCCTGCTATGCACTGCAACTGTGCTAATTTGAATTGTAATTGTAATTTTGTAATTACAAATCAAATTGTAATAATTTGAAATGTAATAACATCTTAAAACCTCTGTAATAAAATGGGGTTTAGCTCATCACGGACACTGCAGCAACTAAGCAGGACAGACACAAGGAGAAATCACTGTCTCCCACCACATTCATTGAGATCAAGCTGTGTGCTATTTCTGTGCTAGCTGTAGCAGTGCACAGCTTACATTAAAGGCCACCTCTGACCAGAGGTTTTCAAAGACTTTTGATGGACAGAATCCAATGTGAGCCAGACTTCACAGCAGAAAGCTCTTTTTTTCCCCATCTGTGCTTCTTAAGCCATGTATCCACAATGGCTCTCTGTAGGTCTAAGGAAGGCACAGGAGTTGGAGAAATGGAGACCACCAGGGAGCAAAGAGGACAAGTTGCATTTATTTGCACTCTGTGGTGTGAAAACCTGGCAGAAGAAGGCATCTTCCAGCAAGCAGCTACTCAGCTCCTTAATCAGGCCATTCCCTGACAGATACTCTACGTAAGGGAGAAGCTAGCATTTCCCAGGAAGCCCCCAGGTGGTGACATGTTAATTGGAAGTATTTGAGCCTAGCTGCAAATAGATGAGAGGATTTATCAGTAACCACTGAGGTGGCATAGGGCTTCTCCTGGAAATTTATGACCATCAGAGAATAATGAGCAGGAACAGGCAAGAAACAACAGTACCAGCAAAATAATGCCCAAACCACCACTGGCTGAGGGACTAATAACTAGTAAAAAGGCTTATGAAAGCAAACAACACACCATTCCATGGTCTCTCTACGCCCTTCCTCTTAACACACGCACAAAATGCTACTTAAGCTGGTAGGTAACAAACATAACAGCAATGACATATTGTTACACATAATTAATATATTAATTAATTTGAGCAGCAGTAAGTGCAACTTGTACAGGAGTTTCAGCAGCACACAGAGCAGAGAGAATCACATTCTCTCACATCGCTGATGCCTTTACAGTAAAGGAGGAAGAACTGAGCCATGAAGATCAAAAGAAGAATGTCATAACTGGCTGAAATGATTGGTTCAAATGCTCTTGCACAGAGAGAAAGGGAAGGGAAGGCAAGAACAGCTAGGGAAAGGGCTGAAAACAAGGGTATTAAGGAAGCTGGACATCCGTAAGACACCATTAAGTGTACAGTGAGGTTTGTCAACAAACAGGTGCAAGGCTGCCAGGCAGTTGATGCCACAGCACACAAAGTCCACTGGAGCAGATGGGGAGATGCTTTCAGAAAGGCAGAAAGACCATTTCTTTCCAGCTTGGTGACCTGAAAAGACCAGTCACTCATCCTTCTCTTCTCCACAGGGCACATGAGGCACAGATTGGAGAAGCTTTATCTTTTTTCATAAGTGGTGAAGCAATGAGTATTCAGAGGCACAGCAGAAGGCACAGAGTTACTGGGAGAGAAGAATCCCCTCACCATTTCCTCAGATTCTAGATTGCTAGAGGGACATTAAGTAGAATTATAGAATGGTAGGGGTTGGAAGGGACCTCTGGAGATCATAGAGTACAACCCCCTTGCCAACAGAGGATCACCCAGGGCAGGCCACACAGGAACAGATCCAGGTGGGTCTTGAAAGTCCCTAGAGAAAGAGACTCCACAACCTCTGGGCAGTCTGTTCCAGTTCTCTGTCACTCTCACAGTACTTCACCCCAGCATCTTCCCTTTCAGAAATATCTTCCCCTTTTCATGCCAATCAGTGCTTTGCAGAAAAATGTGAACCTACTGCTTTTAAAACAGGGCAGCTGACCCAAAAGTAACATTTAAGCCTGGTATCTGCATCCCACAATTTCCCATTGCAACCACTAGTCCAGTGGCAACAAGGACTTGAACTTGCTCGAACTAGAAGACTCCCTAAAATTTATCCTGGAAGCGCTTTCTGCTTCACAAGTGTTGAGAAACACAAGGACACAAAGGAAGCACATGTGTGAAACCAGGAGAAAGTCTATGAAAACTCCTGAAGATCCACACAAGTATTCTTCCAGATGTTTCCCTGCCTCTCTTTGGAAGGTTTTCTGAATTAGCATCTGAAGTCTTCACTGTCTTCCAGTTGTGTAGAACCCTGAGCAAAAGGATTTGCTGACTGAATACATTCCTTTAACACTGTCATGACAAGTAGCTATCTCAGGACACCTTTTCAGCAAGGCAGAACCTTCAGAAAGCAGAGGGGATACTTGATCGGTAGGAAGGACCATCTCACCACCATTGTCCAGGGAGGGGTGTGGCCTTGGGCTCAATCTGCCTTTAAGTTCACAGCACAGTGGCAGAGGTGAGGAAGTTAAAATGTCACTCCTACACTTTCCTACGTCAGAAGACCTTCCATTAAGCAGAAATAGCACACCAACATCTAAAATCAAGCTAGGATACCATCAAAATACATATTCCAGAAAAACATGTCAGGTAACAGACAAAAAGCCTGATGTTTGGCCAGCCACACCTAAGGCATGCAGTCCTCAGCTTCCGCTAGACTACACATCGGAGAAGGAGCCTTGACTTAATAAACTCTCTGTTCATTAAATCTGCTTTCTTGGCACACTAGCAGCATCTTCCACTGCATGCCTGTACAGGCAACATTTACAGCACACCACTCCAAGGTGTCTATATGCCAACACCCCACCTACTATTAAAGGAACTGCTCCCATCCATCAGCAAATATCCATCAGCACACTGAGAACAGACACTTCTGTGCAAGGGTTTCACATTCACAATAAAAATCAGAATTAATTCCTTCTATTACAAGTAGAAGAGAGCTAATTTAAGTCACCAGCATGGCTTCCCACCCAGGTCTAAAGTCTATGAAGATATGCCTGTGAAGATGCAATCCTCAAACTCTACTGTGATTCTGGCAGGATGCTATAAGGTGGTCTGGGGAGCAGTGAAGAGGTCAGGAAGGTGCTAACCTGCTCCATGGAATACTAAATGCAATACTGGATTGCTCATCTCTAATGGAACTAGAGAAAAAATAATCAACTGTAATCAACTTCTCTGTTAATGACACTTAGACAGGGCTACTTCCCCTTGAAAGATTGACATGCAATGTGCAGCAGTATTGATACCAGTGGCATTATCAACACATGACATTTGGAAATTTGGCACAGAGACAACAGCAGGCAGACTCCAGAGAAGAGCAGCTCAAGATGGAGGCAAAAAAAGTGCTCAGCTTACCCAAGAGCTTGTTGCTGCAACAACAGCAGCCTTCCATGATGCTCACCCCACGCCCTCTTACCCCAGCTCTGGTATACACATTCCAACGGAAAAACCTAGCTCACCTCCACCCATCTTAATTTTCTACTAGTTTAGTGAGCTCAACCAAAGCAAGTCAGCATCAGGACAGAAAGACACATGATCAGAAGCAGGGGGAGGAGGAAGCAGGCCTTCTTATCTTCATCAGAAGCAAGTTATTTGAGACAGCTGGACTGATCTTTCAGACTTCATCCCCGAGGTCTAAAGAGCCCATAACCTATTTTAGACAAAGTTAAAATTTATCAGTAGCAACAAGTGTCTAGGTCAACTGCTGTCTTTATACCATCCTGACACAAATGAGCACACAAGCGCTCTGAAGTCCCCTGGATGCATAAGGGATGTCTGTAGAACCTCTTGGGGCTGAAGGAACAGGGGTGGATCAAAGGATTTGCCACTAGTGGTATCTACAGCCCTCTACTTCTTCAGCTCACTTGTTTATGTACTTTCCTCAATGTCCAGTACTGCTGTATTCCCAGGCTTTTCCTTTCTGGCTGCTGTCAAAAGATAGGACTGCCCAACTTGGCTACCCTTTTATTCTGATGCAGTACACTAACTCATATGCCAAGCTACCTGGGAAGGTAAGGAAGATCTTGTCACAGTAAGAGGTTCAACAGTGACAGCACTAACCAAGCCCTGAGAAACAAGAGAAACCTGAAAATCATTGCTTCATGTCTCTGGCCTAAAGATGTCTCTGCTTCCTGTCTCTGGCCTAAAGATCTAACTTCCAGCAGTGGACAGGACGGAGGAAATAAATACAACTTCAGAGTTTAATCAGTGGAGTTTTTGTAGTTTAAATTTTCCTTCAGAGCCTAGACCAGAAAACCCCCAATGATCCACTAAACTCATGCTAAAAAAACCACCACAAAAACAAAGGGATGAAGGACTGCAATCTACACTAATGCTTTGTGCCTAAAATAATCTATGTAGATTAGCTGAACTGCCACAACACAAGATAAATCAGTTCTAAGGCAGGGTGCATTCTTCTTCTCTGCTCTCTGCATGCTTCCAGGAGCCCAAGTGTGAAAGTGCTGTTGATAGTTTGGGACAGAAGAAGCAGCAAGCCTAAGCTGGATCCTGAAATACATTCTGATTTCAAGGTTCTTCTAGATTTGTTTAAGCCAAGCAATAAAAGTGCATAATAGTCCTGGCTTCATAGGGCCAAGACCCCTGTGTCTAGCCTCAGCATCGCTGAGGGCAGGTGACCCCACTTACTGGCCAAAGGTCAGGCTGACCCACCTTTACCTTTCAGACACAGCTCCCCCACCAATAGGAACCACAGAAATGCAGACTTCTCACCATCAGACAAGAAGCAGAAGAGACAAATCTGATCAAACACCCCAGCACAAATTCCCACCCTGACAGCAGCCTGGAAGTACAAAACAGAAGTGGCTTGAGAAACACCTCAGGGGTCAACATCAAACTGACAGGTTTTGACCTGCTTTAAAACCAGCTCATCAACAGCTTGAAAAATATTCCTCCCTCCCCAATTTAACCTTCTTTTTTAACATTTCTAACTACATATTTCTCATCTGTGTTCTAGTTCTTCCTGAGGACCTAACTAGAAGAACAAAGAGCCAAAAGGCAGCTGACACAGCTTCTCCAGGAAATAAAGCAACATGTGGCATAGGAGAAGGAAGGCAAGCAGAGGCATGACACCATGGCTTGATTTCCCAGCTAGACTCAGACACTACCTCAGGTTTAACTCCAGAAGAGCCATGTTGTTAGGCAGGAGGAGGTAAGGGCAGGGGCAGCAGCTGTCAGAGGATCCTAACAGGGGAAACCTGAATGAATGCTCTGAATAAAGAGCTTTTGGGGTGAACCCTGACCTCATCTCCCACATTTGTCTGTTGAACAGTTACAATGAAAACTGCCACAGGATCGCCTCCCTTTCTTCTTTCCCACAGATTACTTGCGTATTACATGAATAATTTAGTCTCTCGTGGCACGTGTCACTCTTCTCCTTCTATAGTCCTTGAATGAATGAGCTTTCCACTATGTCCACAATAATCTCCTCCTTTTCTACTCACTCTCTATGGGTACTGGGATGTCAACAGCTCTGTCTCAATACTCAGAAGTGAGATTTTGGTTAAGACATGAGGCCACCAAGACTATGGAACACAAGATAATCAACTCAAGCCTGTGCCAGGAAGCTGGCAGTAAGCAGCTATGCAGCACATCAAGGATGCAGCAGCTTTCAGACACAGACGACAAGGAAGAAAGTACCTGCATGGGCTCTTGGTAAGCAGATAATGTGAAGAAAGCAGGCAGCCAGAGAGATATTCTCCTGCACTAGCCAAGGCATGCTCGATGCCACCCTACTGCATGCTAGCTGACCATGCAAAGGTTTCAAAGTCACATGGGATCCCAACAGTCAATGCTACAGTGATAGGCTCCTTCCTTCTGGCATGTCAACACCTCAGCACTCTAACAGGAGATCCAACCTCCTTGTCTCTTGTTGACTTTCTCTGGACACTAAACTTCCCTCCATAAGGATCTCAGAAAAAAGAAAAGCAGGAAATAAAATGTTGATGCCACAAGAAGAAAAATACAGTATATATGGGTAACATTTAATGACACACACAGGCCTAATTCTGCATACCAACTGTTACGGTCTTAAAAGCTACATGTTGTGTTTGCAAACAGCAAATTCATAACTGGTTCCAGGCACATACAGAGCATAGGATACACATAAAATCAGTGGTAATGCACCAGCCACCCCACTGCCCAGTATGGCCCACAGAATATACCCAGAGAGAAGTATGTGGCTAAATTAAAGACACAAGCCTAAGAGAAACCTCGCTTTGAATGTGCACATGGGAATTTTAGAAGGAATAAACAGCTTGAATTTTGGAATATGCCAATGAACAAAAGAAAACAGAATGTAAGAGAAACACAGGAAAGGAACAAAATCTCTAGTTTACATTAGGAAACGGTGTGAGGTGATGTAGTGGGTTGACCCTGGCATGGCACCAGGTGCCCACCAAGCCCTTCTATCACTGCCCCAAACACGTGTCAGCATGGCACGCAGGGAGAGAATAAGACAGAAAGAGCCATGGGTTATGATAGCTAAGATGTTATTCTCTACTTCCCATCCACAGGCGATGTCAGGCCGAGTCCAGGAAGCAGGGCTCCAGAACACGTAGCAGTTGCTCAGAGGACAAAGCAGAATGCCCCCCCATCCTCTTCCTGCCCTCTCCCTTTATAGCTGAGCTGACGTCATATGGTATGGAATGTCCCACTGGTCAGCTCAGATCGGCTGTATCCCCTCCCCCATCTTGCCCCCCCAGCCTCTGGTGCCGTGTGAGCACTGGCAGTCATAACACGAGTGTGTTATCAACATCCTCCAGCTCCCAGTACAGCAGCGTGAGGGCTGGATGGGGAAAAGCAGCTCAGCCAGACCCACTACAGGTGAGAAGGGGGTTTGGGCAGAATACCACATGATCCAAGACTTTGCAGCATGCGAAGACCAAGCACCAGAGGTGCATTAAATGGATTCACTGTGGGGACCACTGCTCTGTTAGCTGGCTTGGGCCAGCCTCCTTCTCTTTCCAAACCAATGTGGGATGGTCTGAAATCTAGTCCTGTGTAATCCTGCATAATACTGGGAGTTTGTGATTAATTAAACTAGATGAGAGCAGAAGCTCAGACACAGTGAAACTGAAGGGCATTCCCTGTCTCCAGCTTGGTGGTGGAGAGACTGAGCAAGACAGTACATTACATACCATCACCCTGACAAATGGCCATAGCATTTAACCAGACCTGAAGTGCTGCAAAAATGTTGTCACGTGCTGTAGAGTTGAAATCTATCAGTGCAGTAGCTTGTATGACTAATATGGCACACCATGGAAGGGCAGGGGAAGAAAGAGGGACACAACATGAGGCTTCTCATCCCAAAAAAATCAATTCTTTACCCGGTGTGCAAAATCCAATCCACACACAGTGACGAGATACCAGGTTTATTAAAACCTTGTGCAGGATAGGGTGCTAGCAGGCTAAGGCCAAGAAAACTAGCACACCATAGTGATAAAACAGAGATATTTATAACTGGAGGTTGAGATGAAGTTACATTGTATCATACCCCATACCCCAATTGGTCCGGGGGCTAAAACTCGGTAAGGGGTGTTTTGGCTTAAAGGTTTGATTTAACACAGATTTACTGTCCATTTTCTGGCCATTTCACCCCCTCACCTAGGTTATAAAGTGTCCACCATTGTCAACAATACCTCTTCTCTAGGTCAAGGCTCGTTATGGCACAGCTTGCCTCCCCAAGCTTGACTCTCCCTGAAGTGCTGAATGAGCTGCTTTGGCTTACCAATGCTAAAAACCATGCTAAAAACCCAGGAAAGAAAAGCTCCAGGAAGTGCCACCCTAGGACATAAACCAGACACACCCTTTGATGGGAAAAAGACGCAGGAAGAAGGTTCACACCTCTCCTAAGGAACCCCCAGTGCCTGATCTTAGGTGAGACTAAACAACAAAGAGGAAGAAAAAAGGTCTTTTCCCACCTTATTTTCTTTCAGGTAGTGTATGAACAGGATGAGTTTTGCCTTTCAATGTGTGCTAGTTAATTCAATCAGCACCTACCCCTTCTAACTGATCTCTGCCTCTGCTTTCTGCCTAGCCTCCAAACAGTTGCTTCCCCACACTTGGGCTCAGGTTGCCCTTTTCCCGGGTTAGCAGAGTCAGCACTTCTATTGTCTATTATATTCTTGCTTTGTTTGCTTGTTTAACTGTAATTTCTCCCCTCCTCCCCTGTGCTACAGTAGTTCATGTTTCCAGTCTTGGCCATAGGCCTCATTTTTCAGACAAAACCTGCACACCCTGTCTGGAAAAAACTCGAAGCTGATGACTCTTATCTTACAGAAAGGCTATGTGTAACATTTCTGTACTTTACCTGAGACAGCACTGCCAGCAAACTCCTGCCACAAGCAGTGGACAAATCTCCTTCCCTCTTCTTTTTTCCTGACTTGACCAAATAATTCCATGACAGAGCTGAAGGCCAGTGGGAAATATAGGAGAAAAGAAAGTAAGCACAGACTAATGACTGCAAAACAGGCTGGGAAGATTTAGCAATTTTCAGCCAGGGATGAAAAAGGACAAAGTCTAACTTGTACCCCTGAAATACTTTAATCAGCTACTCTCAATACCAGCAGATCTGCCATAGAATTGTATTAAACGCAACAGTGCAAGGTCAGATTCTTAACACTTTCAGTTCATTTTTTAAATTGCATTAGAAATACAGAGACAGCTTTATGCTAAAATAGTCAAATGCATGAATGTATTAGCTGCTTAGCTTTGCATCCTGGTACCCTCTTGGCACCATCCCCAGATGTAGGTGTCTGTAGCTTTGAGAGACAAAGAAGACCCACTGAAACTGGGTTGGATGGAACACAGCTTCTTTGCAGCACACACAAGGGTGACAAGAGCATTGCTGCTGTGAATTGTGTGGCTATGCACCTCTTACTGCTGCAAGAACAGACATTACTGACACAGGCAAAGCCTAACTATCAGAACAGATGAATATAGGAAAAGTCTTCAACATCCCTCTTGCACATTTCCAGGAAGTCTGCTGCCTCTGTCCTTTTGGTAGCTTTCATCTGAATACTTCCCCTTTGCAAGGGTTCTCCAGAGACTGACAGGCATTACTGGTTGGCAATCAAATAATTCAATATAAGCAGTTCATGTTTCAATTTTAAAAGTCCTCTCCATGGCATTACAAATCCAGGTGCCCAGTTATGCGGTAGATATGATTAAAGCATCTGCACAAACTCACAGACACAACACACCTGCAATTGCAAGCTAGGGTTGCAAACACAGTGGAAACCCCAAGACATGACATGTGCAAAAGATGCAGACAGCCTAACATAATTCACACTGGGAACAGTCATGGACAGCCTCCCCCTTGCCCTTCTCTCTATCCACGGAGCAAGCACTGATCCTGCCGACCATAAGCAGAAGCTATGCAGAAAAACCTAGAGCTCTAACAAAAGGCACTTTGAGGACTTGAGTTTGAGCCTTGGTGTCGAGCTTTACCACTAGTAAATAATACCATTGGGCTAAGAACATAACAGTCCTGACCAAAACTTCATTCAAGCCAATATCACATATCCAATGATGAATGCCCAAGTATAAAGTAGGTGTACTTAGTATCCTCAATGTATTTATATTTTAGGGGATCTGACCAATTGCTTTGAAGCCTATGCAGATACCAGAAATTCAGAACACCTGTGTGCAAGGAGTCCTACAGCTGCCATTTTCCTGAAGGATCTTTGCCCACCTTGAACCCTTCTAACTTTACTTGATTTATTCCAGTTATCTCAATGGGAGAGGCTGGGAAAAAGTCTAATCTCTTTTCACCTCTGTGTCAATCATATTTTACTGAACTTCATCAGCTCTACTTTTCTCAGACAGTCATCTTTTCCAGGCAAAAGAGCTCTGATCCAGTTAATCATTCCTCATATTCCACACCTTTAGCATCAATGATGAAAAACTGATCTACAGAAACACAAATGTTCTGAACAGACTGCATTTACTGCAGACACTGTTATGAGCTCATAAACTCAGGTTGGCTAATGGCTTTTTCCTTTGAGGTGAGGCATGTGTGCTTTTTCTGCCACTGAGCTACAGAAGCTCAGTGAACTCTGGCATCACCTATGTATTCACAGCTACAAGTACTCAGGCAGTGCTTACGCACTAGCAGAAAGAAAGGCAGAAGCAGAGTTTCTAGTGATGCTTTCTTACTGCTCCTGTCAGAGTTTTCATGAAGTAATTACAGCAAACCTTACTCAGAGCTCATGAGGACCACAGCAGAATTTCCACTAAGTTATTTTAACCGTTGATTAATTCCCCTCTCCTGGAAGATTTCCTTGGATTCTTTAACATGTCTGGTCTCAGACTCTCTGTGGCATGGGTTCATTTCCCCACTCCCAACACTCCATGCATTGACAGGGAAATGAAAAAAGTAATCACACGTCAGAGCTTGTCCTTGATTTTTAAGTCTTTGTGGCAGATTAGTGTAGTACACTTCCCCTCCCCCTGCTGTCCTATCCATTGCACAACTGTACGTCAAGGAGTTAATCCTGCCATCTGCATCTGTCAGAGCTCCTGCACACCAGGAAACCCAAACACCTAACAGTTTGGGAACACCAAGGGAACAGAAATTCCAACCATATCTTCCATCCCTAAACAGCCATATATGAAATGTAATCATATTAATTTATTTTACCCAATAGCCTTCTTAGTCAACATATAAAAGATAATTTTAGATTTGGACATGGAAAAGAGCTCAACAACTCTGCCAGTATAATGCCAGCAGACTTTCATTATTTACATAACCTAAAAATTATTAGCTCGATCCCAGTCACATTTTGATCAGTCAGTTCCAACACCACTTACAGTACAAGTGGCTTTATAAACTGCTGCACACACAGAGGACTGCAACACTAACATAAAGTAGGAAGGAGGGTAAGAATACTCCAGAAAGCTTCCCAAATTGTTTTTGATGGGCATGCACTTGACCTCCAGCCCCCAATTCACCATGCAGATTTGCCTACATGCTGTTAGGCAACAACTGACATGCAGGACTGGGCAAAACATAACATTGCTGGAGCCTCACTGACTCTTGTCTCGTTGTCTCTTGGAGCACATCTAGGTTTCAGAACTGAAAAGCATGTGAAGAACAGAAATAATCACCTGGAGAAGTACATGGCATGACATCCACACTACTCTGATCCACAATGGAGTGGAAATTTGATCCCAATCTGAAGACCCTATTGCACATAGCATCTGTCACACCCAGGTACTCACTTCTGCCCAATATAAGCACACAGCCCGGAAACAAGCTGACTTTTTTCTTCACAGCACTGTAAAACTGACTACCACTGGTAAGTAAATGCTTCACCACAAGATCAAGACTGGAGATGCCAAGCAGAAGCCCCTAAAGCACAGACAAAGGTGACCCAGTGTCTGCATGAAGACCGTATGATCATAATGGGCCTTTAACCTTGAAAACGTCTTACTAGTTCTATCATTCAAACATGATACATTAGTGGTGTTGATTACACAGTCCAACAAGCCTGACTCACAAAAACGCTTATGCCAGGAGGTGCCCAAACACCCCTTCCCTCCTCACAGGTTCACAGACTGCCCCATAAGTGGAACTGGTCCAAACACAGCTTCACCGCCTCTTTCAGCCTCTGACATTTCTGGTGGCTGCTGTTTTTGTGCTGTCTCAACTGCTCTTCTGCTACAGTAAACAATTCAGAGCTCCCAAAAGCCCTGAGGCACAAATAGGATGGCTGTCTCTGCCATGTTATGCAACACACAACACAGGACACTCCCACTGCATCTTCACCCCTAGACAGCCCTACAACCACCACCACTCTGCTCCTCTTCTGCCTCACTCCAGGGGGCACACAAGCACTGTCCCACGTCTCCAGTCAGATCACCATGATTATTACCTCACAACAGATCTCCTACACCGTTCATCTCCTCCCAAGATGGGCATGACCACTCTGCCAGGGACCTTCATCTTTCCCACAATGATTCTCATACAATAACTTTCTTTATTCAAACAAGCCTTAAATTACATCAAGCCACTCTACTCCAGTATGTCCATTTGGCTCACTTACATGAAGATTACATCTTTAAAAAAGAAAAATCAAGATCTGGACCCTTTTAGGAGAGGCAGAAGTTATTTTTTATTCCATCACCTCTTCCCCTTATTCTTTACTTGAAACTTGCAGGCCAGAATCAGTCACCCATCCTGGAATGATGTTCTCCTGGTAGAATCTATTTTAAAGCAAGCAAAATTTTTTAACAATGACAGAGCTCTGACACTTTGCACTTCATGCTCTCCCCACCCCTGCCAGCTGCACACGCAGATAATAATAAGCCTCAGCAAACAGTACTGCACATCATTTAGTGCACCTGCATTAGCACAAATGAGCACTCTCACCAAAGCCGCATCTATCCCATCCAACAACGACATCAGCAGGTGCCAGAAGAGACCTTTTGCAAAGAACACCCATGTCATTAAAAAAAAATAACAGAGGGAGGACCAAACCATAGTAGGTGCTTCTCTGACACTCCCCACTGTCAGTTTTTAGAGCTGCCAGACAGTTGCCTTGATCTTCTCAGGTCTGGTACTAGAGCACTGTCAAGGGTTAGAGCTGGGAGCACTAGACAAGTAAGAGGTGCTCTCTGTTAATCCCTCTGCCTTCCCAAAGGTGAAGAGAAAGGGAATAAGGGGAGAGACTTATAGATTGGAAAATAAAGTCAAAACAGCTTTAATGAAAATAATAGTATGAAATATATACAAATATATACAAAATCAATATTGAACCCAACCCCCCTGATGATAATTACAGCACTGTCATCATTGATGATGTGGAGCAGGAACTGGTTAAGTCCCAGACTGGATTCAGTGGCAGACAGAAACCAGATTCGGGAACTCTATTCAGGAACACACAGATCAGGATGGAAGGCAGAACAGAGAGAGTCCTCCTCAGGCATTGGCCATTGAAGAAGAGGCTTGACCCTCATGATCCCTCCACTTTATACTGAATATGACGTACATGGGATGGAATCTGTTTAGCTTGGAGAAGAGGAAGCTAAGGGGATCTTATCAATGCTTATGTATATCTAAAGGGTGGGTGTCAGGAAGGTGGGGCCAGTCTCTTCTCAGTGGTGGCCAGTGACAGGACTAGGGGCAATGGCCATAAACTGGAAACAGGGAGTTCAACCTCAACATGAGGAAACACTTGTTCACTGTGAGGGTATCAGAGCACTGGAACAGGCTGCCCAGAGAGGTGGTGGAATCTCCATTTCTGGAGACTTTCAAAGGCCTCCTGGACTTGTTTCTTGTGATCTACTCTAGGTCATCCTGCTCCAGCAGGGGGGGTTGGTCTAGATGATCTCTAGAGGTCTCTTACAACCCTTACCATTCTGTGATTCTTTGACTGTGATTCTGTGACACTGTGATTCTGTGAATCCCTTGTGGATTAGTTTAGGGTCATCTGTCCTGGCTGCTCCTCCCTGAAGATGCACCCCAACTTGGTGCACAGGATTTAGCAGTGACCTTGGTCTGCACAGGAGCAAGTATAAGCAAGAGACTTTCTGCACACCCCAATACTTGGTAGTAGCTATAAAAACTGAATGTTATCACCGCTAGAAGCAGACACCATCTGCAAAAATATGCCATTAACTTCAAGGAGTGCAGCTACTTAGGAGAGACTGGGTTGAAAAGTAAAATCACTGAACAGAATTAGTTCTGTTCTATCTCAAACCACAACAAACACTTAATGAGAGAGCCCTGGGAACTACCTGTCTCCTCACCCCTCTGTGCTTCGGCACCTCCACACTTATAAGGTAACAGTCTGGCATTGTTCCTGTAAAGAAAGTGTTCCTTGAGGAAAAAAAAAAAAACTACACACGGCTTCTCAAGCAGTAGTCTTGCACTACTTAGGCTCACCATGCCCAAAATATACCTACTGAGAACACCTGCATCTACAACAAAATTATTAGTTCTCATGAGAGAGATATTTTCATTGTAAAAGAAGGGCCAGCAGAAGATCTTTCCATATTGTAAAGAAGATGTTGGCAAGAAGAATTACTCTGTGATGAGGAGGACTGATGGCATGAGCACTGTGCCTGCTCATTTCCTAATATGGACTACACAGTCAAATGGGTTTAGATTGACACGTCGTGCACCTACAGCCTCAGCACTGGTGTCTCACTTGGCATAAGACTGAGTTTAATCTTTTTACTCTGTTGACAGGATATTAATTTTCACCTAGACCAAGAGCTGCCAAGTGCTATGAGACATTTTTCACATTTCTCTGAGTTTGTTCAGCTTTCCTTTTCTGAGGAGGACCTTCCTGTTAGTCCTGCCCTTGCTGCATTGTCACAACAAAGACACAAAGAAATGCCAGCTTCCCAGTGGATCCCAAACCTGGAGTGCAAAGCACAATCTGCAGTTCTCCAGGAGATGGGGGCTGATCCAAGCCACTGTGCCAGGAACAATGTTTGCCGGTATCAAGAAGGCTTGCAGGCTTGGATATTGACAAGTAACGTAGGGCAGAAAGCAGCGGCCAAATACACCCTGCTGTGCTAGAGCACCTGCTCATGTAAAGAATACATGGCACCTACCAAGTCCTGGGCAACTTGCAGCTATGTGCCCCTTTGGGTGGACACATGCACCTTCGAGTAAGAGAAAGGGAGATACACAGATCTGCAGGATGTAATGTGAAAACAAACAACACATTCTGGGACAGAGAGAAAGGTGTTGTGTCTCCTCCAGGCAATCCTCACACACGCTCCACCACCCTAGGCCAAGGAGCTGCAGGAAGAGCAAGATTCAGCAAGGGTTCTCAACACACAAAACCTATTTGTACATCACTTGAAGTATTAATGTTCTTCTAGTTAATGAAGTTTCTGCTTCCACTGAGGACCTTGCAAAATCAGAGCCATCTCTTGGAAGCCAATGACCAATGTTGCTAAAAATAAAAAATCCATTCTCCTGCTATGGAGATTAACCTTGCCTGATCAATCTAGTGGCTTTCTACAATGGAGTGACTGCATCAATGGACAAGGGAAGAGCTATGGATGTCACCTATCTGGATTTCTGCAAGGCCTTTGACATGGTTCCCCACAGCATTCTCCTCTCCAAGATATGGATTTGATGGGTGGACTGTATAACAGATAAGGAATTGGCTGGATGGTCACATCCTGTCACATCCAGAGGGTAGTGGTCAATGGCTCGAAGTCCAGATGGAGATCAGTGATAAGTGGTGTCCCTCAGGGGTCTATACTCGGAACAGTGCTGTTTAATAATTTCATCAATGATACAGACAGTGGGATAGAGAGCACCATCATCAAGTTTGCAGAGGACACCAAGCTGAGTGGTGAAGTTGATATACCAGAGGGATGGGATGTCATCCAGAGGGAGCTGGACAAGCTGGAGAGGTGGACCCAGGTGAACCTCATGAGGTTCAACAAGACAAAGTGCAGGCTCCTGCACCTGGGTCAGAACAATCCTCATTATAAATACAGGCTAGGGGATGAGGTGATAGAGAACAGCCCTGTGGAAAAGGACTGGAGGGTTCTGGTGGATGCAAAACTGTACATGAGCCAACAATGCACGCTTGCAGCCCAGAAGGCCAACTGCATCAAAAGGAGCATAGCCAGCAGATCGAGAGACATGATTCTGCCACTCTGCTCTGGTGAGACCTCACCCAGAGAATGGCATCCAGCTCTGAAACCGGTAACATAGGAAGGACAGGGACATGATGGAGCAGGTCCAGAGAAGGGCAATGAAAATGATCAGGGCTGGAACACTTTTACTACGAGGACTGGCTGAGGGATGTGGGAGAGAGGGAAAGAGGGGGGCAGGGGGGAAGAGAGGGGGGAAGAGAGAGAGAGAGAGGGGGAAAGAGAGAGAGAGGGGGAAAGAGAG
>JANVCC010000022.1:180317-438282 GCA_025345505.1 Todiramphus chloris collaris | reverse complement strand
GGGGGGGGGAAGAAAGAAGGGTCTGGGGAGACCTTATAGCAGTCTTCCAGTACATGAATGAGGTGTACAAGAAAGCTAGGGAGGGCCTGCTTAGAAGGGCATCTAGTGATAGGACAGGGAGGAATGGTTTTAAACTAGAGAAGGGTAGATTTAGATGGGACATAAGGATGAAGTTCTTTACTATGAAGGTAGGGGAACACTAGAACAGGTTGCCCAGGAAGTGGTGGAGGCCCCATCCCTGGAGATATTCAAGGTCAGGCTTGACAGGGCTCTGGAGCAACCTGATCTAGTTGAGGATGTCCAGGCTTACTGCAGGGGGGTTGGACTACATAACCTTTAGAGGTCCCTTCGAACCCAAGGCATGATTCTATTCCAGCTGCCTTGAACCAGCTCACAACCCCCAGAAATCAATAGTATGCAAAATATTGCTAATAAGATGTGCACTGAAGCTGTTCACTCCTAGCCATGATACAGCTCTTTCTGAAGCCAGGAACACACTAGCTGCAAAGTAAAACAGCAATACAGCCTTCTTTTATGAAAATTACATAACAAATAATGCACTTAAGTATTGTGATGTTGGGCTTCAAATCCCAGCCTCACTTAGCCTTTAAAGACTGTGTCATAATTATTTATATTTATATAGTATTTATATTACAGAGAATGAGGAGGTACACTATCAGATCTCATTTAAAGATTACTTTCAGATGAAGCAAGTTGGGTTCTTTAACATTTTTGTTCAAGCAGAAAAAGGTGGCAGCAGCAGCTGGGGTACATCAAACAAATCAATAGATGCATATGGACATATAGGTCAAATAAGAATTAGGCTGAGTGAAAAACAACTTAGCTGCGAAACATCCTTTTGGCTGCTTTTCCACTTACAGTACAGGCCATTTGTGGTTTAATCTTACAGAAGCTCTTTCTCATTCGAGCTTGCACTTACAAGCTTCCAGGAAGCAAGTTTCTACTATAATTCCTCTATGTTTCTTTATACCAGCTAACATCTTCATATGAACATCACCATTTCATATACTTACTGCACTAAGAAAAACTGAAGGAGGAACTGGAAAATTTTGTTGTATGTCCTGCAGAGCAGAAAAATAACATTCAAAAATATAGAACTGACCTAGAATAACAGAAGAGTTATTCTGCTGCCCTCTAATGAGCAGATCTAACCTCTGAAAAAGAACACTCTCAAAGAGGTATGTTCTGTTCTGACACAGGCACCTCCTTTCCTGCTACAGAGCTGTGAGCAATACAGTCACAGCTAGAGCAAGGCAGCGCCTCCTATATAACAAAGCCATGCAGAAAAAACATCTAGATGGTGGACCCGAGACCTATTCTGTACTTCTCTGAGTTTAGATTAGAGTGTAAACCTGTGGCTTGTTCTGTTTCCTTTCCTTCCCCAAATAGAGGGAAAAGGGAAGAGGTTCCTAATTCTCACCTTCAGGGCAGAAGCAAGTTTATCAGCTCATCTCTGCAGCTTCCACAAGAACCATCCTCCCTCTGAAGTCCATTTGCTGCATTCACCTTCTGGGTCCCTTCCTGGGGTCCATCTGGATGCTATTCATATGCTAGATCTCTTTATTCAAGCTAGCGAACAAATTACTGTAACCTCATGATATAGAATTAGACCATACACTTCACTGACACATAGGGCCACAATGTTTTTACAAGTATACAGGTAGAACAGAAATGTGGAGGAAAGACTTGCTTAAACATGAGTGTTAATGAAAAGCAAAGGAATTAATAGTTACCATGAATGAAAGGGTGTCTCTGGATTTGCACAATACTCAGAAGACATTCAGTTGGAAAAGGCAGTAAGGAAGGCAGAGGAACAGTCACAGATTAACAGTTCTACCCAGTACTGAATTTAATCTGAGCTTTTACTGAGCTATGGTAATATGGTGGTTTGACCTTGGCCAGCTGCCCACCAAGCTGCTCCCTCACTCCTCTTCCTCAACAGGACAGGGGGAGCAAATAAGACAGAGTTTGTGAGCTGAGGTAAACAACAGAAGATCACTCACTAATTACCTTCTTTGGCAAAACAGATTCAGCTTGTGGAACATTAGTTTAAAACCAACTGAAATAGAATTGGGCTGTGAGAAACAAAGACAGACGCTAAAAAACCCTTCTCCCTAGCCACCACTCTTCTCCCCAGGCTGATCATCTTCATTCCTAATTCCATTTCTAAACTAAACCCAAATTATGTGCTGTTACTAGCTAAGCCACATAAGCATCACTAATGCCACTTTTGAAACACTGTAGTGGGCAAACAGACCTTCTTACAGTGCACACATTTTCACCCAGGTGTAAAGAAAACCTGTGTCCTTAAATTGCTCACAAAGACTCTCTGAATGCCTTTATATCCCAAGAATCCCCTGAGCAGAATGGCTCTCAGCACAAGGGCCAGCACTACATAGTATTTCTTAAGTGTGCATTGCAATCTGTGGTAGCCCAAGAGAATAAGATGGCTCCAGGAGAGTATCATGTTTTTCCATAATTACAACCATGGGCCATTAGTGAAGGATTACAGATTATATGTGCCCCTATTAAGAGACTGTGTAATTTAAAAAACAAAACCTCAGGCAATTTAGACCTGCCACTAGCCCAATAAAGGATAACTTACACAGAATAATAAAATAGATACCACTCAGTCTGAATTACAGACAACTCTTGAGAGATCTACCACTAAATAAATACACAGTCAATAAATCAGGTAAGACCCATATTAGCAGTGCAAAGATTTATCTCTTGGCAAACCAGAATCTCATTTATGTACAATGACAATCTTAGTGTAGAAGATATGCAAACCAAATAACCATCCTCATACAGCCATTTCCCAGAGGTATTAGCAGAGGAAAGAAGAGGCTGACTGATTCCTGCACCCCAAAAGAATGTCAAGTCATGTCAGAAGGGGCAACCCAGAAGAAGAAGGCGTCTCATCTCATCCACTCTTTACCAGCCTACACCAAATTTCTAAACAGAGTATCTATTAAACTCCCAGGATGCATATTTCAGAAATTCCTTTGACAGCTTGACACAACTCTGTACTGGTGCTGGTGATGAGGGTTGGGCTCTGACTTCCAGAGCTGTCAATCTACCCTCTCCACAAGAGCTTCTTTATACCTCTTGGGGTTCAGTTTCTCAATGCAAGCAGTGTTAAACTGTTTCTCTTATGCCCCATGAGAGTTTTTTATTACCAAAACTTGTGCTGGGTGGTATCTTTGCCACTAGTGAAGAACTGTGCCTGCTCTCTCTTTGTAGTATTTGCAATTTTATGACTTGATTATTGCTGAATCTGTAACATAAGAACATATGAATTTTAGTTCATAACCGTCTTTTGTAACACTGCAGCTTCACTACACTCCTAAGCAGGGCTGACCTATTTTTGTGTAAGTAAAGGTGTCTGACCATTTTAAACTAATTTAGCAGGAGAATTCCAGGCTAGATGAGTATCCTTTGAAAGCTTTTGGAATCATAATCACATAAAGCAAGACACAGAATGACATGCCAACTGCCATGCCCCATCATGTCTGACCAGGAAGGCAAGGATGTACACAGGCCCCAAATTCAGCATGCCGTTCAGTGGCACAAGGGACTGACATATTTGACCTAAATATCACATGCTTGAGCACTCAGCTTCTACAAAGGCCAGAGGAAGGCTTTGCAAAAGCACAGAACAGCACCTCAGAATCCTCACCAAAGAAGTCTCCAATCCTTCATCAAGCCCCACCCTCCTCTTCAGTAACTCAGCTTCAATGCAGCCCACGTAGCAGCTACTCCAGAACAGGCGTGCACCTTCCACCATTGCTAGTGGTGAACATTATGCAGCAGGCACAGCCATAGGAACCAACCATAATAAGAAAGGACAGAGATCTGAAACACCGTTCAAACTCCTAAGACTCATTTCAGGCTCTCCCCACTACTGACAGCCTCCTCTCCCGGAAGCAGAGTGCAGAAATCTTGGCACTCTGGAAAATGTTATTGTGCTTGTGTACCATTAAGTATTCACAACCGCTAGATAATTGGAGGATTTAACAAACAAAACAAAACATGTTAATTTTAGACTTTAGCCACAGCTAAGAGCTAGAGGAAGAAAAAAAAAAAGTTTATTATTTCCATGAATATTAAGACAACTGATTTCCATGGTCTCGTAGGTGTTCACAACATAGAAATGGTCTGTCTCCAGAAGGGAAATCAAAGCACTTTGAAGTGATGCAACTTTGAGACACTTATTTAGTGATTTTCATTTAAATGCACTCTACTTAAAGTCTCATATAGCTATTCTCACAGCTGGCCCCATACGGCATAGACAATAAATTGTTAAACTAATTTTAAGCAGTGTGGATTTTTTACTTTTTTAAAAAATATTTTATTTAAGACACCAGTGTCTTCAGCTTTTAGTAGGATTACTACTCCCAGTTCTCTCAGAAGCTACCCATAACAGGTCACTGTCCTCCATTTCAAGCAGTCCCCACAGCTCTTCACCTCTGCTGGAGAACTTGGTCAGCTTGACTCTTGAAGCAAGGTCACGCTGATTCGCATACTTTGGGCTGAAGCAACAGAAGAGCCTTCTGGCTTCACAGAGAGACAGTCTTTTGTTTGAGATCCACAGTCTTCTGTTTGAAACATGCTGTAGACTGAGATCACCTGACCTCACTGGAGACACTTCCCATACCAGAAACTGCTATTGGAGCTTCTCTCAAACACCATACAGTTTTATAACAGCAGCCTGACAGTAGATCTAAGCCTGAAATAAAAGTATTTTCAGCTACTGCCAAGTCTGTAAACCTATTAATAAGCAGTATAATGGGTTATCAAAAGTTAACAGCACTCCTTCTCCAAGAGGTTCCAGTGTTCTGCTGCTGTGCAAGAAAGGAACTGGGCTCCCCCCTGCTCCATGCCAGTCAGTGCTCAGATGGGACCAAGGACCTCCTGGCAGGGTCAACCTCCTCCCACTGAGAGGCACAAATTGAGGCTCTTGCTGCAGTGTACCACACCAGTCAGGATACAGTGACAGGGTTAGTTACAGCTCAGTTCAAACCATGGAAGTGAGAAAAATGTTTTGGACTGCGCTTCTGCCAACACACAGCGGAACCACTCCACCAATTAATGTTATAAAGACATATACAGTGTCTTTCACAGACATTTCTAGATGCCAAAACCTTGGGGCAAGGGAGAAAGGTAAAGATTATCACTTTGCCTGCTATTTTCACTATTTATCACTATTATATTCACTATTATATCTATTTATCCCTGCTCAGCATTTCCCCTTTCCTGTGAATTTTCCCTTTTTTGCAAATTCTTTTAGTGGAGTTTTCAAGCACTATCATACACAATGTCCAAGAAAATAACACCTTATGAAGTGAAGTCTGCAGTTTGATCTGAGACCTGCATGTTCCAGTCCTGAGACACATCCTTGACCTGTGCACAAACACCTAATGGAAGGTACAGGGGAGGGGAGGAGAGAGGCATGCAAAGGAGAAGTGTGCAGCCCTCACCTGCCCTGGAAGAGTCCTCAGGGCTGAAGGTGGTTGCACTTTGGCTATTCATGTCTGCTGGGTGGCTGAAGATAACAGTAGAGATAAGAACATGAAAGAGAAACAAGGAACTGACAAAATGGTTGCTGGCTTTCCTGAGCCCTTCTCCCCATGGCCCCCAAGCATGCACAGGGAAGGGGAGCTGGTCTCTACCCAAGGCTGGATGCCCACTGGAATGCATCATTGCCTTCTGGAGAAAAAGGCAAGGGTTACTGCAGAGCTGCTCTGTCTGCCACAAGACTACTGTAGTGGGTCTGGCTGAGCTGCTTTTCCCCATCCAGCCCTCATGCTGCAGCACTGGGAGCTGGAGGGTGTTGATAACACACTCGTGTTATGACTGCCAGTGCTCACACGGCACCAGAGGATGGGGGAGAAGATACAGCCAACCTGAGCTGACCAGTGGGATATTCCATACCATATGACGTCAGCTCAACTATAAAGGGAGAGGGCAGGAGGAGGATGGGGACGTCCTGCTTTGTCCTCCAAGTGGCTGCTACGTGTTCCTGGAGCCCTGCTTCCTGGACTCGGCCCAACATCGCCTGTGGACGGGAAGTAGAAAATAACATCTTATCTATCATAACCCACACCCCTGTGCTTTGCGTCTCATTCTCTCCCTGCGTGCTGTGCTGAAGAGGGTCGGGGGGAGTGATAGAAGGGCTTGGTGGGCACCTGGTGCCGTGCCAGGGTCAACCCACCACAGTTCCTTTTTTGGCGCCCAACGTGGGGCACGAGCAGCTGCTTGCTTGCTTGGCGTGCTTGCTTGCTTGCTTTAGATACTAGTAGCAAACTCCTGTGCAGGCTACGGAGTTTGCGTGTACCCGCTTATCTGGTGTTTTTCTAAAATGTTTTCTATTTGCTTGGCTTTTGCATTGATAGCTTCAGTGTGCTGGGGAAGCTTCTGTCTCGGGAGGATGAAGGGCCTCGGGGGCACACTGGCACAAACAGTAACAATGTGTTTCACACTGGCATTGGTGGCTTTGCTGTGTTGGGGAGGCTACCTTGGGGAGAAAATGAATTAATCTATCTCTCCCTTTCTACCGGAAATTGATGCAGATGATTTATTCATGCATGCTCCCAAGGTCCTCGTCCACCCTTATGTGAGCTTCGGGATACTACTAATCAATATCGTTGTCCTAATCCGGGTTGTGTGTAGTCTGGTCCCAGTTTGGCCTGAGAGGAGACAACTTTCAGGTGGGGTGGCACCGAAATGTGCCCTGAGACAGCCTGTCCCTGGGTGGCAAGGGGTCTGGCAGGATTTGGGCAGGTTCCTAGGATGGTTGTCACCTCCAGTAGCCTGGGACTTTACTCCTGAACAGGCAAGCAACCCTGGCAAGCTGACACAGCATCTAATAGAAGTGTGCCTTGTCTACCCCGATGAGAACCAGCAGCTCCTAGCACTGTACTAGGGCCTGGCCTGTGCCTATCGAGCCACAGCTGCTCTGCAACAGAGTACTCTCAGAAGACTGTGGTTGAGGCAGGGACCCAAACTGCCTCTGAAGACACCGGAGTTGAGATAGGGACCGCAACAACAACTGCCAAAGTAGCCCCAGTAGTGAAAAAGAAGCAGTGGACAAGAAGAACAACAGGCCCCTACCCTCGGTTAGTGAGGGATGTGGAAGAGAAGGAAGAACATGACCAACAAGCTGGGCCCTCAACAGGAAGACAGGAGGAGGGGGTGACAGAATTGAAGCAAGAGGCAGAGACCACCCGGTCCCTAACTTCGTCAGAACTTAAGAGACCTGAGGAAGGATTACAGCCGCCAGATAGGGGAACGCATTGTTACCTGGCTGCTTCGATGCTGGGATACTGGGGCTGATACCCAACAGCTGGAAGGTAAGGAAGCCCAACAGCTGGGCTCCCTTGCTAGGAATCGTGGCATTGAAAGAGGGATTGGAAAAGAGGCAGCAATTTGCAGTCTATGGAGACGGCTCCTTTCAAGTGTCAAAGCAAGATATCCATTCAAGGAAGACTTAATGAATGCCACCTCCTCAAGAAAATGGTCCACTGCTGATGAAGGTATCCAGTACCTGAGGGAACTAGCAGTACTGGAAGTAATCTATGGGGATTTAGATGACGATGCGCATCCTAAAGATCCAGAGGATGTTCAGTGTACAAGGGCCATGTGGAGGAAAGTGATTAAGAATGCACCGGCATCATATTCTGCCAGCTTGGCAGCAATGTATTATCCACAAATGGATAATCCAACCGTGGAAACTGTTTCTTCCTGGCTTCAGAACTTTGAAGAGTCTTGGTACCTCCACATCCCTAAGGGCTAGTGCCTTGGATATCAGGAGTCCCCCAAGGAATCAGCCAGTCAGAGGGAAAGGGAGCCCGAGGCGTATGCCACGTGGTGCACTCTGGTTCTTCCTGCGTGACCAGGGGGAGGATATGAGGAAGTGGGATGGTGAACCAACTTTTAAGCTGGAAGCACGTGTACAGGAATTGAGAGGGAAGACAGCCGTTAAAAAAGGGCCATCCAAGAAGACCATTAATGCAGTCAGTGTTGAAGCACAAGAAGGCAATCGACGATCTCGCAGATACGGGAAGAATAAAATCAATTCCACTGAGCCTGACAAGGAGACTTCTGGTTTGACACAGCAAGGGTCAGACAGTGAATACTCAGACCAGGAGCAGGAATAGAGAAGCCCTGCCTCTAGCCAGGTGGAGGAAAGGGACAATCGTATTTACCGGACTGTGTGGATCCGATGGCCTGGCATGTCAGATCCACAGAGGTACAAGGCCTTGGTCGATACAGGAGCGCAGTGCACAGTGATGCCATCTGAATACAGAGGAGCTGAGCCCATAAGTATTTCTGGGGTGACAGGGGGATCTCAGCAGTTGACAGTATTGGAGGCTGAAGTGAGCCTGACTGGTAAGGAGTGGTATAAACACCCCATTGTGACTGGCCCAGAGGCAAGGTGAAGGGGCCTGCACAGGAAATCCGGTTCCTTGGAATAAAATGGCAGGATGGGCGTCGACACATCCCGATGGATGTGATCAATAAGATAACAACAATGTCTCCACCAACCAACAAAAAGGAGACACAGGCTTTCCTGGGTGCTGTGGGTTTCTGGAGAATGCATATTCCAGATTACAGTCTCATTGTGAGCCCGCTCTACCATGTGACCCGGAAGAAGAATGACTTTAACTGGGGCCCTGAACAGCAACAGGCCTTTGAACAAATTAAACAGGAGATTGTGCATGCAGTAGCCCTTGGGCCAGTCCGGACAGGACCAAATATCAAAAACATACTCTACAGCGCAGCTGGGAAGAATGGTCCTACCTGGAGCCTCTGGCAGAGGGCACTTGGGGAGACACGAGGCCGACCTCTGGGTTTTTGGAGTCGAGGATACAGGGGATCTGAGGCCAACTATACTCCAACGGAAAAGGAGATACTGGCAGCATATGAAGGAGTTCGAGCTGCCTCAGAAGTGATCAGAACAGAAGCACAGCTCCTCCTGGCACCCTGACTGCCAGTGCTGGGATGGATGTTCAAAGGGAGAGTCTCAGCAACACACCATGCAACTGATGCCACATGGAGCAAGTGGATTGCATTGATAACACAACGGGCTCAAATAGGGAACCCCAGTCGCCCAGGGATCCTGGAAGTGATCACAAACTGGCCAGAAGGCAAAGATTTTGGGATGTTGCCAGAGGTAGAGGTGAAACGTGCTGAGGAGGCCCCACCATACAACACATTATGAGATGATGAAAAGCAATACGCCCTGTTCACTGATGGGTCTTGTCGCATTGTGGGAAAACATCGACAGTGGAAGGCTGCTGTGTGGAGTCCCCTACGACAAGTCATTGGAGTTGCCGAAGGACACAGTGAATCCAGTCAGTTTGCAGAAGTGAAAGCCATCCAACTAGCCCTAGATATTGCCGAACGAGAAAAGTGGCCAGTGCTCTATCTCTACACTGACTCCTGGATGGTGGCAAACGCCCTGTGGGGGTGGTTGCAGCAATGGAAACGGAGCAACTGGCAGCACAAAGGCAAACCCATCTGGGCCGCTGGGCTGTGGCAGGACATTGCTGCTTGGTTAGAGAACCTGGTGGTGAAGGTGCGCCACGTGGATGCCCATGTGCCCAGGAGCCGGGCCACTGAAGAACATCAGAACAACCAGCGGGCAGACCAGGCTGCCAAGGTGGCAGTGGCTCAGGTGGATCTGGATTGGCAGCGGAAGGGTGAATTCTTTATAGCGCGATGGGCCCATGACACCTCGGGTCATCAAGGAAGAGATGCAACCTATAGATGGGCTCGAGATCGAGGGGTGGATCTGACCATGGAGGCTATCACAGAGGTCATCCACAAATGTGAAACATGTGCTGCAATCAAACAAGCCAAGAGGTTAAAGCCCCAGTGGTATGGAGAACGTTGGCTAAAATATAGATATGGAGAGGCCTGGCAGGTTGACTACATCACTCTCCCACAAACCCGCCAAGGTAAGCGCCACGCACTTACAATGGTGGAAGCAACCACTGGGTGGCTGGAAACGTACCCGGTGCCCCATGCCACTGCCCGGGACACCATCCTGGGCCTTGAAAAGCAGATTTTGTGACGGCATGGTACTCCAGAAAGAATTGAATCAGATAATGGAACTCATTTCCGAAATAGTCTCGTGAATGCCTGGGCCAAGGAGCACAGCATCGAGTGGGTGTATCACATCCCTTATCATGCACAAGCCTCTGGGAAGATTGAAAGGTACAATGGGCTGTTAAAAACCACATTAAAAGCATTAGAGGGTGGGACCTCTAAACAATGGGACAAACATCTAGCAAAGGCCACCTGGTTAGTTAACACCAGAGGATCTGTTAGCCGTCCTGGCCCTGCCCAAACAAAACCCCTGCCTGTTGTGGGAGGAGATAAGGTCCCTGTAGTGCACACCGGGAGGTGGTTGGGGAAGGCAGTGTGGATAGCTCGACCCTTGGGAAAAGGCAAACCCATTCGTGGGATTGTCTTTGCTCAAGGACCTGGATATACCTGGTGGGTAATGCGGGAGGATGGTGAGACCCAGTGTGTACCTCAAGGAGATTTGACCTTGGCAGAAAGATAATCTGGAATGTGAGTTGTATGTTGCAGGAAGTGATGCTGTAGAAGGAGATGGAATAACAGAAAGTGAATTTGGTGAAGGACCAAGATCTAGCCGGTGTTGGTGCCCAACAATCAGACGTACTGCTTCTGTCCAGAACATCCACCTTGACAGATGAGAACCAAGTCATCAACTGAAGGAATCTCATGGAATGAGGGACTCTCTGTTAAAGGACTGGGGATAGTAGTTGATGATAATGTATTGGTTGGCTTTAGAGATGGCTTAAGTATGTATTATGTGGGGCTTGAGCATGACGCAAATGGTATGGAATAAGGGGTGGAGATTGTAGTGGGTCTGGCTGAGCTGCTTTTCCCCATCCAGCCCTCATGTTGCAGCACTGGGAGCTGGAGGGTGTTGATAACACACTCGTGTTATGACTGCCAGTGCTCACACGGCACCAGAGGATGGGGGAGAAGATACAGCCAACCTGAGCTGACCAGTGGGATATTCCATACCATATGATGTCAGCTCAACTATAAAGGGAGAGGGCAGGAGGAGAATGGGGGGGCATTCTGCTTTGTCCTCCAAGCGGCTGCTACGTGTTCCTGGAGCCCTGCTTCCTGGACTCGGCCCAACATCGCCTGTGAACGGGAAGTAGAAAATAACATCTTGTCTACCATAACCCACACCCCTGTGCTTTGCGTCTTATTCTCTCCCTGCGTGCCATGCTGAAGGGGGTTGGGGGAGTGATAGAAGGGCTTGGTGGGCACCTGGTGCTGTGCCGGGGTCAACCCACCACAACTACATAAAGCAGATGCCACTGCCACCTACATCAGGGACATCAGATGAGTGGAACAGGCTGTTAACACAACTTGAAGTGATCAAGGCTGAGATTTATCCAAGCTGAAGGCTCCTTTAATAGAGTCTGGGTGCCCTGTTTTAAAGCCATGTTGATATCCAGTCTGCACCCATGAAAGCAAGAAAATTCATCTCAAACGCCACTCAAACAGACGTTCCTCCTAGAGCAGTTATGACATGCCAAGTAGAAATTTTCAAAGATGTTGAAATCCTTTCAGTGTGACACCACCAAAGGCATTGCCAATAAGCTACCTCTGAGACTATCTTAAGGGAGAGCATTTCAATGCTCTAAAAATTCACACAGACCATAGCCTGGGAAACTAATAGCAAAGGCAGATGGAGCAGGAACATCTTGTCATTTTGGACTAGCACAGTACATCCCATTTTACACACACATTGGAGATGTTACAGCCACTCCTCACAGGCCACTCATTGTCATCTTCATTTTGCAGAGCGAACCATTTTCACCCCTTTCCATATGAAGAGTGTTACAGTGGGGAACAGCTTGAGAAGGGCTGTCTGAACAAAACAAATACAATATGGGCAGGACAGCTGCCAGTACAGAATTAAATGCTGAAGAAAAGCAATAGTAGCAGCAGCAGCATGAAGATCCATCAGCTTTCCACACCAGGGATGTGGCAAATGACCAACACAAGTAGAAGATTAAAAATACCTCAAGCTTACATTAATAAGAAAAAGCAGCAGAGGCTTAAAAATGATATTCAGAAAGGATGCATTCATTAAAACAAGCAGGATTAGTTTGGGGTTTTTTTTAATCCTTCAATCGGTAAACATTCCAACGTGCCAGAAAAGGAAAAAAAAAAAAAACACCAACAAAACCAACACCAAAAAAGTCCCCAAAGCAAACAGGAAGCCTCCAGCTTCATAAGGCCAACTGCCCAATACCCAGGAAGGCAAAGCTGCAGGATACTACACAACATGGCAGGCAGTACACTGTACAGGAGGTGAAGGCAAGGCCCAAAATACATTCAGTGGGAAGGCTGCCGATCTCTCCAGACTGTTCTTACTGATTTATATCACCAAAAATCTGCCTAAAGAAGATGCACAGCACTAGTATTACAGATGGCAGGTGAACAGACTCATACCCTGCTCTGCACAGGAAACATCTTCCCAGCAGAAGCAACCTGCTCCTCCCAACAGCACCATTCTAGGACTTGCACAGAAACATTTATTGGAGAAGCATGATCAGGGCTGAGTACAGAAGAGAAAGAACTGTAATATTTAAAGGCTATAAACAAGCAGAAATTCAATTAACAGATAAGAATGAATTATGGAACACAAAGATCTGCATCCTGTTAGAGCTCCTGAAATGTAATGGGAGACTGGCCACAGCTGCAATTCTGCAAGCAATACAACAGTAGATCCACTGCAGTGGTAACCATGAGTCCAGACACTGCAGGAATAGCTATGCTGGAAGACCTTTCCTCAGAGGTCTTATAAGGATTCTGGCCCATCACCCATTAAAAAAAAAAAAAAAAAAGAAAAAATACACAAAATCAGGAAAACAAATCATGTCACATGAAGTTAGTGCATGGTCCCACAGCAGGACCATGATGCCCACCAACCACAGCTTTTCTGCTTCTCATCTGAAGCTACAAAAGGAGAAGAAAATTGGACAATTGGCTGCAGAGTCCAAAGAGGAGGAAGCAGATAGGTGACAGACACAGCAAATCTGGAACATCAGAGCGCAAGATGAGGTGCAAACCAGAAGGGCATAGTCAGTGACTACTGAGGGAGGCTTGATAACAGAAGGAAATCACAGAGTATCTAAAAAAGGAGAAAAGCAACGCTGTATGCAGCCCACAGACTCCAGCAGTTCCAAGCCATCAGGGTCACTGACTGGCCTGATTTTATTCTCTCCTCTCTCTACATTTCTTCAGGAGTTAAAGGGACTTCCTTCCTTGTCAGATACTCAGTAATTTCACTGCTCTGTTCCTCTCTGCCCCTGACAGAGGAACCCATGCTACAAAACACTCCTGGTCATCAGAGGGTGAAAGCTCTTAAGATACATAGGGAAAGTCAGAGATACTACAGAATGCATGCTGGAAACTGCATCATACTGCACAGACCCAGGCTTCAACAATAGCAAGGCCCAGCACAGCCTCTGTTAAGGCTAATGCCCTACATCACTCTGTGCCCCTGACCTCAATTTAAAAATCACGGACCTACTGAGTGTTTTGGGTTCGAAGAGACCTTCAGAGATCATTTCATCCAACCCCCCTTTCATCTTTCACTCTATCACATTGCTCAAAGCCTCATCCAACCTCACCTTAAACACTTCCAGGAATGGGGCATCCACAGCTTCTCTGGGCAACCTATTCCAGTGTCTCACCACCCTCATCATAAAAAAATGTCTTCACATCTAAACCTACCCTCTAGTAGACCTTCTGGTCTCCTTAAGGACTCTTAACTGAACCAGAACCACAGGCAGCAAATGTTTTTAATCATGTTTCACATTTTCCTGGCTCACCAGTAACACAGGGGGAGCTACTCTTGCCAGCTAACTGCAGGAAAAGCTACTCTTGCCACAACCTTAGAAATCAAGGTGACATGCTAAGGTTTAGCAAGCAATTCTGAAGTGGTAGCACTTGCAGCCAGTGCACTTTAGCTTTCTCAGCAACGTATCTTGTCACAGTTCTCTTCTGGAGAAGCTGAAAATAAAGCAGGAAGCTGCCAGTCCAGTTGTTCATATAATTCCAAAACTGGTTCATCATCCATTCCAAAAAAGAGACATTCCCAGGCAACTGTTTTGTCAAAGACATGCTTGAAGAGTCCCTTGCTTCAAGGAGCAAACACTGAGGAAGGAAAACTAAAGACAGAGGAGAAGGAAAAAGAAAAAAAAAAGAAAGAAAAAAAAAAAGCAGGCCTTCTATACAACAGGATATTATTTCTGACTTGCTTGGAAACATTTAATTCCCACACTACAAAGTCTCACACAGAAGAGATTTATTCAATCATACTTCTAACAGAGGTCCTTGAATGGATCAGATGATGGCAAAGCATTTGATTTACATTACGTCAGTGGCTAAGTAAACTACAGTGATAGGAAGCAATCATTCAGCAAGCAACTCACTCATGGACTTAACTCCAGTGTTTACACTGATGTTGCTGGTTTTTGCTACCTATGACCACATGGAAATCATCTGGAATCCTCTTTTAAGATGAGCTAATGATTAAAGACAAGAAGAAGAGCAGAAGAAAGCAGTTGCAGCAGGTCTGCTTCACAGTACGACATGGCTCAGAGCTCCCCATATGAAAATACTTTCCACTTTAGACCACTGGCTTTCTCCATCACATATGCAAGACTCACCTAAAATTAATTCCACTTCAGTGAAATTTTTTGTTACAGTTCCTCTCTTCTCATGCTACAAGAACTAGTGATGCCAGAGCAGCCTAAGCTGATACCTCACACTGATCACAAGCAGCACACTGACTCAGCCTTACATCTAAGGGAAGCAGTGAGAGCCTTACCAAAGCAGACACTTTGACAGGGCACCCTGCCTCTACCACATGCACCAGGAATCCTCAAAAATCCTCAGAAAAACAGGGCCTTCAGTTGGCAAGAACTATCACCACCAGTTTATCCTCCCAAAACAAGGGGCCTCTTTCCATCTCTTTTCAGCCCCAGCACACACCTCTGCAGGTACACACAACCACTCTTATTAATAAGATGTTAACCCTGCTATAGAATCATAGAATTATTCTGTTTGGAAGAAACCTTTAAGATACTAAAGTCCAACGTTTAACCCAGCACTGCCAAGCCCCCCTGCACCACTACAGCATGCCCCCTGCACCACATCTAAACAGTTTTTAAATACCTTCAGGGATGGGGAACTCCACCACTTCCCTGGGCAGCTTGTTCCTTGACAACCCTTTTGGGGAAGAAATTGTTCCTAATATCCAAACTAAACCTCCCCTGGCTCAACTTGGGGCTGTTTCCTCTTTTACTATTGCTTGTTCTCTGGGAGAAGAGACTGATCCCCACCTCACTCCAACCTCCTTTCAGGGAGTTGTCAAGAGCGAGGTCTCCCCTGAGCCTCCTCACAGATGCTGACCTTTACAACTTACGTACCATGCTCCTCCCTGTTCTGTCAGAATAACCACAGCCACAAAAGCAGCAAAAGCAACCACACTCCGCTGTTGTTTAGTTAGCCCCTAGCACATCACAGGCTGCGGTCCGGGCCCTCCTCTTGCCCTAGCTGTCCTGCACTGACCTGGTGGCAACCTGTGTCCCCTCCCTGCACAGCCCCTTGACTGTCTCTCTGCACTGCATGGATGTGGAGCCTAGAGCTGAATTCGCCATGTAACACACACAGTATCTCATTCAGGGGTGTGTCTACCATCTGCTATTTGTTTCTTCCAGGCTTGTAGTGGAGGAGATAAAGACAGCCACACCTACCCTCCCTCACCATGCAACTTCCAGGCTTCCAACACACCCTGCCTCACTGCCTTCCCCGAAATGAAGAGTCAAGGACTTTTGCTTTAGGAACAACTGAAGGGGAATCCCAGGCCTCTGAGCAGCCTTGACTCCCTTCTCTGAACTTTTGCTGGTCCGCTACATCTTTTTTGAGACAAGACAACCAGAGCCACACATAGCATCAGATAGCTGCATGTATCACAGATTTATTTACGGAGCATAACAATGCTCTCCAGGTCACTGTCTTTTCATCCTTTTTCCCGACAGACAATTTGCAGTTTTGACCACTGTTGAGCTACAAGCTGACATCGCCTACAGTTTGACCAAATTCCAGCTTGTTTCTTCTGCTCTCCATCACATGCCATTGGGATACAGCAAGGCACAGTCAGCTCATGGAAGACACAGGTATGTAACAGGGGAGTGAAAAACACCTCCTCCAGTTACTAGACTAACAGTCCTCATCTACCCCTATAAATTCCTGGTGTTAGAATAAAAAGGTAACAAGAAACAAAAGTCAAAGATCTTCTCCAGAGAAAACGAAGCAGAATATTTTGTTATGAGAACAGGTATCTTCACAGCTGTACAAAACATCAAAAATTTCTGTAAAAGCTGCCTTGAGTGCCCAGGCCACATGGGAGAGAGGAAAGAACAACAGAAGCATGTCAAATAGGCAAAGGATGGACAGAGAGAAAGTGGAAGACTGGAAAGTATATCCTATGCATAGAAGGCAGAGAGGAAGGTGGTGGAACCTGAGAGCAGCAGCCAGCTAAAGATGTACCATCATAGTTACCTACTCATCCCAGCTAGAGTAGGACAAAGAGACAAGACAGAGAGGAAAGGGAGTTCCACAAACCTCCAAGTCTTCCAGGCAGCACCACAGCATCAGGCCTGGCTGTCTCTCTCTCCTACATCACCACCTCAAACTGGTCCACGAGCAACTGCAGTCCCTATACCATGCTCTGAGAAGACCAAGATTTCCAGTTCTCTTCTGCTAATCAAGCCTTCCTCTGAAACAGTGAGGGGGTGTGCTGACAAATGGAGCCACAAATCAACATCACCACCTCTTCTTCCTTACTTTTCCAGCAACAAAAAATCTCTCAACCTCATGTATCCTTCTGGGACAGCTCCACATCTGACAGCTTCAGACAAAGTGGGGTTCCCCAGTTCAAACACAAAGCCAAAATGTGAAATCCCAAGCGAAGAAAGGAACACAGGCAGAACAGTATTAGAAAGGTCAAATGTTTTACCCAGTAACTTCTTACGCAGATGCCTTTGACCAAGCAATGCCACAAAGCACAGCCATAGTGGGATGCCAGCTTTCTGTGAACTACACCTCCAAAAGCAGCAGGATGCATGGTCTAAGGGAGAGGGATAACAGCCAAAACCCATAGCTGCCAGCTGGGCTTGGTGACCCAGCAGTGTTTCCTGACAGGTCCAAGGCCTGTAACTGCTCCCTTGTTTCATTGCACTGAAGTCTTCCTGGCTGTCCCTAAAGTGTCACAGCACAAGGTCAGATTGTAACAGAAAACACAGAGATGTCAGCAACCTTAGATAACGCAAAGCGTTACTACGTAATGTGAGGCACACGTGCACACAGAGGACAAATATACCAGCTTTCTCAACTGCTACACAGCATCATTGTCAAGAAAAAAATCATCAGCTGTAAAAAGCACAGGAGATAGAGAGAGTAAGCCTACTTACAGTCTGCCAACTTGACCTTCTCAGAGCTTGAAAAGCGAGTGGGAGTGAAACCCTTTTTTGCCTTGCTACTAAACCCTAAAATAACAATGTGTAGGAAAATCCTACCCTCCTGCCCTCTGCATTGAGCTAAGGGGGAATGGGAGGAAGGGTTAGACTCTAATTTCCTGCTGAACGGGCTCTCAGCTGACCAGAAATCCCATGGGACAAAGCATGTCTGCTTAGAATCTCTTTTCTAACTCCAGGGTGTCTGCCATTGTATGCACAGCCTAATTACAGCTCACTGAATTAACACCAAAAAAAAAAAAAAAATTAAAAAAAAAAAAAAATTTACCATAATGAAAAAGCCTCCACAGGGCTCCAGAGTGACACAAGAAGAAAGAGCACAGCAGTGTGGGAAGATTATAAAAAAAAAATTTAAAAAATGTCACCTTATTGAATTGCAGTTTTGTGCCCCCAAATGAACAGCTATTTTTAGCTGATCACGTGGAAAGTCTAAGGGAGCACAAAGCATTGCAATCAGCATCACTGTATGCAGGAAGCCAAGATGCAGCCTCAAGAGTGGGTTAAACATAGTCAGGCACCACACATCTGCATCATCAGCACTGCACAGGGACCAGCAGCACAGTTCTATTTATAAACCAGACATGTACGGATGTAGCGTACAATGAAAGACTAGGATTGCAGGCTGACAACCTTCAACAACATGCTGTCTAATTCAACGAAGAGATGGCTATGTTCACATGCACACATACATGCACACATGTTCTTTTCCCATGAGAGTTAAGAATAATGAGGTCAGTGTTTTGAAAAAAACATATTTCACAAAGGTTTCTGTGCAGAGGGCAAGCACCTCTAGCAAATGTGCGTCCACAGTATCTCCTCACTCTGTGATCAAACCCCTCCTCTCACTCTGTGATCAAATATGACCAGTTTGGCTATGGATGCTGCAGCTCACCACTGCTCAGGTAACCACTAGCCCTTGGGTGGTCACTGGGTTTGTTTGTAGCCTAAGACAAAGTCATTGTAGCAGTATTCATCTGCATGGAGAGAAGAAATTAATTTCGTTTTCAAACAAGGTATTTGGGGGTCACACGCATCTTCTGCAGCAAGGCCAGTGGGATGAAGTTCAAGGCCAAGTGCTAGGTTCTGCACTTGGGTCACAACAATCCCAGGTAATATTCCAGGCTGGGAAAAGGGGGAAGAGCATCTAGAAAGCTGCCCGGCAGAAGAGACCTGGGGATGTTGGTTGACAGTCAGCTGAAGATGAGTCAGCAGCGTGCCCAGGTGGCCAAGAAGGCCACCAGCATCCTGGCTTATATCAGCACTGGTGTGGCCAACAGGACTAGGGCAGATATCATCCCCCTGTACTTAGCAGTAGTGAGACTGCATCTTGAATACTGGGTTCAGTTTTGGGCCCTTCACTCCAAGGTGGCCATTGAGGTGCTGAAGCGTGTCCAGAGAAGGGCAACGAAGCTGAAGGGTCTAGAGCATAAGTCTTTCAAGTAGAAGCTAAGACACCTGGGATTGTTCATCCTGGAGAAAAGGAGACTCAGGGGAGACCTTCTTGCTCTCAACAACTCCCTCAAAGAAGGTTGTAGCGAGGTGGGGGTTGGTCTCTTCTCCCAAGGAACATGCAGTAGGACAAGAGGAAATCACCTCAAATTGTGCGAGGGAAGGATTAGGTTTTCACTTAGAGAGGTAAAACCCCGTTTCAAATACAAAGCTCTGGATGTCACTAAGCAGCTAGGAGTATTTCCTTGTGGAAATAGAAAACAAATTCCTCTATCATTTCCTCCTTGTTCCCACTCCCCACAGTCCCTGCTGAGATGGAGTTTCCTGCCCAGGAGTCCTTGAGCCAGCGTCCTAGCAACAGCAAAGTACAGGAGGAGAAATCTGCCTGCAGTCAGGCTGCTGTGCATAAAGCTCTGCTGACACATTTGTCGACAAAATATTGGGATATGAATGGCAGATGCTGGGGAGGTAAAAGCAGCTGCAGAGGAAACGCAGAGAACAGGTCACAGCCTGGGCTCTGCTGTTCCCCAGGTCGCACGAGGACATCCCACAGGTGGGAGCTCCATATGCACAGCACAGGCATCAGGTAGCCTGAAACTAGTTCCCCACCTCCGTGGGGAGCACTAAGCACAACCATGCCTTTCTGCCTCCTCCAACCCCAGACAAAAAACACTGTTAAAATCCCCTGCAGGAACATGGGAAGCTGTGTTTGGGTTTGAATCTCCTAGGCTTGTTCTGACAGACACTGCTAATACAGGCCTCAGTGTCTTTGCTCACAACCTAACATGGAACTCATTCAACATACAAGAACAAACCTGTTCTGGAGGAAATTATGCTTCTGGAGTCCAAGTCGAGTTTCTTTACCAGAGTATCAGTGTCAATCTTCAGCCCAGAAAAGACACCAGAAGATGACAAGTCCCAGTCCTTATCCAAAAGAAACATTAATCAGGAGTGAGTACAAATACCACCAGGCAACATTCATCAAAGAAAAAACAACAAACCAAACTCAGCACCATCCAGACAGAAACAGGATGCACATTCCAGCGGTAGCATCCAGGTGTCTCTTTTGAGCAGGCAGGGGTAGGCAAACCACTCCACAGGCCTGTCCCTCCCAGGCTCCTCACACAGAATGAAGTTTCACAAAATCGTGGTTTGGACTGTTCTATTCCTAACAGATCTCTACCTCAGCCCAACCTCACCTCAGTCAAGTGAATTCAGGTACCCCTAGAAGAACTGTGAATGGCATCCTTGGGAAAAGCCAGATTTATTCCAGGTCCATAACAATAGAGATAAGCAAAAAATGAGCAGATTAGGAGCCTAAATCCTGAATCGATGGACATTAAGCAGACTCAATGATTACTAGCGATTTACCAAATCTTCTGCATCTAGTTCCTTTAAGCATGCAATACCTAAGTCCTAAGCTTTGCAGTAGCTTCTCTTGTTGGTTTAGAATAATTAATCATTTTAGTCAGCAGTATTTCCCAGCACTGACACACAACTTCATAGTGGTATAAAACCAGCTGTATGTGGTATAAAACCAGCTGTATATGGTACAACCTATTCTCTCTCCTCACAAGGAAAGCCATATGTGCATAGAAACCATTTACTGCTGTTCTATATTCTTTCTGTGAGGGGGCTGGGAGAGATACCCAGCTTTAATGTGAACTGTGTATTAATAACACAGATGATGAAACCAGACACGGCCTAATCTCCTACATGATTGTGTGCAAACTGACAGCTCATCTCCACCTGCCATAATCTGAAACTGAAGCAAGCTACTGCAGAATGAGCCAGGCAGCCTCTCACCCCAACACTTGCTGGCAATGATCCCCACTACTGCACCCTAGTTGCCCCACCAAGATACAGAGCAGGCACCCTCTTCCCCAGAGCAGGAGCAGTGCTGACACATGTCTGTCACTGTCACATCCCTAGGAAGGCTCTCCTCTCTGTGTGGCAAAGGCCTGGGAATGCCATGATGGCTGCCACAGTATAGCTGCCACAGCTGTAGTGGCTGCCACTACCTGGCAGTTCCATCACTGTGGCCAAGGGTGTGGAGTGGCAATCATTGCCCCTGGAGGAGCATGCTGGGACTCCCGCAGTACAGAGGAAGAACCTTGAGCTGGAGTCCCAGCCCATGTTTGGCCTCCCTGGCTGTTCTGACATGCTGGGCCCTTGGCAGCACACTCCCTGTGGTGACAAGTGGCCTGAGAGACAAGTGGGTACCCAGCAAAGAGTGTGCATCAGCTTCGAGGCCATGAGGATGGCACCAAGGGCATAATGGGACTCATTCTATGCAGGAAAAGGAGACTAGCCATCAGGAAACCATTTATAGAATCACAGACTCATAGAATCATCTAGGTTGAAAAAGACCTTTAAAATCATCGAGCCCAACCACTAACCCTACTCTACAAAGTCCACCACTAACCCATAGCCCCAAGCCCCTATCTATAAGGCTTTTAAACACATCTAGGGGTGGTGACTCAACCACCTCCCAGGGGCAGCATGTTCCAATACCTGACCAGTGAAAAAATTGTTCCTAATGTCCAGTTAAAACCTCCCCTGGTGCAGCTTGAGGTCATTCCCTCTTGTTCTGTCACTATTAACTTGTGAGAAACAACCAGCACCTACCTCTATACAACGTCCTTTCAGGTAGTTGTACAGAGTGATAAGGTCTCCCCTGAGCCCTCTTTTCTTCAGACTAAATAGCTCCAGTTCCCTCAGCCATCCCTCATAAGTATTGTTCTCCATGCCCTTCACCAGCTTAGTTTCTCTCCTCTGGACCCTCTCCAGCACCTTGATGTCTTTCTTGTACTGATGTGCCCAAAACTGTACTCAAGGTGTGGCCTCACCTATGATGAGTACAGAGGGACCCCCCTGGTCCTGCTTGCCACAGTATTTCTAATATAAGCCAGGATGCCATTGGCCTTCTTGGCCACTTGGGCACACTGCTGGCTCATATTCAGCCTCTTGTTGATCAACAATCCCAGGTGCCTTTCTGCCAGACAGCTTTCCAGCCTCTAGCATTGCATGAGGTTATTATGGCCCAAATGCAGGACCCAGGTTGATAAAGCAGGACCTGCCTTTCATAAACCCATGGGCTGACTAAGCATAATCCCCTGTTTGTCCTGTATATAGTGTGTAATGACACTCAAGATGATCTGCTCCACAACCTTCCCTGGCTCTGAGGCCAGACTGACAGGTCTGTAGTTCCCTAGATCCTCCTTTCTGCTTTTCTTGTGGATGGGAGTCACATTTTCTACCCTCCAGTCACCCAGGATCTCTCCAATTAGCCAGGACAGCTGGTAGATGATGGAGAGAGGCTTGGTGAGCACATCTATCAACTTCTTCAGTACTCCTGGGTGTAACCCATCTGGCCCCATAGACTTGTGTATGTTTAAGTGATGTAGATCTGCTACACTGATACTGATTTCCTCTTGGATTGTGAAGGTCTCATTCTGCCCCCCTTCTGTCTTCATCTCAGGGGGCTGGATGTCTAGCGAACAACTAGTTCTACTGCTAAAGACTGAGGCAAAGGAGGCATTAAGCACCTCAGCCCTTTCCTCATCCCTTGTCACTATGTTTCTCCCTGCATCCAATAAGGGATGGAGATTCTCTCTAGTCTTCCTTTTGTTAATGTATTTATAGAAATATTTCACTCCATCTCCTGCCCCTTTGGGATCCAGGCCCACGAGGTGTCCTCAGACACCCTGCGGAGCCAAACGTGGCGCTGCAGGGACACCCTGCGGGGGTCCTGCGCCCGCGGTCACCCCGGCGTAGGGCTCCGCGGCGACTCACGAGCTCCAGAGTCCGAGAGGGGCTGAGCACCGGGCGCCGCACCCTACTCGGCGAGGATGGGGTCACCGCCGTAGTCACAGGGGCCGCCCCCGCTCCGCCCGCTCACGCCCACTCCCGCGCGCCGCAGTCGGAGGTCCGCCCTCCCCACGTGCCACCGCCCCTCATCGCGCCGGTCCCCTCCTTTGCTCCCCCACTACCTTGCTGGCGGCCGCGCACCAGCCACCCGCGTCGGGGCCGGGGCCGGGGCCGGGGCCGGGCTCGGATGGCAGCAGCAGATCCCGGGTGGGCCAGGGCCGGGGGGCAGCGCGGTGGAGCCGCGGGCGCTTGACCTTCCCCACCATGACGAGCGGTGCGATGGAGCGGAAGAGGCCGGGCCGGCGTGCTCCGCGCGTCTCCCATCCCGGGACCGCCCCCGCCCGGGCGGGCCTTGCAGCTGCACAGCCAGCTTCCGGGGCGGATGAGGGACCGGAGAGCAGCGGATCCGGCTGGTTTGGGGCTTTCGGGGAGTTTGGCTCCCGTGACGGGCAGAGCCCGGGAGGCGTCTCCGCGTGAGTCTCACACAGCTTTCTCCGCTGCTGCCAACTCTGAAACATAACGGTGGCATCTTAAACGCTAGTGCTAGCCTTCTGCTACCAGTCGCTTTGCTTCTCTCCCATCATTTATCAACAGTCTTGACTAACAGGGGAGCTCCCAGAGGACAGGAGGCTTGCAGATGTGACTCTCATCTACAAGAAGGGCTGGAAGTTGGATTCAGGGGACTACAGGCCTGTCAGCCTGACCTCAATACCCAGAAAAATTATGGAGAGGCTCATCTTGAGTGATCTCACATGGCAAGCACAGGGGATCAGGCCCAGGCAGCATGGGTTCAGGAAAGGCAGGTCCTGCTTGACCAACCTGATCTATGACCAGGTGACCCACTTAGTGGATGAGGGAAAGGCTATGGATGTTGCCTACCTGGACTTTGACACTGTCTCCCACAGCATTCTTCTGGAGAAGCTGGCAGCTCATGGCATAGACAGGTGTACTCTTTGCTGGGTTAAAAATTGTCTGGCCAGGCCCAGAGAGTTAAATCCAGTTGTTGTCCAGTCACCAGTGGTGTCCCCCAGGACTCAGTTTTGAGGCCAGTCTTGTCCAATATCTTTATCAGTGATCTAGGTGAGGGGATGGAGTACTTCCTCAGCAACTTTGCAGACAAAACCAAATAAGGTGGGAGAGTTGATCTGCTTGAGAGTAGGAAAGCTCTGCAAAGGGATCTGGACGTGTTGGTTCAATGGACTGTATGAGGATTAACAAGACCAACTGCTGGATCTTGCATTTTGGCCACAACAACCCCTGTCTGGCAGAAAAGGACCTGGGGATGCTGATCGACACCCAGCTGAACATGAGCCAGCAGTGTGCCCAGGTGGCCAAGAAGGCCAATGGCATCCTGGCCTGTATCAGAAATAACGTGGCCAGCAGGAGAAGGGAACTGATTGTGCCCCTGTACTTGTCACTGGTGAGGCTACACCTCAAGCACTGTGTTCAGTTCTGGGCCCCTCGCCACAAGAAAGATATTCAGTTGCTGGAGCGGGTTCAGAGAAAGGCAATGAGGCTGATGGGGGGGTCTGGGAAACAGGTCCTATGAGGAGAGGCTGAGGGAATTGGAATTGTTTAGTTTGGAGAAAAGAATGCTGAGGGGAGACCTTATTGCTCTCCAGAACTACCTGAAAGGAGGTTGTAGTGAGTTGGTTGCAGCCTCTTCTCTCAAGTAAATAATGACAGGACTAGAGGAAATGGCCTGAAGTTGTACCAGAGGAGGTTTTGATGATGTATTAGGAAGAATTTCTTTACTAAAAGAATAGTGAAACAATAGCAAAACACTGGAACATGCTGCCCAGGGAGGTGGTGGAGTCACCATCCCTGGAGGTATTAAAAAAACATGTAGATGAGGCACTTCAGAACATGCTTTAGTGGGATGGTGAGGTGGGGTTTTTTTTGTTTCTTTTTATTTATTTGCTTGTGATTTTTGTTTGGGGTTTTTTTTTGGTCGGTTGGTTGGTTTGGGTTTGTTGACGGTTGGACTCATCTTGGGGGTCTTTTCCAACTGTCACAATTCTGTGATGAGCATCCTGGGGGTTAATTGTTTTAATGCAGGTAGCAGGGCAGGCTGCCTGGAAAAGGTGGTGTTCATTCTACATGTAAACCCGGAGACACTTTGACAGGGTTAAAGCCTGATGTAAGCGCCTGGGAGATCTGGGGCCTCACTAGCCAGAGACCAGGTGTACGCAGGAAACATGCCGCAACTGTTCGGTCTCCACACACCCCCCCAATGAGATCTGCTGCTGTGCCAGCTCCAAACCCAAGCACCAGGGCTACTCAGTCTCCACAGGCCCCCCCAACGAGCCCTGCTGCTGCTGCTGGTCCTCCTGTTCTCAAAACAAGCTCTGCTGCTGCTCCAACTCCCACAACAAGCACTGGAGCTGTTCCAACTCCAGCAGCAAAGCCGGCAGCTACACCGACAGCTACTGTGACCACTCCCACTCAAACTGCACCTGTACAAGTTACTCCTGTGAAGAAAAGAAAACAAATAAAACAGCCAAGTCCAGGAACAGAGCAGGGAGACGGTCCTTCCCAAGCTGAATCTGAGTATGAGTCAGAACCAGATGCAAAGCCTGATGTCACTGCATCTGGAAAGAAACACCTAACAAAAACAGATCGCCCAGTGTGGTCAGATGACAGTGGAGCAAGTCCTTCTAAAGCAAACCCACCAGGGTAAGCACTATGTGCTTACAATGGTGGAAGCAACCACTGGCTGGCTGGAAACCCATCCTGTACCTCATGCCACTGCCCGGAACACCATCCTGGGCCTGGAAAAGCAGATCCTGTGGTGACATGGTACTCCAGAGAGAATTGAGTCTGACAATGGGACTCATTTCAAAAACAATCTCATAGACAATTGGGCCAAAGACCATGGTATTGAATGGGTGTATCGCATCCCCTATCATGCACCAGCCTCTGGGAAAATTGAACAATACAATGGATTGTTAAAAACTACTTTAAAAGCAATCGGGGGTGGAACCTTTAAAAACTGGGACAAGCATTTAGCACAAGCCACCTGGTTAGACAACACCAGAGGATCCATCAATCGAGCTGGTCCTGCTCAGTCAGACCCATTGCACACAGTAGAAGGGAATAAAGTCCCTGTGGTGTATGAAAGGAATCTGTTGGGGAAAACTGTGTGGGTATTTCCTGCTTCGGGCAAAGGCAAACCCATTTGTGGGACTGCTTTCGCTCAAGGACCTGGAAGTACTTGGTGGGTGATGATGCAAGATGGTGAAATACAGTGTGTACCTTAAGGAAATTTAACTCTGGGTGAGAATACTCAATTCAAAGCTGTATATTAATTGCATAATATTAACAGTATTCAGTACGTGTCTTTCAGGATAACATCATGGTGATGACAGGAGCTAGCCGCATCAAGTAGTGTCCAGTAACCTCCTGAGATGAATCTGCAACCTGTGGACACAAACTGTGATGAATTCCATCTTTGAGAGACTGTTACAATGGATGGAAATCTACAATCATGAACTCAGTGAACTTTTCTGTAGAAAGAAATGATAACTTAGTGATGGATATGATGTAAATGGTGTGGAATAAGGGGTGGAATGTCCTGGTTTGAGTGAAAACAGAACTAATTCTGTTCAGTAATTTACTTTTCAGCTCAGTTCTTCTAATTAACTGCACTTTCTGAAGTTACCAGCCTGTTTTCACAGACAGTGTCTGCTTCTAGCAGTGATAACATCTCATGTTTAGAGTTACTACCAAGGATTGGTATGCAGACCAAGGCCACTGCTGGGTCTTGTGTACCACACTGGGGGATGCAGAAAGTGAAAGGCTGCACCTTCAGGGAGGAGCGGACAGGACGGGTGACTCTAAACTGACCAATGAAGTATTCCATCCCATATACGTCATATTCGATTTAGAGCTGAGGGATCTGAAGGGTCTCTGGGCTCTTCTCTCCCCTCTTGGACTGCTTTGCCAGCTTTTGCTTGGCTTGCCTCGGGTCCTCTTTCGGTTCCTTCCTCGGAACTCCCAAGGAGGCCTCTGTCCGTTCTGCCTTCGATCTGATCTGCGTGTTCCTGAACCCGGTACCAGAATCCAGCTCCTTAACACAGCTCCCGTCTGCTGCGGGGCCCAGTCTGGGACTCCCCCAGTGCCTGCACAGCATCAGTGGTGATGGCGATGTAATTACCACCAGGGGGGTTGGGTTCCATACTGGTTTTGTATATATTTGTATATATTCCATTTTTATAATTATTAATTTAATTTTCATTAAAGCTGTTCTAGTTTCCTTTTCTAATCGCTAAGTCTCTCTCCCTTATTCCCTTTCTCTTTCCCCTCTGGGGAGGGATGGGGGTTAACAGAGAGTGTCTGTTATAGGTCTAAGGGGCTGCCCTGACCCTAAATCTTGACACCAGGATGCCACAGTAGGACCGAAAACAACTCAGAATCTCCCTGGCAGAAATTATTTCCCTAGTTGCAACAGCAGGAAATACCTGATGAGTCCCCATTTAGACTGAGCATGTGTTTGACTGTGCAGTCATGAACCTAGCTGGAGACCCCTGACAAACCTCAGCCCTACCTGCAGCTTTCCATGCATATGCAGAGGGGGTAAAATGCAAAGCTGCTTCTTCCCCTCCAGGTGAATAAAAAGACCAGCCTTGGGAACCACAATGGGTTCGCTCTTATGAAGCCCCAACAGGTCCTTTGTGCTTAATGCATCTATTTTCCAGGTGGCCATCCTCTACCCTACCTACTTCTGCTGAGCTATACTTCCCAGGGCCTGACACTGCGGAGCAGCCCCAGGGACCCTTTTCCCTTCCCTCATTTTGGGGCTACCCTGGACAGCAGTTTTCCACTGCTCTTTTGAAACCTCAAAAAACAAAACCAAAAAACCCACAATCAACCAAACAGAAAAAAACCAAACAACCAATACAAAATAAAACAAAGAAAAAAAAATACAATGACACATGTCATGTTCACTGGTAACTGGTTTCTTTAAGCAAAGCGAACTTCTTGCCACATACTTCTCTATGCAGACTGAAGTTCCTTTTTCCTTTTCCCCAGGTCCCTTGTTCAGCCCTGGCTTGAAGATGGATGACATACCAGAGGATGAGAAGAGCAAGGCCGGGGGAGCCAAGTGCTCCCAGCAGGAAGGCCAGCATCAATGAGTCCATCTCCTGAGTGGTAGCTGGCTGAGGGGTTGAAGAGAGTGGATCAGCATGGGTAACATGCTCACAGGAGTGCAAGGCAAGCCATGCCACATAAGTATATGGGTGGTGACTGTCCTCATGGATAGCAAGGACATGGGGAGATGCAGGGATAGGTCCGTGGGAAGGTAATGCTTCTTGGGAAGATGCCACGTCCAGTTTAAGCACCTGCTCACAACAAAGTATACTCTTGTATACATACTAGAAAGTTGAAAATAAAAAATGTCTCTGAGGTCCCACAGCTGACCTGAATCCCAGCTGAATCCATCGTGACTGGGACACACCAGGGATGATTTAATGTTTGTCAGGGATAGAAAATAACACCAGGAAAACCCATTACCCTGCTGTATGCTGGGTGAGCATCATTTAGGAGCAAAGGACCAAAATGGCATCTCTAATCACCAAACCAAACAACTCAGCAATCACTCAGAGTGCCCAGCTGGATGCTCTGCTCCCCACCCCAGCTGCTCAACAGCAACCTGAAAAAACCTCAACAGTCCTGCAGTCAGTGGTGGGGGGAAACACAATCCATTCTAGTAAAAATAAAAATGACAACTAATAAAGACAGTTAGCAGAAAATAGAAAAAGCAGTGTTCAACAGCTTAAAATGCTTATAGTCAGGTCAGGGGGCAACTAAGCACATATATGGCTCCAAAGGATGCCCACCCCCTTCAATTGCATCAGGCTTAAACAGCAGTAAGAATAAATAAAATGTAAACACACAAAAAAAAAAAAAAAAAAAAAAAAAAAAAGCTGCCTGATAAGGACCTTACACAATACAAAAGGAAAAATTACAACAGTTCATCTCACTCGAGCATACTTCCTTCCCCCAGATTTGCAACTGTCAAAACTGTCAGGAAGCCCTACTAGCTTCATCTGCCCCTAGACCACCAGCTCCAGAGTCAGGGGCTGCTCTGAGCATCCAGCTTCAGCCGCCCGGGCTTTCCAAGCAGGCTGTGATGCACACCCGAGTTCCCAACAGGCTCATCCTCAGGCTCCATCCTCACTGTATCCCACACCAGCCAGGTGATAGCTGCTCTGATGCTCCCATCCTGCTGCAAGCATAGCTATAATGCCTTCTCACTACACCCAGCACCTGACTGCAATGAGTCCAGGCCAGACTTCTGTTGTCTTCTTTAGTAACACTAACCCCTGGAGCATTCATCAGGGCTCAGCAATTTGCTGCTAGCACTGTGATTCTCTTTACTTGCTGTAAAAATAAACTGAGCTCCCCAAGTGTGAAACAGCAGCAAGTGAACTGCATAATTGTCTTATAATGCAGTAGCAGTCACTCCACATTAGCTTGCTGGAAGGGGAACCTACAAAGCAATTTAAAAAAGCCTCACATTAATTATCTTTTAAAAACACTATAGTCCTGGATGCTTTCTAAATGACTTTTTGTTTGGTTGGTTGGTTTTTTTTTTTACTTTCTTGTCCTGAAGAGGTTAAGAGATAGTTGCCAGGAGACCTTTGTTCTCCATTCAGGGAAATATTGTTGCAGGTGACTTGGAAGGAGTTACTGCAGCCTGCATAACAAAATTTGAAGGCTTCTTGCAAAAAAAAACCACAGACCCCTGAGCTGGGCCACAGCAAGAACAATGCTAGCATTCTCTGCCAAGTGTGGAGTCCTCACTACACCAGCAGTGAGCCCTGACACAAAAATTTCAGAGCCCCACCCAGAGTCTGCGGGGAGACAGGTCTCCATCTTTTCTGCAGCCAGGGGCTAACAATTGCTCCCAAAGGAGCCAGTTTCCCCACTACTAGCTTTATTTGCCTGCTAGAGGACTAGACTGGCCCCTGGCAGTTCTGTGAATTGTTAAAAGTGGAGCAAAAAGGGTGGATCCCTTTCCTGGGTGTAGTGGGAGGGCTGCAGTCCCCCCAGTGCAGTCTAGGGAGGAAATCACCCCAGCCCCACAGGGAGGGATGCATTGGCAGGGCTTTGGCAAGCACGAGTGGGGCTGGTTGGGTTCAGGGTGGGGAGGGAGGAGAACACATCCTCCCACATCCACTGCTCTGACTTCCTCCTTTCTGCCCCAGCTAGCTGTAAGACAGAAATAGGAAGGAAGGTTTGGGGTACGTTGCAAAGCTCCTGATGCCCAGCTGCTTTTGTCAGACAAGTTGGAGAAGTTGAGACCACCTTCATCCCAGACCAAGCACAGGACAGAGGAGAGGGCTTGGTGCAAGGCAAGTACAGCATCTCCATTTTCTTTGCTTGTGTTCTTCCTTTCTGGGGGGAAGGCAGCCAGGCAACAAGGCAGTTTCATAGCTTTGTTGGTTCCAGTAAATTTGTCTTATAACTCTTGATGTAACCTCTGGCCACTCAAGTCCTTAGGCTTCAGGGAGCTCCTAGCATTTTGTCTCTCCCATGTGTGGTGCGGCACAGCATTCAGTCTACACAGCCTTTGCAAAGGCAGCTTGCCTGGTCTTCATTATTTTTGCTTTTGGAGGTGGGATTAAGCCTGGAACTTCAGGAGGATGTCAAACCCCACATAACACCTTCGTTGCTGTCCTGTGGGCCTGGAAAGCAGCACAGAATGGGTGCAACATGCTCCTCATATATGGTGCTGGGGCAAGCAGCACTGGCTGCGTACCTACCAGCAGCACCAGGCAAATGCTAGAGCTGAGGGCTGAGCCAGCGCCCTGTCCAGGACCCTCCACTTCCCTGTGGGTTCCCATACAAGCACCCATTGCTGGCTGCAGGATGTGATGGCTCACAGGGGAAGTGGGAACTGGTGCGGCAGTATGGCATAAGAGCAGTAGGTATGGCGGCCGGGGGGGACTTGGCATGGTGCCTTGACTGTCATGCTGGCACATGCTGACCTTCCTTGAGGTCCCTGCACCCCTGTGGGCCTGGGAGAGGGGGTGAGACCCTTAGTTTTCTCCTCTATCTCACTATGTGCTGTACACATGAAATACTCCGCTGATAACCACTGAAAATGCCTGGCAGCAGTAGGGAGAACAACAGGAGCTGCAGGCAAGCTAAACCCTAGGGAGAGCAAAATCTCTGTGGCTCTTGGACACAGATAAAATGCCCCAGGTGTCAGGGAAAATAGCCTGTTCTGTTTTTTGGTGCTTTTTCCAATGCCACAGCCTCCTAGGCAGGTGAAAAGCGAACGTGTGAATGCTCACACAGGTACTGCACCCTGTGGCCAGAACAGATTCTGGTACACTGCTTCTGCAAAGTGTGGGAAGGTTTTAAATGGTGCATGTTGGTGTCATGGCTGTCACATCCTGCCTCACACCGTGGTTTTGCACTTTGTATGTCCTCTTCCTGATGCTGTGTCAATCTCTTGACAGTGCAGTGCAGGCTGATTTATTTTCTCAGAGTAAGAATCACAGAATGTTAAGGATTGGAAAGGATCTCAAAAGATCATCTAGTCCAATCCACCTGCTGGAGCAGGACCACTTAGAGCAGATCACACAGGAATGTGTCCAGGTGGGTTTTGAATGCTTCCAGAGAATGAGACCCCACAATCTCTCTGGGCAGCCTGTTCCAGTGTTTTGTCATCCTCATCGTGAAGAAGTTTTTTGTCATATTTATGTGGAACCTCCTATGTTCCAGCCTGCACCCATTGCCCCTTGTCCTATTATTGGTTATGACTGAGAAGAGCCTGGCTCCATCCTCCTGACACTCACTCTTTACATATCTATAAACATTAATGAGGTCACCCCTCAGTCTCCTCTTCTCTAAGCTAAAAGACTCAGCTCGCTCAGCCTTTCCTCATAAGGGAGATGTTCCACTCCCTTAATCATCTTTATGTCTCTGCACTGGACTCTCTCATGCAGTACTCGAATCACCACAGGCTAGTGGCAGTGGAGAATCCCTCCTTTATTCTCATGAAGCACAAGCTCTGCCAGCTCCAGGGTATGGGTTGTGACCTCGGGCAAGTTCCTGGGTCCTTGCTCAGTCCTAGGACTCTGTCCTGCATCTCTGCAAACCCAGCAGCCGACACAGTGTCCCTGATGACATCAGACAAGGGGTGACGACCACTGGATAAGAGACAAAAGAGATGGCTTCTCTGCTCTTAAAAATCCCATACTATACAGGACGCAACAACCAGCAGAGCAGACCCTTCCCACTGAAGGGTGGTCTCTCTGACCCAGAGAGACTGAAGAGCACAAACCCCTGCCCTCCCATGGCAGGGTGAGGGTGCCACAGACACCCAGGGACCTTGGTGCTCAGAGCCGACATGAGCCAATGGCTTGGTGTACATGGGAGAGTGCTTAGCCCACACACCCATCCTCTACAGTCACTGGAGGCTTCTAGAGGGAAAGATGCATAAAATATATACATATTTCCTATAACATTCCTATATTTTTATAGCATATTATAGTGTGTGTATGTACACTATAATATTTATATAATATTCCATATTTCCTATACTCTACAGTATAGTCTAATGTATATAGATATACTATATTTCTACAATATTCCATATAATATTAATTCCAGTGGTGAGTGGTGTTCGTCAGGGATTGGTACTGGGACTGGTGCTATTTAACATCTTTGTCAGTAACATGGGCAGTGGGATCGAGTGCACTCTCAGCAAGTTTGAGGACGACACCAAGCTGTGTGGTGTGGTTGACACACTGGAGGGAAGGGATGCCTTCCAGAAGGACCTTGACAGGCTTTAGAGGTGGGCCCATGCCAGCCACATGAAGTTCAACAAGGCCAAGTGCAAGGTCCTGCATCTGGTGTGGCACAATCCCAAGCATAAATAGAGGGTGGGAGAAGTATGGATAGACAGTAATCCTGAAGAGAAATACTTGGGCATGATGGTTGATGAAAAGCTCACCATGAACCTGTAAGGTGTGAGTGCAGGCCAGAAAACCAACCGTATCCTGGGCTGCATCAAAAGAAGCATGGCCAACAGATTGAGGGAAGTGATTCTGCCCCTCTACTCCACTCTGGTGACACTTCACCTGGAGTACTGTGTCCAGCTCTGGAGCCCCCAACACAGTAAGGACATGGTTCTGTTGGACCTGGTCCAGAGGATGGCCATGAAGATGATCTGAGGGCTGGAACACTTCTCCTATGAGGACAAGCTGCAGGAGTTGGGGTTATTCAGCCTGAAGAAGAGAAGGCCCTGGGGAGACCTTACTGGAGCCTTCCAGAAAGCTGGGGAGGGACTTTTTACAATGGCCTGTAGTGATAGGGAGGGGTGACGGCTTCAAACTGGAAGAGGGTAGATTTATATTAGAAATTAGGAAGAATTTCTTCACTCTGCGGGTGGTGAGACTGGAACAGGTTGCCCAGAGAGGTTGTGGAAGTGTTCAAGACCAGGTTGGATGGGTCTTTGAGCAACCTGGTTTAGTGGAAGGTGGTCAACAGTGCCAAATCCAGCTAGAGAGCTGTAACCAGTGGAGTCCCCCAGGGATCCAGTGCTGGTTCCAGTCCTGTTCAACATCTTTATCAATGACATTGATGACAGGACAGAGTGTCTGCTCAGCAAGTTTGCTGATGACACAAAACTGGGAGGATAGGCAGATACACCTGAAAGCTGTGCAGCCATCCAGTGAGACTTGGACAGGTTGGAGAACTGGGCAGGGCAGAACCAAATGAGGTTTAACAAGGATAAATGTAGAGTCCTGCATCTAGGTAAGAATAATAAATTACACCAGTACAGACTGGGAGGTGATCTGCTGGAGAGCAGTCTTGTGGAGAAAGACTTGGGAGTCCTGGTGGACAACAAGTTCTCCATGGAGCAGCAATGTGCCCTTGTGGCCCAGAAGGCCAATGGTATCCTGGGGTGTATCAAGAGGAGCATGTCCAGCAGATCGAGGGAGGTTCTCCTCCCCCTCTACGCTGCACTGGTGAGACCTCACCGGGGGTATTGTGTCCAGTTCTGGGCTCCCCAGTTCAAGAGAGACAGGGATCTGCTTGAGAGAGTCCAATGAAGGGCTACAAGGATGATTAAGGGACTGGAGCACATGCCTTATGAGGAGAGGCTGAGACAGCTGGGGCTCTTTAGTCTGGAAAAGAGAAGACTGAGAGGGGATTTGATAAATGTTTATAAATATATGAGGGCTAAGTGTCAAGAGGAAAGGGACAGCCCCTTCTCACTCGTGCCTTGTGATAGGACTAGGGGGAATGGATATAAGCTGGAGCACAAGAGGTTCCACCTTAACATGAGGAGGAACTTCTTTACAGTAAGGGTCACAGAGCATTGGAACAGGCTGCCTGGAGAGGTTGTGGAGTCTCCTTCTCTGGAGATTTTCAAAACTCGCCTGGATGCGTTCCTGAGTGACCTGTGTTAGGGTAGATTAGGTTGTAGGGTAGATTAGGTTGTAGGGTAGATTATATGATCCTGCCCTGGCAGAGGGGTTGAACTCGAAGTTCTCCAAGGTCCCTTTCAACCCCTAACACTCTGTGTGATTCTGTGTGCGTGTGTGTCCCTGCCCATGGCAGTGGGGTTGGAACTAGATGAACTTTAAGGTTCCTTCCAACCCAAACCATTCTATGATTCTATAATAGGACATAAGGATGTATCTATAGTCTTTAGAGAAGAAAAAAAAAAAAGGGTTTTTTTTATACATGATTTATATATAAAATATATATGTAAAAATACATATACACACATACTGAGTGTGATACTTTGCACTGAGGTGTCTTAGCCAGTGGGCACCCCTGCATATGGCAGTTTGCCTTGATGGGAACTACACTCATCACACAACCAAGTGATGGAAGAAATGACCACAAGCCAAGTGACATCTATTCTCCCGTCCTTTCTGTACCCAGTTTTGCTTATTTATCACGCGTGCATGGACTCTAGGGCCACCTAGAGTGGGAGGGCAAAGGAGCAGTGCTGTGGGTGTAATACCCAGTGTCTCTATATAGTGTGATGGTGACATGGCACCAGGGATGCTTGGGAGCATAGAGGAAGCACCCAGGGTCACTGAGGCACAAGCACTGACATTAACTGTTGCAGGTGGATGGTGCAAACACCCCAGGAATCCTCCCAGGATACTGGGCTTGAGAAGGCGTCCTCCCATTTTGGAAGGAAACAGATGTTTAGCAAAGTACTGAAAGGGACTTGTGGCTGGCTGCAAGATCCATCTCTGCTGTTGAGAACTCCTCTTACTTAGAGCAATGAGGTTGCCGCTAGCATCAACAATTCCCCTTCGGCCCTATTTATAAACCTCAGTTTGCTCCTCCATGCTACTCAGCAGCCTGCTTCGTCCCACTGACATCCCTCAGCATGCCCAGAACCCTGAGAGGTCAACACACCCCAGCTTTGCTTCCTGCCCACACAGAGGATTCACACCTTTCCTTGTGCACCTTACCTAAGGCTGCCTCCACATTTTCTGTCTCATAGACCCTTCAGGAGCATCGTGCCTTGCCTAAGCCATGGCAAGTACATAACATACAGCAAGCAAGAGATGCTTTATATATGGCGCATAGTTGGCATACCCCGATGGTTTCTGCAAAGGGCTCTTGGTGAAGCAGAGCCCTGGTCCCTGGTCCCTGGCATGTGTTGAGAAGTTCAGAGCTCAGGGCAAAGGAGAACAATGGTCTAGGGTGCAGCTTTCTGCCCCTGATGCCACAGTGCAGTCCTGGCCAGGGAGCAAAGCCATGTGGCAATATGCCCTGCCCCCAGCCAGGGCACTTGGTCTTGTCACCTTACTCCCAATCCTGGGATGGAGGTGGTTGTAAAGCTCTGCGGTTCTGCTCCTTCTAACCAGGGCAGGAGAACGGACTACGAGCATCCCTCTGCATAATTTATGAAAAAGAGGAAAAAAATCCAACATCTCTGGGAGAGCACACCCAGGAGAGCACCCTGGACTGGCAGTGGCAGTGCAAGTCTGTGACTGAGCCAAAGGGATTGTCAAGGGTGTTGGAGAAAATGCTGCTGAGGCCCATGTTGAGGCCCTGCTAATGTAGAGTCAGACTGAAAAACCACTTTCCCTTCCTCTGAACACTGTAAAGAGACAGACAAAAGCAGAAGCCCCATTTGCTCTCTTTGAAAGTCACCCTACTTCTCTTATACACTCATCCACCCACATACTGGTGAATAATTTCCCTCCACTGCAGAAGTGGTGAGTTTTCTTTTGCTTCTCTCCCCTAGCAACAGGTTGCGCTTTACATTCTTGCAACAAGGAAAAGAAATTACTTTTGGGATTAGGCAACAAAATCCAGACCACAAAATGAACCCTAAATTATAAAATACAATAGCAGCCAGAGATGGATATGTGTGGAGGTTTCTGCTTTCTTTCTGGTGTTTGGGAGCTTTTTTAAACCCAGTTTTAAATGGAAACTTGCTCTATTTTACAAGTTATGTTTGTAAGCAGGAATCTCTAACCCCTTCACCACACCATGCCTTGGCAGGGCAGCAGGAATTAAACACTTGGGAACATTATGCAGGTGGGATGGCAGGAGCTCATCCAGCCCATAGGTTTGGTACCCACAGCCTGTGTGGAAACTTCTAGATTGTAGAAGAGCTGGAGCCTAGTTAGGCATATTTGGGATATTGGTCATCTGAGTACTACAGGAAACAAGGGTGGGAGAAGCTCTTCCCTCCTGCCAGCAGCAGCAGCTTTTGCTGGGCTAGAGCCTGTTTCCCTGTCCCTGTTTCTTGGATGGTGTTGCAGAAATATGAGCTGATACTATTTTCAGCATCCCCACGGCACTACTAATTAACTAGACATGCAGCAAAGCAGATGCAAGCAGTGATCAGTAACAAATGAAGAGTGTGAATACAGCTAAGAGTACAGCAAATGTGATCATGAAGGAGATGGCTGTCTTTGGAGTGTGATGTTGCACTCTTGAAGGACCTCTCAGGTTGAGCTGACATAGGTCACCAGGTGCATCCTGGGCAAAGGGTGCCACAGCCCAAATGGGTGATCAAAGGATCAAAATCATTTCCCACCAAGGTGCACCCAGGAGTGTTCAACAGGGGTCTGGTGTCCACCCTGCCCTGATAAGAACTTTTGCTGTTAAAACCCTTTTTTCTTTTTCCTTTTCCTTCTCCTTTTCCTTCTCCTTCTCCTTTTTCTCTTTTTCTTTTTCTTTTTCTTTTTCAAGAGTCTTTACCTGTTGTCTGCAAGCTCAAACTGTGCTGGCAGAACCTGGGGGTGATAGAAATGTATTGGGCCAGCTAGCACAGAAAGTGTTTATCATGCCAAGGGAGACATTGCAGCTGTGATGATAAATGATGCCCTTAAAACTTTACAAAGTTGGACTGTGGTATTTGCAGAGAATGTCTTTGTGAAGAAGGGTTCTGTCTACTCACCACAGGATGGTCTTGGGCCAGACATGGCAAGTGAGCTCCTGAGCCATGTCACTACATGGATCTGACCAGGTGACCACAGAGTCACCTCTTGTTGCCTATGCAGCCATGTGATGGCAAGGATGATGGAATTCTGCCAGGGGGTCTGTCACCAGGGCAGAGTGGGTTTACCAAGGCTGCAAACACTTACATCTAGATCGCCCCTGCCATAAGCACTGAAATGACAACCATTGACATACCTAGACCTTCTTCCTGCCCTTGGGAGGAGATGAGACCTTCTTTCAAGGCTGACCAATGTCCTCCTTTGCTTGTCTGGCTGACAAGCTAAGAAAGAACATCCTGCTATCTCAGAAGGGGATTTGAACACTCTCACATACTAAAATGACCTCAGTGCCTTTTGAAGGTTTCCCTTGTGTCTTTGTTTCCATTTCACTCTGAGCTGTTAATTTGTCAGGTTCACAGGAGGGGGTGATGGCACTTTGTGAAGTTGGCAGGAGCCAGGGAGTGTTTCTTTGCTTGCTCAGGGCATCATGAGAGTTGTTTCAAAACCAATGACCTGTTTTTTGGATGCTGTGTCTAATATTGCTAAAAAGGGCAATGTTTCTTGTTCCTTCATGCTTACTCCTTTTTCCTCTTTTAATGAATTCCTCATTTCTCACTTCCCCATGTGTGTCTACATTGCAAGACTGCTACTCTGTTGGCCTTTGCTCCAGGGCTGTGCTGGGGGGAAGGTGTTACGAGAAATGACAGCACTACAGAACATGATCTCATTCACACCATGGGAAGAGCACTGAAAAATTACTCCCTGATTCAGCCAACTTTATGAATAGCATAAATTTCTGGATCAGATGTGCTTTGGAGCAACAAGTGAGTAGTACAAACAGCTATAACAAGCACTGAGCAAATGTACTTGTGAAGAACAGGGTCTTTATCATTCTCTGAAACACCAGTGTAACTGAGGATAGCAGGTACTTGTGGGGTTTGAATGATGTACTGGGAGTCCTTCCTTGCACACCAGTAAGAAATGTGCAGCCACCTTCCCATCCTCAGGGTCAGAGGCCCCACACATGGCATCATGTCCTGACCCCCCCCCCCGTGCAGATCTGCCTCCAACATGCCATCCTTCTTCCTCACCCTGCACATTATGAAGGAGCCAGCCTGGTAGTTGCCACACTATCCAACTGGACCTCACCACACACACTGTGAGCCAGCTTCTCTCAGAAATGGCATTGTGGCTTTCCTAGGATGTTGATCACTTGTGATGTGATGTTGGAAACCCTTGCTTGTTAGAAGTCTTCAGCAGAAAAATTCGTATTAATTCAATACATGAAATACTTCATTTCCCTGGTGAATCAGTTAAATGTGAATCAAGTAGTAATAGACTCTTTTTTCCATGTTTTTAGCATGCCATGCTAATTAGTAGAAGTGGTCCTTTCTAAAATTTTTATTCCCATTTCCATCCAAATACAGCTCAACACTGAATCTGAAAAAACTCACATCTAGTAAAAACTGAATGCAATACTTCAGTTTTTCCAGTGTAACATAGATCTTAATATTTAGGTTAAAGAGTCCAGATAAACTACATCAAGCTTTGCAGCAGTTCAGCAGCATGCATAGCAATATAGTGCAAGTTCACTCTGCTGACTTTCACATTTAGTCCAAAAGCTGTGTTTATTGGAAATCAACTTTTTTTTTGTAAAAGCATGCAGGCACCCATCCTGAGTCAGCCCACACACCTGGGGCCACATGGATGTTTTTTATCTTGCAGAAAATGTCACGTGACTGCTGCCTCTGGCCTCTGGTGGTAACCTGGGTGCTGCTGCTGGTGGCAACAGGTAAGCCCAACCTGACCTTCCTTGCTGCCTTCCTCCCAGCACCTTATGTGGGCAGTGAAATAAGGGGGCAAAGCAAACCAACAGTGGTGGGAACATGGCATTGAGAGGTGTGCAAGGGCCAGATCCTGCATTTCCTGTGTTATTCACCCAGCTCAACTGAGGGCCACCAAGGCAAGTGAGAACCTCGCCAGGGCCATCCAGCATGGAATTTATAGGCAGGGAAGGTTCAAGGCAGCATGAGTGCCCAGTGCTGGATTTCAGAGCACTCTGTGACTACCACTGCTGCAGACCAGCCTCCCCTGAGTGTCCCCCATGCCAACTCCTTCTTCTCTCCATTTCAGCCTTTGACATGGAGTGCCCCAAGATCAAGGTGGGGACGTGCAAGGACTGCATCCAGTCTGGTCCTGGCTGTGCCTGGTGCAAGAAGCCGGTAGGTCCATATAGCCTCTCATGCTGTCAGCCCCCAGCAGTTGGCTAACAGGCAATGGGATGGTCACCCTGCCCACTCGGCTCTGCCTGTGGTGGAGGGGGGAGACTGTATCATGCAAGCATTTCAGGTCCTAAATGATGAATGTGGCCAGGAGGGATCTGACAAAAAAAAAACCCTTCAACCTTCCTTTCTCTGTCAATACCCTGGAGACCTGTTTTGGGAGATGGGTCATCTTGTAATGAGTCTGTTCACTTCCTGCTTCTCTAATATTTTCCTGCTGATGTTGTAACATGCAGAGTTTCACCAAAGCCGGTGAGCCAGACTCCATCCGCTGTGACACTATTGAGCAACTGCAGCAGAGGGGATGCCCTCACAATGAGATTGAGTTTCCAGTCAACAACATTACAAGAACACAGGACAGTCCCTTAAGCAATGATGTACAGCTGACTCCACAGGAGGTGCACCTGAAACTGAGGATAGGTACAGTCTGTCCAGCATTTCCAATGCCCTTCTGCTCACACCCAGGCTCAGCTGGGACACAGTGGCACATCGCAGCCTGCATTTAAATCATAGAATTGTAGAATGCTTTTGGTTGGAAGGGACGCTTAAAGTTCATCCAGTCCAACCATGCTGCACAGAACAGAGACATCTTCCACTAGATCAGTTTGCTCAGAGCCCAGTCCAATCTGACCTTGAATGTTTGCCCAGATGGGGCACCTACAACCTCTTTGGTCAATCTGTGCCAATGTTTCACTACCCTCACCACAAAAAATTTCTTCCTTTTCTTCCAAAAGAGAAGAGGATCCCAGTTGAGGGTAGGCACTTGGGCAAGATTTGAGCCACAGAATAGAAGTTGATTGTGGCATCCCTGTCCTGCAGGCCAGCCTGCTGTATTCGAGGTGAAGTTTCGCCGCGCTGTGGGGTACCCCATTGATCTCTACTACCTCATGGACCTCTCCTACTCCATGCTGGATGACCTGGAGAAAGTGAAGAAGCTGGGAGGGGAGCTGCTCAGGGCACTGGAAAGCACAACCCCTTCTCGCCGCATAGGTGAGCCTGTCGCCAGCACAAGACCCTGGCACAGTTGTTTGTCACTAGGAAGAGCCGCAGGGCTGGAGTGAGATGCCAGCAGCAGGCAGCATGACCTGTCCCCTGCTAGGCTGGAGAGTGTGCAAGGAATGTGGACCACGGGGGCCAGCAGATTGTCCATGCCCTGTGCTTCAGGGATGCCTGCTGGTCCCTGCCATCCCTGCTCCTGACACTGCAGTCTTGGATGCCCTTAGGGTTTGGCTCCTTCGTGGACAAGACAGTGCTGCCCTTTGTGAACACACACCCTGAGAAGCTGCAGAACCCCTGCCCCAACAAGGACAAGCAATGCCAGCCTCCCTTCGCCTTCAAGCACATCCTCTCGCTGACCGACAATGCCAAGAAGTTTGAGAGTGAAGTGGGGAAGCAGTTCATCTCAGGGAACCTGGATGCCCCAGAGGGGGGACTGGATGCCATGATGCAGGCAGCAGTGTGTGGGGTAAGTCCCTGCATCTGCCCCATCCATGCTCACGGACTGTCCCTTGGGAGGTTTCTCTGCCCCTCTCCATGTGGGCTGTGGAAGCCCATTGTGTGTAAGTCCCCATTCAGCAGTGGGGCAGGTACTGGGAAGGTACAAGAGAGTATCCTACCCCAGGGCCTCCAGACCTTGGTCTCCTGTAACCCACCCCCCCATGCCCCCTGCCCCACACTGTGCCTGACATGGGGCTTTGGCAAGGGCTTTACGTTGCCCACTGGCACTGTCCTCCCAGCTCTACTCAGGGACAGGTCTCTGTGACACTTTCAGGACTTGATTGGCTGGCGCAATGTGACTCGCTTGCTGGTATATGCTACTGATGATGGCTTCCACTTTGCTGGTGATGGCAAGCTTGGAGCTATCCTGACTCCCAATGATGGCCAGTGCCACTTGGAGGACAACATGTACAAAAAGAGCAACGAGTTTGTGAGTATCCGGGGGTTGCTCAGCAGCTCTGCACCCTCAGTGCCACTCCCTCAGACAGGAAAAAAAAAAGGTCACATAAATAACCTGTTGCTGAGACCAAAAGGTTACCATAACCACCATAATCTGGGCTGTGAAACAAACTGTGCACCCTTCTGCTGCTGGTTGAGATCATGCTGAGTGTGACATTCCTCTCACCACCTAGGACTACCCATCTGTTGGCCAGCTGGTCCAGAAACTTGCTGAAAACAACATTCAGCCCATTTTTGCTGTCACCAGTAAGGTGGTGGATGTTTACAAGGTAAGGAGACTTCAGACGGTCCAGATGCCTCCTGTCCCTCCTCAGGAGGACAGAAACATCTGTGCGTGTCCTCCTGCTGCTGCCCCCTTCTCCACTGTCACATGGGGTGAACCACTCACCTCTTTGCTCACTATTGGCAGAAACTCAGTGAGATGATCCCAAAGTCAGCAGTGGGAGAGCTGAATGAAGACTCCAGCAACATCATTGAACTCATCCAGGTGGCCTACAATGTAAGTGCTGAGGGAGGCTGTGTTTCACCTCTCTGTCAGGGCTCGGAGCAGCGAAAGGTTTCTATCATGTGTTCTTACTGTCAGAGAGCAGCTAGGACCAGGACTTTGAGCACATGACATGTTGAATTCCTCTGCCCACAGCAAGCAAGAGGTTCCAACCTCCCCAATGCTATTGCCTGACTTTCCAGAAGCAACACAGGCAGCTGAGACACCAGCCTGGGGTGCCCCTGCCCTGAGCTGGAGGGAAGCCCTGACCTGCAACCCCATACCTCCTTGCTTTAATCTCCTCTTGGACTGATGGCACTTTCTCCACCATTTCCACACAGAACCTCTCCTCACGGATCATCCTGGACCACTCTACCCTGCCAGACATCCTGGATGTTAAATATGAATCCACATGTAGGAAGGACAAGGTCATCTTGTATGAAGAGAGAGGGCAGTGTGACAACGTCAAAATCAATGATGAGGTACATTTCCCAGTACCAGGAATGCCCCACAGCTCACAAAGTTCCTGATCCCCATCCTGTTTAACTGCAGAAACCCAACCCGCCATTCCAGGCTTTCTGTTTACATTAATTTAATGCCAAGAGTGTCCAAAATGCTGCTGGATGGGGGGATCTTCTATTGCACTGGATGTGTGTGCTCAGCCTGGGGCTGATACCACCCTCCAATTGCTAAAGCTACCTAATGGCCTCTGGCCCTTCCCTTTCTCACTGTGCACTTTCTAGGTCACCTTCAAAGTGAAGGTCACAGCCAAGGAGTGCATCAAAAGCCAGTCCTTCACTATCCGGCCACTGGGCTTCACAGACACTCTCACTGTCCATGTGGACGGCAACTGCAACTGCAACTGCAATGAGCAGCCAGACCCAACTGCCTGCAGTGGGAAAGGCAGCATTGTATGTGGGATCTGCAGGTATGCGTGTTCCCAAAAACACTATTTCAAACTCTGACAAAAGCTGAGGAGATGCTGGGAGAAGGTCTTTGGGCCAAGCCATGGGCTTGGCTCTGCAACTTTGTACCTATTTTCCTATTCAGAGGGGCAGGTTATGTTCATGGAGGCAGGGGACACAATGACCCCTTTCTTTTGTTGCTGGAGCATCTGCTGATTTCCTAAGGACATCCATCCATCCATCCATCCATCCATCCATCCATCCATCCATCCATCCATCCATCCACCAAACTATCTACCTATCTAACCACCCATTGAGCAGGCAGATTTCTGTGATATTTCTCAAAATTACACTTCTGGGCTGCAGTTCACACAGGTCTTTAAGTGCAATTATTGCCTCAATGGCCCCTTGGTGACAGGGAGAGGAAAAGGCAGTTTCCTCAGGAGATACTCAGACCTCCTTGGCAAGGGTTTGCAAATTATAAATATAACAATAATTTCCAGGCAACTGTTTTGTGTTGTAAATATGACTGGGGGAATAGCAGCATTATTGAGGCTTCCTCCTAGTCAGCTATCCTGCTTCAGCATGAAGTTAGAACCAACATGTCATGGTTGGTTTTTGGCAAGGCTGTCCCAGATTTGCTCCACTATGGCTGAAGTCTGAGCCCTGCACAAGCCTCACAGCACTTTTTGTGGCTGCTGACCTGTGCTGCTCCTTTCCTTTTACTGCAGCTGCAATTCAGGCTACACAGGAAAGAACTGTGAGTGCGAAACCAAAGGCAAGAGCAGCAAGGATCTGGAGGGCAGCTGCCGGAAGGACAACAGCTCAGTCATCTGCTCAGGGCTGGGGGACTGCGTGTGTGGGCAGTGCATCTGCCACACCAGCGATGTGCCTGGCAAACAGATCTACGGCACCTTCTGCGAGTGTGACAACATGAACTGCGAGTTTCATAATGGCTTCCCCTGTGGTGGCAAAGGTGATGCATCTGTGTGATGGGTTCTCCACTGGGGCATTGTTCAGAGAGATTAAATACCCACAGAGATGCTGCCTTTCCCTGCCAAAACCCGAGTGGGTGGGTTTGAGGGCCTTGGGTCCTACCACACCATCCTGCAGGATCTCCTGGACCATTCCATGGAGAGTGAAGGGTGGGTGATGCTCTCCAACCATAGGCAGAGAGAGGGTGACCTGGCTCTCTGTAAGACCTTGGTCTGAAAGGTCATCCCCCACAGACCGCGGGAGATGTGACTGCGGGGAGTGCAAGTGCACATCTGAGTACCAGGGCAGTGCCTGCCAGTGCAGGAAGTCAACAGATGGTTGCTTGAACACCCGTGGTAATGAGTGCAGCCACCGTGGGACCTGCCACTGCAACCGCTGCCAGTGCCAGGAAGGATATCAGCCCCCCTTCTGCCAGGAGTGCCCTGCCTGCCCCTCTCCCTGTGGTAGATACATGTGAGTAATGCGTGTGGAGACGGCATGGGGGTGGTAGGGATCTCCCTCACCTCCTGGGCAGATGCAGACAAAGCCCTGCCTGTACTTGGGCAGAAACAAGTCACAGCCAAAGCCAGGTAAGAGGGCCTCTGCCCCTGCAGATGTGAGCTGTGGCTGCCTATTTTGCAGCTCCTGCGTGGAGTGCAAGGCATTCCTGAGTGGACCCTTTGAGAAGAACTGCTCACAGGCATGTCCCAACATACAGGTGACCAACAAATCAATGGGGGTGAGTAGGCAGTGCAGGGAGAAAGACTCCCACAACTGCTGGATCTCCTTCCGCATGGTCCAGGAAGATGGTGAGGAGATATACACTGTCATCATTGATCCTAACAAAGGTATCATATCCCTGTTCCTCCTGCCTTTCTTCAGGCAGGCTGCCAGCTGTGCCCTGGTAGCCTTGCCAGGGGCTACAGCTGACCACTGTCTGTCTGTCTGTCCCACAGAGTGCCCAGAGCCTCCCAACATCGCAGTGATTGTGGGTAGCACTGTTGCTGGTGTGGCCCTCATTGGCCTGTTGCTCTTGCTGATCTGGCGGCTCTTGATGGAGCTGTTTGACCGTCGGGAATATCGCCGGTTTGAGAAGGAGAAGTCCAAGGCCAAGTGGAATGATGTAAGAGAGCCTGTTCATGATGTAGGGGTGTGCTGGGACATGCACAAATTTTTGGTGGGGACATCCTCTCCAGAGACAGCCATGGCAGACCTGAGCCATGCCCACTGTCTGGTTTCACAGCGCAGCTGGATTTTGCAGGGGGCTAAAGCAGCCTATGGGCTCTTTTACTAATGCTATCTGCACCATTAACATTGGGAGAGGTGGGCTGGGTAATGCTTTGCTGAAAATTCAATACAGGACAACAACATGGGCCTCTCATCTCCCTCCCTCCAGGCTGATAACCCCCTCTTCAAAAGTGCCACCACCACAGTTGTGAACCCCAGGTTCGATGGACAATGAAGTGGAACAATGCCTGTCAGCACTAGGACCCTTTAAATAAAGGAAACGCCAAGCTAAGGAAATCTCAAACTAAGGCTCCCACCTCCTCTTCTTTGTCCTGTTGATTTGTACCTTTCTTCCGAGAGGCCACCAGCACATTAGGAACTGGCTGAGGGGCTGCACCATGCCTGTTTCCCAGCACAACAACCAATGGTTGGATTAGTGGAGATGGGAGAAGGGAACAGACAGCTTTGCTGTGGATGGGAATGAAAAGCAGGTCACAGTAGTGGCATACACAATGGATCTTGTGAGGGTTACTTACTGTCTCAGCTCTTGATGCTAACTTTGCCTTCTAGCAGGAGTCTCAGAAACCAACCCCAAAATCCAGCTGAGTGCACAGAGTTCTTCCAGATTTGCTTCAAAACTGGGATTTCAAAACTGCCATTTCCTTTCTGCTCTAGCAGGATCTATGCCCAGGCTGCTCCATGCCTTCTGCTGCTGCACTGGTCTCCACCATTATGTTTGCACTTGTTCCTAAACCACTCACTGCTGAATTGGATGTGGAAGGTCCTCCAGGCTGGTGATCTGTTCTGGTGGTTGCAGTAAAGTGATGGCCCCTAAGGTCTAGTGAGCACCTCTAACCAGAGATAAGAGCAGACAGCAGCATGCAATGAATCTTCTTTCTAAATCAACAGTGGCTTCCCAGTGTCATTCCCCTCTCAGACCTACCTAAGGCAAGGTTCTACTTGGGCTCAAGCAAGCTTGGCTTGCCTCTGCCAGGCTTTGAGCCTTCTTCATGAGAAGGAGGCAAAGGAGTAACTGTTTCAACTGTGAGATATCAGCATCAAGCACATGAAATATTGCCTGCGCTCAGAGCTCAATCACAGCTTCTTTCACCATGCCTGGGGCTAGAACTCTTCCCTTCTCTGCGAGCACTTCAGACATGCTGAGGGCCACACATGTAAAAGACTCAGCAGTACGGGGAGCATCTCCAGCTCAACACTTTTCCAAACCATGACCAGTGCTTTTTTGTTGTGGGGTCATTCCTGTGAAATAGTGATACAATTCCATATTTGCTTTAAGTTTGGGAATAGTTTGCATATATCTGTATTATGTCACATCTTCATTTGCTCTATGAAGAAGTTTAATGTTAATAAAAATTACTATATATAAAGTAGTTACATCTGTCCTGCTAAGAATGAGGTGCAAGGACAGCAGCTGAATTGTTCATCAGAGAAACTACAGTAATGTTCCGTCATTGCTGCCAGCATCTCCCATAGGTAGAGTGCCCAGGAAAGAGGCCAGCCGCAGGAAAAAACTGTCTGTCTTTTATGCTAATTTGGCATCTACATGCTGAAAGGTCCTCCCCTACAAACTAAAAATGACTCATTAAATGATGCAAACCATTTTGTGTCCCTGCCCATCTGCTGGCAGCTATACATAAACCACCTTAAACAAGAGTGGCTGTACTGCCTCAGATCAGGGATTAATTTGTGCCATTTTGCTGGTCTTCAACAGTGACTGTGAGTCTGGTGAAAGGTAAGAAGGAAGAAAGTGTGTCTGATACTTCCTGCAGTATTATTGAAGCCTGCAGCTATTCTTGGCTCAAAGACCCCCAGCTCAGTGTAGGTCCCTTGTGCCGGCTGCACAAACACCAGAGACACCCATAAGGGCTCTGAGTCATGGATGTAATGCCCATTGACAGGGACCAAGGTAGAAGCTATTGTAGACCAGGTGAAGAGACTATTTGCCTGGTCACCAGCTGTAGGTCTCACTTCTGGTGTAGTGTGTGCCATACAAGTACAACCGTATACATGCTTCAGAGGACAATTAAAGAAAATCGATGAGGGATCCAGACTTTCTCAAAAAGAAATATGACCAGTAATTTCTTTAGACAGAAGTATATGCTAGGGCACATTCAAAAACCCAGGGGGAAAAGGCCCCTGGCCTTGCTTTAGTCCAAAGGCTTGGTGGTCTTTCTGTGGAGTCTTGCTTTCACAAGTCAGAAGGACTTCTCAGTCAGGTGTGCAATGGCCCTTTCTTCCGGCTTCAAGAACTCTCCAAGAACATCCTTTCTTATAATTGTTTCATTTCCACCGAGAGTAACTGAACCATATTTTCTTTGACTTGAGGTGGGGAGGAAGCCAACTGATTTTCAAGTCAAGGTGTTGACTTGATTTTGGTAAGAGCACAAGTCAGCAGGTTCAAGTAGCTTTCCTGCTGTCTGAGAGGGCACATGTTATCCCCCATTACTACACAAAAACCCCACACCACAACACATCACATTGCTTGAGAGAAGGCTGCTGAGATGAGGAAGAGATATGCCTGAGCTCCTCAAAGGCTGTGCCCTGATGAGCTCCTCTCACACAGGGAGAGGAACCACCATCAACTCCCAAGGGACCAGGAGGGAGAGGAACTGCAGGAGCTGCCAGACCACATCCCAAGAGAAACAACATAATATGTCTGAGCCAACAGCCTGTGCCTTCACTTTTATTACAACCATGAGCTCCCCTCACATTTAAGCCACTTGTGTGCCAAAGGGAAAACTTCCAATATTCTTCAGATAATGGGACCAGCCCCGCAAGTTTTCCATGCAGAAATCCAAGTCCCATGCCAGCCGCTTTATTAGCAGGTAGATGCCAGCCAGTCCTGCTGCCCCCACGACAAAAAGCCCTCGACTGATTATCTGCAAGTGCAAAGAGAAACCCCAGCGTCATCAGAGGTTTGTTCCTACCCAGCAGCACCAAGCAAAGTCTTCACATCTGAAACCACCTGGCAATATCCCACCCCCTGCAGCTGAGCAGTGCTGGCATGCAGGATGTGGAGCTCAAAAGGCATGGGGAGGATGGGCACCACTACCAACCAACCTTTTCCTGCCACTTCCAGCGCTGAAGAGCCTCATGGTATCGAATTCTGGTGAAGGTCACCTAGGAGTGTTGCAGGAGCATATCATGGCCTCAAAGGCAGCCAGAAGAAGCTTGTGGCAACTCAGGCAGTGGGGACTGGGGTGCTGGCCTTACCATGGTGTACAGTGGGACAATGGTAGAAGGCATGAGGGTGTGGAGGAAGTTGTCTATGTGCTTCCGGAAAATAAACCACGTTGAATTCACATGCTCACGCATCTGTGACAGAACAACCATCACCCCTTTGCAGGGCATCTTGGCAGAGCTTCCCTGAGTTTTGCTGTCTCTCTTGTTGCCTGTCCTAGGGGTCACTGCAAGGAGCAGATCCTCCCCAGTCCCAGTGGCATTCCCAAGGAGCTCTTAAGCTAATGTCTGCCAGGATGAGAGCCTGACCAGAGTCATGCCAGAACACCTGCCCACCCTAACAAGGTGTCACTGTGTGCATGGCCCACAGGACCACAAGTCTATATGTGGCTTGCCTACCTCTATATAGTTGTACATGGCTAAGTCCGAGATCGCATGGTCATCTGGCACCCTCAGCCTGGAGAACTCGGGGAGGCAGGCACCTGGGAGAAGAAAGTAGCAGCTCACAGGCAGCTCCATAGCAGGGTATCTAGCTGCCTTCAGATGAAGAGGGATCCTCCTCTGCTCTCTCTCTTCCCTAGCCACCTCACTCACCAAAGTCATTGTGGAACTGGTCCATTAATTCATCAAAGACCAGACAATCTTCAAAGCCCTGGGAGAAAAATTAGTGGGTCAATAGAAGGAACCACACATTCACTAGAAAGTGCCATCACAGATGCTCAGTTAGTGCAGGTCTTCATACGCACAGGGTCCTATGGATGCTGAAAAGCTGCTAGCAGAGGGATTTTCTCAGGTTCTCACACTATTTGGTGAGCGTCCTGCCTTTCTCACACAAGTTATGAAAAACAGTAGGATGGTGTTTGTAAGCTGGACCAACACCTGGTGTTTTGCAAAGTTCTTTTTATGGTACATTGGAAAAATATTTTGAAATGGGTGTTGTAGGACTTTAGCCAATCACCCTAGGAGATGGATGATCATTGACCAATTGCCTTATGGGGCTAGGGTATATGAAATGGGGTTATAAATTAATAAACTTGCTTCTTTTGCCTTCTCTTGCTGAATCTGTGTGTTGCTGCATCTCTCTGCTCCCGGTATAAACAGTGACAGGGTCCCACTGACCAGAGCTTCAGAGCAGGAGTCTTTACTCTCAGCCCACTCTCCCAGGCATCTTACAGAGAAATCCAAGAGGCTGCCTTTCCTAGAAGCCTGGGGCTGAACCCCCCTCCCATGCAGCCCACTGCCCCATGGGAAGGAAGCACCATCACACCATCCCTTCTCCCTGGAGAACAGCCAGGTCCTAGTGAGTAGCCAGGTTCCTGAGGGGAATTCAACGCCTGCCAATGCAGAGGACATCAGACTGTGGGACAGGCCAGCCCGTGAACTCAGTGGAGCTACACTCTAAAACTAGGCTTTTCTAGGTGAAAAGACTTGGTGCCCAACTGACACAGCCCAGGGTCAGCCATGAACTTACTGCATTCATGCCCTGTCCGTAGAAGGGCACAATTGCATGTGCAGCGTCTCCCATCAGCACACACCGGGAAGCAAGGTGGTAGGCAGAGCATTTCACAGATATCATGGCCTGGGCTGGCAGCAAAAAGTAATCACGCTTCAGCTCTCGCCTTAGGCAAAACAACAGATAGTTCATTTTTGGGACCACAAAAGACAAGAGGAGAAAGTCATACCACATCCAAGCTCAGGAAGCCAGAGTCACTGGCACTGTCATCACTGGGGTGTGAAAAACAATCCTATTCACTGTGGTATTTGTGCTAGGAAAAATGTGAAGGCCATACTACCTGCTTCATTATCTTCCAACTATGGACCAAATATATTGTCTGCACATTTTAACCTCTACACAACGACACTTCAGTCCTTTTATCATGAGCAGTGGTGGATGGCAATCACTGTACGAAGGATATACTAGAGGATATCTTAAGTTTCTAAGTTTATATGAAGTACAGTCTCCTTAAGAGGAAAGGAAACTGCCTTACACAGCAGACTCTTCCTATCAGCCAAGAAAAAAGTCCATAACAGCTAACTAAAGCAGAACCATTCACAGCATGGACTGGAGCTACCACCAACTGGTGAGCTTCCATCTTTGCAGGAAAATGAGGACATGCTGAAAGAAGCCACAGCTATTAGGACATGTGCTGGAAAGGCTGGTCCTGGTACACTCTGCCACCATGGGTCCCCGGAGGAGTGGAATGCTCCAGCTCTGTTCTGATGCCCTTATGCTGTTTGCCCAGCAGTAAGAGGGTCCCCACTGCCCAAGGAGAAGCACTCTGCTGGGCACTGCCTGCTCTTGTGTCTCAAAGTCATGTATTTGTTTTAGCCATACAATCAATAAGTGCTAGACTTTGTTTAGTCAGTCAGCACAGTGGTTTGTTTGGTCTTTTTTCACCAAGCCAAGCTTTTCTCAGTCTATTAACTAAAATCTCAACATTTGTGGAACTCAGCTATCCTGCTGCTGCAGAACTACCTTCATGCTGCTGGTTTGAGAGTGCAACCCTTACCTTATGTTAATGGAGTTACTTTGGTCACACACCTCTAATGTCACAACCTCTTGGTTTATGAACAGCTAATCCATACCTTGAGTCCAAAACCTTTAACAGCAATACAAAAACAATGGAGGTAATCTGCTCTCTGCTTCCTCAGTGGCAGGGCCTGGGTTGTGCCTCCAAGGGACAGAGCAGTGCTTCAGTGTGATTTCATCAGAAACTACCACGGGATGGGGCTGAATCCCACTGATGAGCCTGCTATTCCAATGTAATTTCAGAACAGACTTAGTATGTTTACTTCCCCTTCCTTCAGACCTACATTCCATGGGAATCCATCCCAACAGCATTCATAACTCCTGGGCTCACCAGCTTCCATGGAGTCTCCGTCACTAAGACCTCCATGCTGGGTGGGGATGCATGCCCTAGCTTTGTGGCACTGTGTTGATGAGTGAGAAGGGAAGATGAGAACACTTACTCTCCGATGAGGGGAATGGCATCTGGGAAGTAGGTCTGGAAAAACCCCAGTACTTGCTCATTAGTTGTGAGCTTCTCAAATTCCTCAAAAGGCATGAAGAGTGTACAGGTGAAGGACTTGTCCTGCCAGCCAAGGAGAAAAGTCAGAAAGAAACCCAGAGGCCATAGAGAACACCTGGCACCTGGCACAGCAGCTCAGTGCCCAGCCTGTCACTTGGCAATTGCAGTGACCTGCCTGCACAGCAGGGACAAGTGCCTGGCCACCCCATTTCCCATGGTGGGCTTGTACATGCTGGGCGCAGGCAGCAGGGAGGCAGAAATGGGTGGCGTTTGATCTGCCAGCATGGGCCTAGTGCACTGCCCGTGTACTCCAGTATCTAGTTTATAACATCCAGCTGCAAAAGCTGTTTTTTGGGGGGTCAGGTGAGCTTGGATGTGTGGCCAGGGAGAGGCATCACAGGTACCTACAGGAATAGCTTTGGGGGTCCTGTCCTGCTCTCCACCCTCCCCAGGCTGTTAGACTCCTGGCACAGGCTGGGGGTTCCTCCTGGCACCTTGTCGGCCCCCACAGCCCCCTGCCACATGCCTGCCACCACAGCTACCACAAGCTCCATCCTGTGCCCCAAGGGATCATGGCCATGGGTTATCACCATGTTGGGCAGTGCAATCATCATGAAGGTGTTTCTTGGCCAGATGTGGAGGTAGTTTGGTTCCATGGCAAACTGAAAGAGAAGGAAAATTGTCTTGTGTCCCTGCCCTGTTCTGCTCAGCTTCCTCAGCCCAGCCTGTGGTTCCTCTCCACACCAATACACGAGCTCCTATCCTTTGTACCATGAGAAGACACAATGACCACAGGAACCTTACTCGTACCTGATGATTCAGGGAGACACAGAGCAAGCGCAAGAGAACGGTAGGAAAGATGAGTAAAAACCTGATGGTTTGCAATTGCTGATGTCCTCACAGATGTGTTCCCATATTCCCAGGACCTCTCAGAGCTAGAGTTAGCCCCACTGCTCCAGGACAGGCTCTATAGGATTTTTTCAGGCAGGTGCCAAGACACTGGACCCACTAATGGAAGAGGAAGAGATGTCTGCCTTCTCTAAGGAAAGTTTTAATCCCTTGGCTGAGCCTTGGGCAAGAAATTAGTTTCTCTAGAGAAGCAGTATCAGAACCGCCAGGAGGCAGGAGCAGATTTTCCCACCTGCAAAGGTGGTAGCAGCCCCAAGGACAGGCACACTTACATCTCCATCCTTGGGAGGGATGGTCAGCTCCATATAGCCATGAGGAATGTACTCATGACTGTAGTTAAAGCGTGTTTGCCTCATGAACTGCTTTCTGACTGTTGAGAAGGCTCCATCACATCCCACAATGAGATCATAGGTAAATTCCAAGGGCTGTTGGTCGGATCTGAAAGCAAGAGAGACACTTGGATCAATCCTGCTGTAACTCTAGGCCAGATAAGCACCACTGGGCATAGCGGATCTGCCTTTTGCAAAATGCTAGGGTCATCTCTAGCATTATTAATCTTCTAGGGCAAGGGAAGAATGACTACACTGACTGGGAAGCTCAATGTTAGAATAAATAATTATCCTGTAGGTTTTCAAAAATATAACTCTGCCAGATCTAACCAAGAATGCAACAGGCACCAGTGGGATAATGCTGCTATTTTGTAGAGCCTGCATCCCCAGGTGGATGGGGGGCATGACCATAATTTAACACTGTGAAACAAGGTTATTAGCTGCCCGCACTGATGAGCAATCTGTGCCTGAAAACCAGCACTAAGGAGACTGTCAGGTTTATTCCCCGCACTGGTCAGCAAGTGTGTGCCTAGCCTACTATGGTTGCTGGGGGGGTTAGTGAGATGCTTAAATTCTTTTCAGCCTGACTGTGAACAGCCAGCCTGCCTTTGACATGTCTTCTTTCCAAAGATGACATTGAGTTTTGCTTTCTCCAAAATAACACACTAATTTCAAACTGAGATTGCTCAATTGTTTGAGGTTTTATGAATGATTAATCAGAAACTAACAACACAGAATTGGCTCACAGGCTTGCAAAGAGATTACCTTTTTATGGTTAATGTCCCCAACTCTGCATTGCACCCCAGGAGCTTGTGTCCAAAGTACAGTTTAGTGTTGGAGTACTTCTCAGCAGCTGTAAAAGAAAAGACAACTAAATGTAAAAGCTTGTACTTTGAACCCAAAAATATTTCCAAAGGATCCCTAAATTGTAGGGACTTTTGCCATTGCAGCAAATAAGATTGCTGTGTCGAGTGATGGCTGTTGGGCAGGGTACACTAAGACTGCATTTGGTGAAAACTACCTAAAAAGTGCAACGAATCTTGCAAAGATTCCTTTCTTCCTCACAATTACATGAGTCATTGATGTGTTTCCAACATCACTACATTGTGTTTCAGGATGGAATGAGGGGCCTGTAGTCAGTGGGAAATTTGGGGAAATTTGGCCTGGTCTGATTACATACTTTGCAAGTGCTCCCATTTCTATTTGTCTCTGTCCAATCAGAGGTTGCAGAAAATGCCATGAACCATGGCAAGACTGAAGAGGTATCTCTTGCTTGGCTGGTGAAGTTCTGTGAGCAGATGCCAGTGCCAGTAGCTGGTAGGCAGAGGCAGCTCCCAGGAGTGTGAATGTGGGAGAGCTGCACGCACAGAAAGGCATTGAGGGAACTTGTTTGTATATCTTTTTTTTTTTTTTTTTTGTCAGACAAGCAGCAAGGAAATGGCACAGATGTTCCTCTTAAAAACACAGCTATTTCACAATTGCATTTTCTGGGACCCTGGGGTTCAAAGTCTCCTCTTCATGTGGCAAATTCTAAATCCTTGGTGAAAGTGTGTAAAAGTATTTGCAGACAGACCTGGCAACCTACCTGTTAGCAGCTCCCTGTTTAAGTTTGCTCTGTCCACAGAAAGAATGTACTGCAAAGCAAATAAACAAGGGGTTCAGAAGGCATTGCTGAAGGATGCTCTGCATGGCCAGACAAGAAACATCACCCTCTCCAACTATAGCCCTGCCAAAACTGGGGGATCAGTCAATCAGCACAGCATCCTTACTAAGAGCGTGAGCCCCAGTCTGTTCATCACACAGAGCTGCAAATCCCATCAAACACTCTATGCTCCGCGAAGCATCTCCAGAGTGGCAGCACAAGACCAGTACCTGGTTCTTCTTCCCATACGGGATAGAGTACTTCTTCCCTGAAAGTGTATGTATCCTCCTTGCCCGCATCGGAATGCCTTTGGACACAATCTGAAATGGAAGAGAACACAACCCAGCCTTCTGGCCAAATATGAGTTGCTGAGGGGAGGACGCAAGCTACCAAGCACTATCCACCTCATGTACCACACTATAAGCAGATGGGACGCTCCTTGCTTGTACATTTTCATGTGGTTATCCAGGACACTGTGGAAAATTTTCCAGGGCTGTCAATGTCATGTCACTATATTTTACTGAGATTACTTACAAGCTCATTCTCACAAAAATGACAAGCTCATTCTCATAAAAATCAAGGGAAAATTATTTTTGGATTAAAAGTCCCAGGGTGCTGGTCAAGGCAGGGGATGACAGACAAATTACAACCTGCTGCTGGGGTATGAGCTGTCAAAGCCTGGGCTCCCAAGCAGGGATAAAGGGGACAGGAGATTCCATCATTGCCTACAGCTGGATGTTAAATGGTAGTGATCACCCTGCAGAGGAGTGCTGGGCTCTGAGGCAAGGATGCTGTTCAGAGGTTGGTGTGCAGGGGTCAGCCCAAAGCTCAAGGTTTTGCAGGAAAATACAGATCTGGGCATGTCACTGGGGAAACTCGACCCCTTTATTGCATCCTGCTGGTATTCCAGATCTTTTGAGAGTCCACTATCCCATTTGCCCTCAGCCTCGAGGAGGGAGGACAGCATATCAGGAAGGTACACACTGGAAGGTGTTGTCTGAGTGTTCGTCTCCTGGGAAAACACCCTCTGCCCTGAGCAGAGCCCAGCTGACTGGGATTTGGTGCTACCTCCAGGCTGAGAGAGATCCATATAGGCAGCTGTGCCATGAAGCAGTGGAGAGGCAGGCTACCGGCATGCAGTGGGAGAAGTCTACCTCCACCCTCATGAAAGCAGAGCTACCTCTGCGGTGGCCTCTGCATGCTTGGGGACCAGAAGAGAGCCTTTCCATCACCAGCTGGTCAACAGCTTTTTAACCACAGAGACCCCACTACTGACAGAGGCTGCCAAGGGTACCTGCTCTTCCATCCCCACAGCTCGGAGGGCTTGGCGTCCTCTGTGGGACAGGGCTAAGTTAATGCTTCTGCCACGGCTAAAGTTGGCCACCCGGATATCTGCTTGAAAAGATCAGTTGGTTATGGAGACATAGATTATAGAATCATAGAATCATAGAATGGTAGGGGTTGGAAGGGACCTCTGGAGATCTAGAGTTGAACCCTCCTGCCAATGCCTAGGCAGAACACACAGGAACAGATCCAGGCTGGCCTTGAAAGTCTCTAGAGATGGAGACTCCACATCCTCTCTGGGCAGCCTGTTCCAGTGCTCTGTCACACTCAGAGTGAGGAAGTTTTTTCCTCATGTTGAGGTGGAACTTCCTTTGTTCACCTTGCTACTGTTACCTCTTATCCTTACCACAGGGCACAACTGAAAAGAGACTGGCCCCTTCTACTTGATACTCACCCTTCAGATAATTGTAAACATTAATAAGATCCCCTGTCAGTCTTCTCTTTTCCAGGCGAAACAGTCCCAGGGTTCTCACCCTTTCCTCATAAGAGAGATGTTCCAGTCCCTTAAAAGCCTGATAGATACCACATATATACCACAGCCTGGTGTGGACAGCCTCTCCCAAAATCCCTGAAGTAACAGCAGGCGAGGCAGTGGGGAGTCACTGTACCCCACTCTGCATGCAGAGAGGGCATCAAAAGGCACATTCAACTGTTCGGAAGGCAGCTGAACATCTTTGAGGGTTACTTTCTCTGTGACACCTCTCATCTGGAAAAAGCAGCTACAGCCAAGTGCTGCACAGGGAACACGAGATCTGACAGAGGGCACATTGTCAAGAAAAGCAGTTTCCCCTCTAAGAGAGATGAGACATGAATGCCTGGCACTTCTGGTGACACCTACAGACATATGCTTTTCAGGACACTGGCAGGTCATTCCCATTGCTGTTCAGATGGAAATATCTCAGCACTGGCCTGTTCCTCCTTCAGATGGCCTCACTCAGGCTCCCCAGGCTGTCCAGCCAATAGCTTTCAGTGTTGCATCTTAGCACAAGCAGTGAGTCAAAAACTGGAGTGAAGTGTAAAATCCATTTGCCTCAGAAAGCAGATAAGAGCAATCAGAGGCTTTTTGAACCTATGAAACTTATAGCATATACAACATCCAGCAAAGATTTTAACAGCTAAGCCACGGTGAAAAGCTGTTTGCCCTTGATCTGAGCCTGCAGCCTGCTGGCATCACTTGAGGCAGCTGCTGTGACTCTCTAGTTCCTGAGGCAGGGACCCAGAGATGTGTGCAGGACTCAGCATGCGTGCACCCAGGAGCTCTGCAGCAGAACCACCCATCCTGACATCTGCCTGAGTGGAAACAGTTACCACAAAGACCATGTGTCAGAATGGGTTTCTCCTTCCCTTCACTGCATGTTTGAGTTTTACCTTCCATAGTGTCACTTTCATCTGCCACTTCTCTTGCCATCTCTGCCCAGGTTTAATTTGTCTGTCAGCTGATAGACACTGAAGGCAAACAAGTCCTCTCCCTTTCAGTCAGTACCCAGTCATCATTTCTTTGTTGCGATGCCTTGTGGAGATGAAGACTTTCTGAAAACACATCTCTCCTTCTGTCCCTCTTGCCACCAGTGTTCCTCACCACCAACGGTAGTCATTATGAGTCAAGTCAGTGCTTCTAACCCTAACAGAGTTGCTGAAGCACTAACAACAGCCGTTGCTTCCCAACTTCTAACCCAGCTTGGTTCAATTCTTCATGAAGAGACCTATTTTCAAAGGTATTTGCATCAATATTTAATACCAAAACATTAAAAAGGGCATAATTTTTGTAGATGAAGGTGTCTCCTCTCCACACAAGACAATGTATTTCAAATAAATGCTCCTCCCTCCCACACAGGAGCTAAAGGAAAGAGTGAAAAGCATATCACCAAAGTGCCACACTTTCAGATTTCATTTTCTTTCTGCAGTTTCAGTAACCTCACATAGCTTACTTCTTCAGGAACTGTTATCAATAAAGGGACAGAAATATTAATAAAGCAGTAATGATAAGGCTGGATTTACCTTCTCTGGCTTCATAAACATCAACATGGAAACCTCGTCTAGCAAAGAAACAGGCATTTAATGCACCCACCTACAAAAGAAGGATCAGGAATGGTAGATGAAGTTTTTCATTTGTACCTGTCTCACAGATCATTACTGAGATGCATTCAGAGAAAGGAGTGGTCAGAGGATAAAGCTCAGCATATACAGGAAGATTCTTTGATCAACAACCTTAGAGGACTTCTTCCTGGAGAGAAGTCCTCTGGCACCCCTGATGTGCCTGCAGAGCCTCCAAGACAAAAGTCATCAATCAAAACTCTATATAAAGTCATACCAAGTTCAGGGCTTGTAATTAATGCAGTGATTAATTGCAGCAGGGCTAACCCCTTCAGACAGAGACACCAAGAGCTGGTACAGGCAAGCCCTCTGCTCCTGTCTGGACTATTTCTTCCTCTGTAGAATACAGCGTATTGCAGCATTCCCTTGGGAATATAGTGGGGGAAGCTAGACCTGTGCAAAAGCAAGATGCTGCCTTACAAAGGCAGCACGTATGTCCTGCTTGTTATTTAAATGGATGGCTGTCTTTTTCTTGTTTAATTGCTGTCAGAATGATAGACTCTTATGTCATTGCTCTCTTCCAGCAGCACAGGGACCAGGAGGCTAATGGCCAAAAAGTTAAAAGAGAGATTTAGGTGCTGCAATGCTCCATACCTTTCTTTAAAGCCAGACCATTCTACAAGTAGCATTCCCAAACAAAAGTGATCAGAGGTAAGTATTTCCTCTTAGCCTATTATCTACAAAGTCTCAAAACTTTTCATGTTAGTGACTTGGTTAAAGCCAGAAACAGCCAAGGGGCAGGAGGATCTGGCAGCCCAAACAGGGACTGTTATTTAAGTGTACCTGGGCACCATTGCTCCACCTCTCAAACCCCTTCCTCTGAGAAAATGACTCTTGGTAGCAGATTTTATTTGCACACACCACTCGAGGCAAGTGCCAACAACAGAAGGAATGATTTTAAGAAAAACTTTCACCCCACATCCAAGCAATGCTTTTACAGCCCCAGATCCCTGGCAAATGCAGTCCCACAGTTTCCTACCAGACCACCGCCGACAATGGCAACTCTTTTCCCCCATGAACCACCAGACTCCATTGCGAGGGCAGTCTTTGGGTCGTAGGTCCTTAGTGCTGTGTCCCCTTTCTCTGTCCTGCTGCACTGCCCTCACCAGGGGGGAGAGGAAGGGGAAGGATGTGGGTGGCTGAGTCATGCCTGGGTCCTTCTCCCTTGGTTCATATTAAAGTTTAACTCCAAGCCCAGAAACTGTTGGTGAAACAGCCTGGTTGTGTGGCCAGCCACACTGAGCCTTTAGGTGAAAAGGTGTAGAGGTGGCGTTATTCAGACAGGTATTATTAAAATGCCTCTTTTGAAAATTGTAAAGCAATTCTGCAGCTGCCTTCAAGGATGTCCAGTTCAGCGGGTACAGAACTAATTCCGTTCAGTGATTTTACTTTTCAGTTCGGTTCTTTTAATTAACTGTGTTTCCTGAAATCAGCAACATGTTTTCACAGGCAGTGTCTTCTTCTAGCAGTGATAATGTTCTATGTTTAGAGCTAGTACCAAGGATTGGTGTACAGATCAAGGCCACTGCTGGATCTTGTGTACCACATTGGGGGGTGCAGAAAGTAAAAGGCCGTACCTGCAGGAAGGAGTGGACGGGACAGGTGACCATAAACTGACCAAAAAGGGGTTTCATCCCATATACGTCACAACTGATACAAAGCTGAGTGATCCTGAAGGTCAAGCTCTGCTTAACTCTGGTCTTTTTCTGCCTTCTTCTCACTTTTTCAATGGCTGGCATCTGAGGAGGACTCTGACCATTCTGCCTTCAATCCTGATCCTTGCGTTCCTGAATCCAGTATCAGAATCCAGCTTCTGAACACAGTTCCCATCTGCTGCTGGGACAAGTATGTGATTTTCCCAGTGTCTGCTCTACAGCATCAGTGGTGACAATGGAATTATCACTACTGGGGGTGCGGGGTGGGGTTCAATACTGGTTGGGTATTGGTTTGAAATACTGGTTGGGTCTTGGTTTGAAAGACAGGTGTCTGCCAAGGAAGGCAGGAGTCCCCCTTGGAAGGGAAAATGCAACCCTCTCCCCTCCAAATGCTTATAATTTTGAAATTAAGGGGCTTTCAGGAAAAGATGAGGAATAGGAATAACCGTTCTTTACTAAATATATATATAAAACAAGGCAAACAAACAACACTAACTATGGCAGTAACAGCAAACAGCACCAGGAACCCAGTGCCAACCTCTCGGTCAGCTCCCGGGGAGCAGGGAGGGCACGATGGTCTCCCCGCTGCTCCGGAGCCAGCTCAGGCCTCACAGGGCAATGGCCGACGGAAAGCCTGTGTCACGAACCCCCTGGGCAGCCGATCCCGGTGTCCAGCAGGGTCCTCGGGAGGCAGCAGTGGTAGAAGGAAAAGAAGGAAATGCAGCAGGGACGACCTCTCTCCAAGCTGATCCTGGTGCCCAGCAGGATCCTCGGGAGGCAGCAGGGGTAGAAGGAGAGCAGGAGGCAGTGGGGTGAGTTCTCTGCACCACGAGGGCAGCTTCTCCTCACCTCGAATGCAGGGAGCAAAACAAGAGCCCCAGGGGCTCCACCCAACCCCCTTTATTCGGCTGTCTGGACCCCTCCCCCTGTGGCCAGGTCTTTTTGTCTCTCTTAAGTACAGCAGTTTATCTCCTTGACGAACAAGTATGGAAAAATTCTTTAAGAGAAGAAGGAAAACAGAACTCCCCAAAACCCCAACATTATATACTTTTTTACTCCATTTTAATTATTATTATTTTTGTTTTCATTAAAGTTGTTCTAGTTTCCTTTTCTAATTGCTAAATCTCTCTCTCTTATTCCCTTTCTCTTCCCCTTTGGGATGGGAAGGGGGTTAACAGAGCATCTGTTATAGGTCTATCAGGCTGCCTTGACCCTAAACCATGACAACGTCTTAATGAAACATGCACAGAGCACAAGAACTTCCATCTGTCAGGCTTTTGCTGTTGCATCGTTCAGTGGCAACTGCAGAGGCATTGTGGGAAAATGCAGAGTAACTCCTGGAGCTTCATGGGCACTCTCCTGAGGGTGACGTGAACTACACTGTTTGCCCAGTGGCCTGATCCCATCTTTAAGGACTTCTTTTGCCCAGGGAAGTTGTGTGTGGCTTGAGCATTTTGAGGTGTGATGCTCAGCAGAGAGTCTAATCTGCCTAATCTGCAGAAGCTTTCTAGGACTTGGATAAGTCTGTAAGGAGATATCTCTGTGTGCATCATTTCACATGCCCATCCTTGGGAGGAAATGCTCTCCCCAGTCAACGCTGCACACAGTAAGCTTTTAAAAGGGAGGAGCCTGTTACAGCCTACATACAATGATTAAACAGCAGACAGTGAAAACACATACATTAACTACCATTTATTGCTAAATCTGCCCGAAGGAACAGATTTGTCTCAATGGAGGAAGACCAAATCCCTGCACAAGAACAGCACAATTCTCCATTGCACATCCTGGTTCCCAGTGCAGCAAAGGTCAGCTGCTCCTGAGGGAATGGAGAGCAAGTGCCACATCACACTATGGTTCAACCTGCAACACCATGTAAGGAGAGGACATGCAGGACAGGGTCAATAGGATCCACAGGCAGTCCCAGGCCTAAGATGAAATGGGATTGCTGGCCTTGGGGAGTGCAGGGGTTCTAGGCTGTGGTTGTTAAAGGCTGTTAGTGCCCATGGACCCTGGTACTGTGTTCAAATGAGTTGTCACCGAAGACTCTTCATTAGGTTTCTCTGATCTATGCAGCAGTGAATTGATCACCCCTATCTGACAGACTCATACATACCAAGAAAAGAAAACAAAGCAGACGGCAAAGAGTAAGGTAAGTTTTACATATTAAATAAATTTTTCATTGTTTTCAGAGTACAGACAGCACACCACTAGCTTCTGGCAGTAACAGTTATTATTTGGAAATACTACTCATAGCACCTTTTGTATACTTGCCCAGTAGGCTTTACAACAATAATCCACCACCTTGACTTGCCAATTTGATAGCAGCACTTTAAGGTACGCCAATTAATTCTTGGACTTCCGTAGATAAAACAGCATACAGTCATGTAACTAAAGCTTGTTTTATAATACTGCCTTCTGCACAAGCAGCCTCAGCCATGGTCTGTGTACCTGCTCTGGAGGCAGAAGGCATGGACACATGTGGAAGCACCCAACTCATTGGTGTACAGCATTGTGTGGTACGGCAATTAGGCCACATGTTGAAACTTCAGTCTTCTGGGGTGATACATAGCAGCTTGTTGCTGCCAAACCTACCTCATTAGCTAAGGACAACAGTTCTTAGCAAAACAGACTAAGCTTTGCCTATCAGGGACTATCTACTCCCAGTGCAATATCGTTTCTTCTGGTTAACCATTCAAAAAAATAAATGAGGTACCTGGGTTATCTTCATCAGATTGACTCACAAACTGCACCAGGCAAAACCAATGTGAAGATATTCCCCACTTTAAAAACAGGAGAAAGTGGGAAGACATTGAGAAAATGCAGCCCTCTGTGTTAAACACAGCCAGGCTGCTGAGAGCATGAAAAAGTATTGCTTGATACTGACCCTTCCAAGAAAACAAAACCAAAAAGAACAGGATAACATGGGCTTGGATTAAAGCCTGGCCTTTGAAAATTGGTAGGAAAGGTAAAGATGGGAAAAGTGTTTGATTTATGTTGCTGAAGAAAAATACACACCAATATCCAAGGAAGAACCTCAGGATTTTTTTAATTTTTTTTAAATCAAGTCTAAATCATGATTATATGAGGGAAAGATTGAGAAATAGTGAAACAAACATACACAATTCCAGGCGGCTTAAATCACCTTCCAAATCTGTCTTTGAGAAGAAAATCTTGGGTAGCTATGTAAATAAGAGATTAAGGAGAGTCTGAGAATCAGAGCCCTCCTGGGGCAGAAAGTGTGAACTGCAGTTAGCTGAGGGTGGGCATTGTACTTCAAGGTTCAAACCCCGTGATTGTAGGAGCAGATTTCTTTCTGTTCTTCTCCACTGAGAATAACTTATCCAAATAGTATGTAAAGCCGACTCACACAGGTTGGGCAGAGTGCTGGTTTTCAGGAAAATCCAATGTGAGGATTTTGCCTTGCTCTGCAGGTAAACTGCATTTGGATAGTTCCTGCTGATCTTTAGCTCCCTGCATAGGTAATTACTGTAGGACAAGAATATCCATGAGGGAGTGAAAACCCAGAAATGCTGATGGAGGAACACTTCAGGCTGATGAGGTTTGGCAACTAAACGCTCATTTGGGCATGCTGGGTTATTTTGCATCATCCTCCCCAAGGTGGCAGCAGGCCACTTTGCAAAGGGCATTTCCTCTGTTTACACATGAAGGGGACTCCCACCCCTGGAGCTGGGTCATACTCATTTGCAAGGGCTCAGATAACACTGGTGGTAAGTTTATTTCATGCCCAGGGGCTACGGTGGGCTGCCAGGCCTTCAAGACACTTTGGGATGGGTTTTCTTGATTCTGTGAAAAGCGGCAAAAAAAAAAAAAAAAAATGGCGATTGCCTGTGGCTGGTCTGGGCTTGGAAGATGAACTAGGAGAAATGGGTGAGCAGACTACAGGTGCATGGTACATTTCTTCTGAACATCTGCAGTCTTTCTCCCACTCCTTGTACCAAAAATGTGCAGTCTTACAGACATTAGGCTGTCAATCAGACAGATTATTTAGAAATTGTTAAATACAGGTTGAACTCAGCAATGCTATGGTCCACTTGTAAAGGAATACATACTGTCAGTATGTGGGCCACCTGCAACAAGAAAAATGGCTTTATTGTGTTTTGTAATAACAACAGTGCATGCTTGCTGCAGCTGTAAAAGGACAGTGTAGAGCTGTTGGATCCCATAACTCATGGTGGAAGGTAGCTGAAGAAGAGGAAGAAAACAGCTTAGAAGTCATTACAAGACCTTCCTTTCAAACAGCTAATTGCACTGGAAGGAGACAAGAGATCTTTACTGGTACAGATTACAAACCCATGTAAAAGTGAAAAGGGCATAAATGTTTATCCCTTATAACCCCGTTAGGTATATAATCTGTTCAGGAATTCAAATCCCATGCTAAAGAGACCCATGCAGACACTTGCCAGCAGGTCACCCATGCCTGAGGAAGCAGCTGCCTCCATTCTGTCCTTTGGTTCACTAAGACTTTGAAAGAGCCATAGCATAGAAGTAAAAGCTCTGTTCTCATCAATGCAAAGTGAGTCCCCATGTTGAAATCACCACCACACTCTAGAAGTGTGCATTTTTTTCTATCCTCAGTACATAAGAGTTTTCTAGCACCACTGCTTCCATGCCTGCTTTCTTGCTATCCCCTCCTTATACAATCAGCAAGACCATTGCTCTCTCTTGTCTCAGATGCCTACCCAAGGCCCCTTCTGCCACTGGCATTCATATGAGTTGACTAGTTCAAGCACTAGTCCTGTGTGTGATCTGCTTACATCTAGAGAGCCAGCCAGGACAAGCTCAGAGATAACAGGAAAGGCACAGGCAAGCAAGCACCTAAAGTTGCTGGCTGCTGACCTCTGCTAAGGGTTTGAGGGCTCTACAGACCTGGGGTCAGCCTGGGGACAAATTCTTCCATTTCAGCACTTGAAAAAACACCCCATCTGCAAGCACAGGCTTATTGAAAAAGCTCAGCTTAATTTCTGAGTACTCCACTCCCTTTCTACCATTTTTCTTAACAAGTGTTGGTAAGCTTTTCTCCAGGAATTTCTGATTAGCAAATGTCTCAGCAGTGTTTTAAGAAAATAAATCTTACTGATAACTTTAGCCTGAATGTAAAACACATGCAGACCTTATTTAGCAGTTGTCTGCTGTATTCATTGGAAGATCCAAAATGCAAGGGAACAGCCACTGCAAAATGGAGCCATGCAGCATTTCTGGGTGGTGGCTCTGTGTGGCAGGGATTATCTGTAGACATTGTCTGATCCTTGTGTTTATTCGCCAGTAAGCAAGGGTAAATGACTCAATTTATAAGACTGAATGTATCAAATCACCATTTAACCCACCTCAAACCAATTGTTGCATTAAAGATGATATTCAGGACTGGTCTTAGTGAAGAACCATGAAGGCTACCTTGCTACCCTACCTGTGCAGGAAGGAAGGGACAGACATTTACATCATGGCTGCCTGTTTACTTACATAGGCAGAGCAGGGAGCTTGCTCCAGGGATGCACAGTGGATGCAGATGGGAAGCTCCTGTGGGGCAGTGGGAGCACCCCTGTGAGAGGGTAGTGGTGGTGGTGGTGCACCGCAGATGGCCTGGGCCTGTCTGCTTTCAAAGCCAAGGGAGCAGCAAACTGCAGATCCTTGTTGGAGAGAGACAAAGGGTGATTTATGAAATCTGTGATCACATGGAAAGGGTCTCTGGCTGAGGGGCTGGGTTCTCACTTTGCCACCCCTTGGTAAAGAAAGTCCTTCAGCGTGTGTCTGGAGATAGGTTTTTCAGGTTCCACCATAGAAGGTCCAGCTAACACTTGGTGATTTCACCTGATATTCAAGAGGCACTCGGACTCCATTCCCCCCCAGTTTATTTCACCAGTCTACATCAGGGAAACACCAGGGACAGGATGGCCTGGGGAGGAAGGTGCAAAAGGATGCAAACTCTTCCTTTGCCATCATCCCTTAGATGTGGAATCCTCCGCAGAAAGCTGCAGATGAGTCCACTGGCTCTCCCAGCATCACTGTCTGCCCCAGATATTTCCCTCATGGCAAGAGGAAAATAATATTTAAATCAGAAAATGTGAAGTTTAAAAAAGAAAAGAATAGAAATGGGCTTCTGTCTGAAGCAACTCTCAGAGCAGTTCTGACATGAGGAAGAGTCAGCACTGCCTGCCATTTCTGCACCAAGTCTACTCTGGGACCATGGCTGACAAAGCTAGCAGGCCCCTCTGTACCACAGGTGGCCTCCTGGGACATCAGCACCCTGAAACATGAAGCTGCTGTTGAAGGCTTTCTGTCTGGAGCAGACATTTGGTCTCAACAGGTGCAAAAACTCATCACCTCACTCCAGGCCACAGGATGGGTTATGGCAGAGGAGTCCATTTCATACCCCTTCATTAAACCCAGGGATTGGGGCCTTTTAAACTGCCTGCTGCTTTTGTAAATGTAGAAAAGGTGCGAGTGAGGTGGGAAAGGAGTGCAGAAGCGTGGGAGTTACTTTCTCAGCACCCAACAATCTTAACATCTGAGAAAAAGAAAACAAATCTTCCCTATAGCACAAGAAAAAGACACAGTTTTCCTGAAAATGGGAGGGTAGGAAGAGTAGAGGGGAAGTTTTTGCAACACTGGTACATCTCATCCACAAAGATCAACTGTCCTTGCTTCTTGGGAAATAAATGCTATAGAGATTATAAATACATTTTTACGAAACTTATCAGGCACTGAACAAGTTTTGGAGAAATTCCTATAGGAATGTACACCTAAATTTCTCTAAGATCTGTCCTTTCAGAGTTCAGTAGCCACTGGTTTTTAATGAGACAGGAATTAGAGCAGCAGATCAAAAATCTGTGCTTCAGCTCTAGCCCATTTGAAACTGTCAGGTCAAATTTTACCAATTACAGGATTTGTAACAGAAATACTGTCCTGCTGTTTGCAGCAAGTGGACCCACAGCAGCAGATGCCCAGTGTAGATGTCTTCCATGCATAGTCTATTCAACTGTACAGGGCAGGTAATTTTCAGAGATGGACTGAATCCAGTTTGAACTTGTGGAGGAGACATTCTTCCAGTGGGTCATGTCACAGTGCTCACTCTGGTAAAGAGGCAGGCTGTGCTCTGCTCAGTAACAGTTTTCTCATACAGTGGGTTTTAAGATAAGCACAGCTATTAAAAGTTCCAGACTTTCTGTATGTTTTATCCAGGCCCTACACTCACCCCAGGAGATCAACCATTGCCTTGTGTGAGCAAGGATGTCCTGACACCAGTGTCATTACCTGCTGTGCATGCTGAAGCAGAGGAGACCTGACTCCAGCAGACTGTGCAAATGCCATCGGTGGCAGAGCCTTCAGCATCATGTTCTGCATGATGATCTGGTGCATCTGAGCATTCTGCATCAGCATCATCTCTACCATATCTGGGAAGAGGTCACCCCAAGGAAGAAAGTAAGAGCTTTATTAGCAGTTGACAAGCATAAGAAGCATCTTGTTAAGAAGTGCCATCCAGCATACAGATTGGTCACTGCAACCAACTCAAAGTAGCTGAAAGGGACACGTGAAGAATAAAAGCATTATTTATCCAGGCAGTGTAAAAGTAATATCTATGAATAAGACTGCTCATACCAGTTTTCCTGTTTCTCCTCACTTCTACAAGAAAGCTGCTGTTAAGCATGTTCTGTTAGTTTCCCCTCTGGCTATGCTGACCAGCAGGCTGGAGAAAGGCTGAGTGCTTGATCTCTCTTGCTTACTCCACCATGAACCAGCTTCTCACAGTGCCCTCCATTGATTCTGCTCAAGATCATCACTTCCCATGAGAGGTTCCCTCAACTGTATGTGATATTGCAGTGCCACCTTGAGAGTCCACTGCATGCACATCAGATCTGCTTATAATGATCTCTGGATCTTAATCACAAAGGACCTGTGCAGTGGAACTAACTTGCTTGGAGGGAAAGAGGTAGAGGGGGAAAAATAATAAGAAAGGGAAAAAAAAAAAAAAAAAAAGCACTCAAGAAAACTCTGTTCTGTTTTTTTTAAATTGATCATGTCAAAAGTAATTTACATGTGTTGTCTTCAGAAAAAGTCATGCATGAATTGGGACTATTTTGTTTATGAAAATAAACTGATTCAAAAATCCAGATTCTTAGATTAAGAGAGGGATGAGAAATATTGCAACTTCATGACTGAGGATTTCTCTGTGGCATGAAGAAACCTTTGGCTGAAGGTTGAGCCAGGGAATACATCGTCCCAGGTATTTGTTCATGTAGTATTTCACAGTAGCATTCACTTATGTTTAGAAACAAACATTACTGGCACTGCGCTATATTTGAAACAGCACTTTGGCTATTCTATCTTGTTTCCAAACATGGGGCATAATAAAAGCCTGCATTGTTCTGAGGAGACTGAACAGCAACTTAAGAGGGGACAAAAGAACAAAACCAGGTTTTACAAGCTGTTTTTTTAATTTTGGAATCATCCATCCACCTGAGTTTGACCTTGTTAATATTACTCCATGCCTTGCATTAAGCTAGTTCTTTTTCTCAAGTTTCCCTAGCAGCTTAACCTGGCTATGCTGAGTTTGTAGTCCCTTTTTTTAGTTTTAGAAATAAAAGTTTGTCTGAAAGCCTTTCAGAAATAGTATCTAGTCCATTTATGGAGTGCAATCCCCACAGCTCCAGCAGCAGCCTGGTTGTGATACAGCATGTCACAAACTAGCTTGCCCCCTTCCACTTGCCATGACACCTCTCCTGCTCTCTCCAGGCTGGATGATGGGATCTGGCTGCTAAATGAAAGGTACATTACCTTCTTTAATGCTTCTGGTGTGGGGGGCTGCAAAAGGCTGGGCAGGGGGGATCTGCGTGATCAGAGGGGGTGACTGAGGTAACTGCTGAATGATGGTGGCAGGCTGAGATGGCATCTGACAAAGAAAGGAAAATTAAGAAGTCAGAGTTGGTTTTGGCTAGCTCCATCATTGTTGGGAGGGCAGAGCAGCAGGTATCATCTGCCTGGACTTCAGTAAAGCTTTAGATATTGTCTTCCATGACACCCTCACGAAGAAGCTGTTGAGGTTGTGGCCTGCATGAGCTGACAGTGAAGTGCATTGGAAACTGACTGAATGGCCAGGCCAGAGCATGTGCTATTCTCCCACTCCTCTTGCTAACTCATTCCTATGGTAAGCCAATGACACTGTTAATTTTGTGCCTTATTTGTAAGATTATTTCCATTAGATTTTGCCTGAGGCAGTAAGGGTCCCATACAACAGCACAAAGCATAGCTTCCCTTTCAGTAGGATGAGTGTTTCCATACAGCTCCCAAGCAGCTGCCATCTCAGACTTGCACAGTGCTAGTGGTGTTTCCAAGGAGAGATGATCCTTACTGTCACCTGGATAATCCTTGGTGGTTTTGCTTGTGAAGCTGGGAAAGGTATTTGGTAGATATGCAGGGGGGCAGCTCTGTGTCTATAACAGTGTCCTCCAGCTGGTGCAAGGGGCTCTGAAAGCTCTTCCAGAAGATGCTGCTCCTGCAAATTCAAGTTGTCTTCTTAAAGCAAATCTCATCACAGAAAGGCAGACAGCATTATTACGCTCTCTGGACTAAATGGGATTAGCCCCTAGGAGCTTGCAGCAGGGCACAGCCTCGCTCACCACAACACTACTGCAGAAACATTCAGAACTGACAGGCAGACCACAAGTGACTGCTGCATGAAGGGAAGCACTCAATCAGTGCCTGCACAAGTGTAAAGAAAGCTTTTCTTCCCACATATCATGAAGCCATACAGTTTACAGTGCAAGCAAACAGGAACGGGGGAAAAAAAAAGTGAAAAACATACTGCCAAAAGTCTGGGAAAACTTTTGCTTAATGGTTATTACCCACCACAAACTAGGAATATGTAGCAGTCACTATTATCCCTATTTTGGCAGCATTAAAAATCTCTTCTTTGCATTTGGCTGGCCTATCCTCTATACTGCAAACCAGCAGAGGACTTACTACTGCCCAGCCCAAAAGGCTGGACAGGAAAAAATGAATCCCCATCAGCAGTGGATATGCAGGTAATGAGGCCCTTTCTGTTGTTTCTGTCCACAGAGAGGTCTCTTACCCTAAGCTCCTGCGCAAGATCTTTCCTTCGCCTTAGTGCGCTTTGGAGCATATCCTCACATCTGTTTCCTAAAGGAGGAAAAGTCCATTATCTTCTCTGAGGATCACAAAGAGAGAACTATTATGGCACCTACATTATAAGATTAATTTTAGAAACCATGGTATAAGATAGCTTGACTTCTTCCATAAAAGACTTTAGGCTACTTTTCTTGTCAAATCCATGACCAGATAATGACTTTCTGCCACATGCAGACACAGCTGTTCAGCCCATCTACAAAGGCAATGCACCTTTTCTGAAAATAAATTTTTCAGATTGCTCTCCAAAGCCCTTTTTAACCCCCTGGCTTAGAAACTCATTTCAGCCTGAAATTTTCTAGATGTACTCTGTACATGCAGAGTATGATTATGCAAAGTGTAAAAAAAGTTTGTTGTGACACATCAAAAGAAACTCTGTTTTGAATGTCAACTTTTCTGTTGGTTTTGTTTGGTTCTGAGTCAACTTCCTTTTCAGTTCTTCTTACATATAGCTGATTTTGAACTCCGATGAAATGAAGATAAGAAAGAACATTTGCATATACATTGAAGGCATGCTTGGCATCTGCTCTGAAAAACATTGGTTTGTATTTTGAAACTGTAAGTTGTTACACTTACAATGTATAGTTTCCATGGGAGTAGTGTTTGAAGGGAACACACTATTTGCACATAAAACGTCATAGCAGTCTTTGAAAGGGTTTTATAAAGACAAAAGCTACACTAAAGTCCCTTATTTATCAACATTTAGTGGGTGTGTTAGATTCTATAAAGAACTGTCTAAACCTGGAAAGTTTCATAAGCATGCTAGGATCCCTGACCTCTCTGCTCAAACCACAGTCAGGATGTAATTGCACATGCATGGTTTCTTGGTAAAATGGTTTACCAACTCTTATTAACACAGTCCTCAAGACAACTCTTCCAGTATAATAATTTGTTTCATAAGCAGAGTCACAGTTTTTTTACACTGGAAACCGTGTTCTGGTCTGTACAAGGCAATGCTGATCAGCTCTGAAGGTGCAAAGCAGCATTAGTAATGGGGTGTTCCTCCTGCCTGGATCTTTCACAGACACACAGATGTCCTAACAGCTCCTTTTGAGGATCATCAAAGTCAAGCATACAACTGAACTGTAACAGTGACTCACACCTAGGTATAAGAGCTAGGACAAATAGGATCACAAGTAGTTTGCTCCAACTGAACCAGCATCGGCCACTTGGGAGGCTGCAGAGGACACCTGGGCAGGAGATCATTCTTATGTCCATGTTTGGCTGCTTGATCTCTACCCTTTGTCAAAAAACCCAACCCCGTTATGAAAATACAAAGTGTAGATAGCTGCACAATATAGTACGCCTGTTCTCTTTGCATCCAGGCTGCTAAAGATTCCCTGGCTTGTTTAGGGCTGAGACTAGTATACAGACCCACATTACTACACAAGCTTCACTGGAACTTGCATTTTTGCTGCTTCCAGTCCCCAGGGCTGTATACAGATTTAGGTACCCACACTGAGCTGGTGCAGCATTGACTCAAGTTCAGCATCTCCCTCCCATCCTCCAGTGTCCCTGTCACAGAAACCAAGACAGAGCAAATTCTAACTACCCAAATCCCCAACCACTGAGCATGCAGCTTTTAGGGAAGAAATGTGATCATCTGGTATGACCTACTGAGGAACACATGCCCGAGAACATCACTAAACCCTTTCTAGATTATGTCCATAATGCTTCTACTTTACTTGCAGCTGGAAGAGGTGACTCCATCTTCTCTAGGTTCTCTTGTTCATTTTCTAGTCTCTGTTGGTAGAACCACAACAAGAACTGGTTATAAGTCAGGCAGCGAAGCTCATAACAATTTCCAAACCTACCTTACAGGCATAGGTTTGGGATGGAGGAAACAAAGCAGAAGTGGAGACAGCTAAATCACAGCTAGTGAAGTATTCATATAAGTATGAAGTGTCCCAATACAAATCCAGTCATGGTAAAAGAACAGTCATGCTTCCAATGTGGAAACTATCCCACATGTGGAAATTGACAACATGGTGAATCATTTATTTTTTAAGGCAGAGAGTTGGATCATATGAAGAAATTGAAGCCAGACAGTTTTGGGTATTTGGTGCATTAAGTGGCCCTGACCAGCCTCATCTGGGGCTTCCATCCATACCTCCTGCTCATGTGCCCAAGAGCTGCTTTAATCTCATCTCTAGGTCTACAGCTCTTACCTGTGTTAAAATGGGTGAGTCATTGGTCTGTAGTTCAACAACAGCCATGCCTGTGACTGGCTATAGCTCCTATTAACCATGATCCCAACCTGCAGACACTTCCCAGGCTGGCCTTGGAACTGCCTTATCCCCATGAGGTTGCCTGATAGATGCCGATGCTGGTTTGAACATGGCCAACATCTCTGGCTTTGCCCTGCTTTCCTCACTTGGGGACTGGCCAGCCAGGACCCTATCCTCCTAGCTGTGTTGCTGTGCTCCCATCCTTGCTCCTTAGGGATCAGCTGGCCCTTGTTGCTCCCTTATGCTCACAAATTAGACCTTTCCCTCATGCACAGTCTCTTTTCTTGGTTCTGCGTGACTTCATGCTGGTGAAAGCTTTAGTCTCAAATAGCTGTTGCGTCTAGGACAAAAGATTCCACTGTGGAGACAGGATAGATGTGATTTTCAGCATCCACACCTTGAGGCAAACTGTTTCTCCTTCCAGACAATTCTTTAAGTGGCTTCCAGAGGTCACTGAAGCAGAAGATCCACACTAGTTAATATCAGATGTGCTGAGGGTGGAAGAGCAGGTCTGAGTACATTAGTGTCCAGAGTCACAAAAAATAGCTACTGGGATTCTGTGTGGCACTTCACGTGTTTCCATGGAAAGTCTGCCCATGTTTCACCAGGCAACATATTTTATGTGAGAGTAGAGAAAAAGAAGGCATGAAATTGCCCTAAAGCAATCAGATGTCTTCTTTACACAAAATTTGGTCCTAAAATTCGCTTGTCACAAATCAAACTGGTTTTGAGCTAACTGGTGACATCTCCCGTAAGATCAAAGTCACTTTAACACTATTCTTAGTTTACTCTCAGTCCATGTAAACCTGTAAAATGCTATTTAAGACAGTGATGGCGAATGTAGCACCACTGCACATTGTTCTGCCTCTGCTTGCACAAAGAAAGAGGATCTCAATTGTCTGTAGGTCCTCTTTGTATCTCAGTAGAAAGACAATTATTTAAAATATGTTAATGCTTAAACATGAAAGAGCAAAAAGCAGAGCAAAGGCAACCACTGCAGAGTTACTGCCTTACCTTTTCCAGGAGTTTGAGTTTCAGTCGTGTCAGGTTATCCACCACTGAAGGATCTGTCATTATATTAGTCTCCTGGAAGAGCACAAAGGCAAAAGCAAAAACAGGTTATAAAGCTAAGTGAAGGCAGATAGATTTTCAGTGGTCATTTTTTCCCCTTAGTGATCTTCACAGAAAAATAATTCTATTAGGAAAAAAACCAAACAAACCACAAAACCAACAAGATTGTGAACAATTGAGGGAAAAATAGAAAAGCTTCAGATTCAATCCTAAATAAAGAAAGAAGGACAGATGTTCACCAGAGTGTCAGAGACACAGCTTTTATCGCCATTCCTATCAATGCATTTTTGTGCTGCAGGTTGCGATGGTCACAGAAGGGTAACTCAGGGTGAATACTTGTATTTTCTTAGTGGTTGCTAGCTTTTCCCCAGCAGTGTCACTAAGTCTGTCCTCCTGTGCAGCTCAGAGTTTTCTGTCTCTAAACTGGTTGCTAAGTTTGTAGTGTCAATACACAATATAAACATTTAATCTCCAGGTGTGGAAGGTTATGGACCTTTTGTAAAGCAAATGCCCAGCACATTAGTGGATAAGGAAAAAAAAAAAAAAAAAAAAAACAAACACCCACAAACAATGGTTCTTTAGCACAAGATCTGCTAGGGGTCAGATTATGATCTTGCTGATTAATACCCGATAACAATGATTATCCTACTGTAAGAGGCCTGTACACTTTTAACAAAGGCCTTCACATGAGTTTTTATCACAAGATAGTAGCTAAAAACTCAAACAATTAAAGAGTATAGTTAGAACTCACCCCCAGGTTAGTAAAAATGTTATGGTATAACACCCTTTTTCGTTTAGCATCTCCCGAGCAACCTGTAGGGTGCCTTCCTCTCACAGCAAAGGCCTACCAGCATGAAAAACAGAACAACATTTATCAGTGACATCTATAAAATGAACACCAAGACATTAGAAAGAAGTCAAGTAACAGATACACATTCTCTGCATCATATTTTAAGCCTGTTTCTGCTCCTCAAAAACCAAACTTACAACCCCTTCCTTACTTGAAGGCCATAACAAATCTGCAGCTGAGCCACTACTGCCAGCTAGAGTAGCTGATAAATGCTTGTAGGGAGCTGTACAGGGGCAGCACAAATCACCTCCTCCACCATGTGTGTGCAATCTGTCCTTAAAAATACACAGGCTGGTAGTCATTGGGGAGGTTATAGAAACTGAGACATGAAGATCCCAAATATAGCTGTACTATGTCAGAGCTGGGGGTCAGCTTTCTTTAGCAGCACTCATTTGTGAATGCTATGAGTGACACAGCAGAAAAGAAAACCCTCTCACCTGCCAACAGTTTTCCTAAGAATCAGCTCTGAGTACGTTTTTATACTTTAAAACCCCAATAGATTTTTCTCCTGTCACCTTTAACATTCTTGAACCCTTCATCCTTTGGGTAGCTGCAAACAACCTTTGACAAGAAATTTCCTAGTTGTCTTAAGCATAACCCTGGTTATGCAAGTAAACTGCCTAAGTATAGTTTACTTAACTTTTAGGCAAAAAAGAATTACATTTAGACTGTTTTAAATCTAGATTCCTGAAAGGTTTATTGGAAATCTTCTCATTTATTATGTTGAACTTATACAACCATTCTCCATGTACCTTTTCCATACCATTTGTGACTTAGAATCATAGAAACATAGAATAATTTAGTTCTGTTATTCTAATTCGGGTATAGTTTTTCTAAGCAAGAGAATCTAATTTGTCCTTTAATAGCAGATTTTACTTGTTCATTGTTTTCATAGCTTGGCTGGGAAGGTATAATAGAAGAGCCCACATGGACTGCTCTCATACTCTCCTCTTGGCCTCTGCTATTAGCCACTCTCAGAAGATGCTCCATCAGCTGCACCTTTTATCACACTGTGTCTGTATGTCTGCTTGTACAGCCTCATGTTTATCCTAGTTGCTTCTCTCTGCACCTTTCTAGTTCATAAATTTTTCTGTGATGGAGTGACCAGGGTTGTGGGCAGCATTTGGGCAGTGACATAGCAAAGCAAGTTGTGTTCGCATCTCCAGACAACTGCATCAGCAAAAAAACCAGCTATTAGTCATTGCTGGTGCTGTAGTAGACTTTTTGACTGCTGATAAGTATTGAGGTGTTTTACCATAAACTGGTTTAATAAAGTGTCCCCTAGAAGTTAAATTTCTAGTCTTTATTGCAATATGAACAGAGAGTCAAAAAAAAGGCAGACAGAAAGAACCAGGTATAAGTATATTATTAAAAAGACAGCACTAGTGTTAGGCAACTGAGTTAACTTTGAACTTTCAATGCCTGGCAGTGTCACAGGCTCAATCCCTGTCAGCGCTACATGCTTGGTGAGGAGTGGCTGGAAAGCTGCTCAGCAGAGAGGGACCTGGAGGTATTGATTGATAGCCAGCTGAATATGTGCCAGCAGTGTGCCCAGATGGCCAAGAAGGCCAGTGGCATCCTGGTCTGTATCAGAAATACTGTGGTCAGTAGGACCAGGGAAGTGATTCTACCCCTGTACTTGACGCTGGTGAGGCCACATCTCAAGTACTGTGTTCAGTTTTGGACCCTTCACTACAAGAAGGACACTGAAGTACTAGAACACGTGCAAAGAAGGGCAACTAAGCTGGTGAAGGGCCTAGAGCACATATTTTATGATAAATGGCTGAGAGAATTGTTTAGCTTGGATAAAAGGAGGTTCAGGGGAGAACTTATAATTCTCTACAACCAAGTGAAAGGAAATTGTAGAGAGGTGGGTGTCCGTCTGTTCTCCCAAGTAACAAGTGATAGAACAAGAGGAAATCACCTTAAGTTGAGCCAAGGGAAGTTTAGATTAGATACGAGGATGAATCTCTTTATTGAATGGGTTATCAGGCACTGGAACAGCTTGCCCAGGGAAGTGGTTGAGTCCCCATCCCTGAAGGTATTTAAGAGTCACATAGACATAATGCTGAGGAATGTGGTTTAGTCAAGGTCTTCTCAGTGTTAGGTTAATGATTGGACTAGGTGATCTTAAAGCTCTTTTCCAATCTAGTAAATTCTGTGATTCTGTGAGAGGAAAGGAAGAGAGAGAAACTTCTGTTTGAGGTGACTGGTATCCCAGAGAAAATGCAAAATTAGGTTAAAAAAATGCTTTCCAGCAAATCCAGTAAGAGATCTTTCTTTTTGTATGCTTATGTATACCCTGATCACAATGGGATCCCTACTCTAGGGACATCTTACAACCTGCTTATTAATGATTTGCCAGAAATGTGCCAGACAGACACAAGAGGATCTTGCCAAAAGGGATCTATAGTTATATTGAATCAAAAAACCAGACAATTTTAATTTTGCAAGGGATTAACAGGAGTGTAATGTGCACCTCACAGGCAATAATTATTCTGCTTGATTTAGCAGTGCTGAAGCACAGAATCATGAAGGTTGGAAAAGACCTCTAAGATCAACAAGTCCAAGCATCTACCCAACATCATCATGACCGCTAAACCATGTCCTGAAGTGCCATGCCTACCTGTTTTTTCAACACCTCCAGGTATGGTGACTCCACCCCCTCCCTAGGCAATCTGTTCCAGTGTCTCATGACTCTTTCAGTATAGAAATTTTTCCTAATGCCCAAGTCAGAGTTTAAATACTGTGCCTAATTTTAGGCATGGTGATTTAAGGGGGAAAGAAAGTCCAGAAAATAAAGATTAAAATGATACATTTACAGATTTTAAGTTTTGAGGAATACTTGAAAGAACTGGTTTTCTTTAGTTAGTAGATGGTGAAGAGAGGACAGACTAGTGATCTTTAAATAAATGAAAAGATACAATCAAGAACAGGGTAGGCTTTTCTGTTTGAAAAGACTGGGCAAGAAGCATTTGAGTTAGTGAGGGAGAGAAAAACCTGCTAAAACCAAGCTATCATTTAAAAACAATACAGAAGACCAACTGTGATGAACTTTGTAGAACTCTTGGATCTCTCCTAAGATACAAGAATGGATTACATAATCTGGTGAGGTCCATATCAGTACTATGCTTTTACCATGTCTTTTCTTGATTTTGATACTTTATACCCTGAATTTTCATTACTATGATTTCTAAAACATAATACAAAAAGAAACAAACTGATACACCTGGAAATATCCAGAGATTATAAACTTCCATGCTCTGGTTTCACAGGGAGGAGTGTTCATCATTTCAGTCTTAAGAAGAGTTTTTTAATTTATTAAAAGAGCTAAAAGGATAAAAAGTAAACATGCACACACACACAAATCACTAATGGCAAAGCACGTATAATTTCCTTTCAATCAACTCTCTGCTTCTGCCAATTGTAATGTTGCAAATTAACTCCTGAGAGCTCTTTTTAGGCTGCTTGGTGGTTACAAGTATTGTAAAAATATCCTATCTGCTTTTGAAACTACACATATGAATAAACCATATTTTACAAGCAGAGTTATTTCATGCCACTGCCATATAATAATGTGCAATGTTGGTTTTTACTGTTATTTCTGAAAAGTTATCCTAATTTAAACCAAAATACACTTAATATTGTCTTCTTATGATTGAGTACACTATACTAATCATATACTATAATTATTATTACCTTCTTATATGACAATTGCAAACCACTACTCTCTGTAAATGATGCTCATTTGTTTGCAGAGAAGTTGCAGCAGCACCCAGAGTTCTCAGGAAGGTTTGATTACCAGTCTCATCTTAATGTGGCATTATCAGTCCTACTGCTAATTTACTTGAGGTATAAAGGACCTCTACTGCATTTGCTGTTATGTCAGGCAGGATTTGCCCGAGCAAAAACAGAGGTGGTGGCGTGCCACCCTGTCTGATTGGCTTCAGCTTGCCCCAAGAAAAGCTGCACTAACAGTGGTGAACCCGAGTCCAGCTGCTGTCAGGACAAAATGGTGTTGCTGGTGATGTCTGATTGCCAGCTAGCTGACATGCCACTGGAGATGGGCTCCTTTTCAAATATTTCTACTTGAGTCAATTTAATTAGATTAGCACTAGAAATCATGACATCTTAACGTACCGACGTGGGTGTAAGAAAATATAATACATGAATTGGTTATTAAAAAAAAAAAACAAAACAAAAAACCAATAAACCAACTCAAAATCCATTAAACTCAAATAAACATGACATTCAATTTACATTTTTAGGTGGAATAAGAAGTCAAAGTAGTAATTTATTTTAAAATGAATTTTTTAAAGTGACATTATTTAACAAAATTGTCCTTATAAATTCTGTGATGTATGTTCTAAGATTATCAGTTTAATTTTACTTTTCTGATGGTGCCAATTACACAAGCTTTTTCATGAAGAAATTTCCTAATTTATCTCTTAGCATTGACTGGGGACAAACTCAGAATCCTGGCTATGGGATCAGAGGACATGGTAATACTACCAGGAAAAACAAATAAACAAAACCCCTCAAGTGCTGACAAAGCAGGAGGTGACCAGAATCAGCATCAGGAATCTGTCCTTACTGTCAGATCTAGCGTCTCTGCATGATTTGCTCACTAAAACTCCCATTCTTCCTTAGAAGACCAAAATTCATTGTGAGTAAAAGGAAAGGCAATGCGTACTGTCCCCTGGTAACCTCTGCAGGGGTTTGAAACTTAACCTCTACCTTGGCTCTGGACACAGACAGGCTTTCTGATGCATAAAGAAAGCCTTGCCAACCCTGCCTTGCTCCTAGCAACCTCAGCTCTTTGGAGCATTGAGCATCCGCTGCTCCAATCTTTTTTTGTCTATGCTGAAATATTTACATAGAGATAACGTGGGAGACCAGGAGATTGGTAAAAAATGGTTTATTCTGAGAACGCAAACATGGATGATGGTTGACATAGGCACGGGAAACCCAGATAGCATAGATACAGGGGGGCAGCTAGGTCCAGCTTATGACCTGGATCGTGCAAAGTCTGAATTTGGGGGTAAAAGCCCATGCAGAGAAGAGCCCAATTTAAGGACCAAGTGCATGAAAAGGTCCAAGGACAGAAAAGGGGCTGTTAGAGCATGAAGATGCTTCCATTTCCGAGTTTCCTGGGAGGACGCGGTAGATGGAAAGACACGGCTCCTATAAGCAGCCTTTCGTTCGCGAGACACCAGCTCCAGGGTGGGCAAAGGAGCCGAGAAGCCACCGCCCCACGCCGGAGTCCGCCCTGGCCAGCCCTTCGGCGCCGCTCGGCAACGGCCGGGTCAGCTTTCCCGACGCAGCCGCCCCCTCTACCCATTGGCTGCCTCCCGCATCTGGGCAGGGCCGTGGCTAGCGGCCCGTTTGAAACGGGCCACCCAGCGCAGCCCGGGCGGCAGATGGCTGCCTCTCCCATTGGTAGCTGCTGGCGAGGGGCGGGCACTGGCGGAAGTGGACACAGAGGGCGCACTCCCTCTTTCGCTGTCAATCTCAGGAGCCAGTTAGGGAGAGTGGGCGGGTCTAAGTTAACGGCTGCTCTCGCTACTGGCTGGTGAGCCTCCTGTGTGCTGCAGTCCTCGCTAATTCTTGGAGAGTTTCCTCTCTTTCCCGGGCAGCTGGGCCAGCCCTTGCTCCCTTATTGGCCAGCGCCGGCTACCGCCGCCTTGCGGTTGGCGGTGGAGCCGAGGCGGGCGGGGAGAAGGCGCTGGGGTGACCATAACCGAAACTTCGGTGGTTCCTCTGGTGTGTTAGTTGGAGCCGCGAGGGGCGCGAGCTGGGCTTGGCCTGGTTCCCGCTTCTGAGGCCCCAGCTTGCCCGCCGCATGGACGCGGAGAAGGAGGTAGGGAGGCAGAAGCTAGAGACTGGAAGGGCCGAGGGGATGGGAGGGGATCTTGGCTTGAAGGGAGCCGCGCCCGCCCCGGCCTGGCCTTCGGTGTCCCCGGCTGGGCACCGAGTGGGGGGGCTTGGCGGGTGAAGCTGGTTCCTGGAGCCGTTGACGTCGTCACCTCTGTCTGCCCCGGGCTCCCACAGAAAGGTGTGGGTGGGTTTTCCCTCGTTGTGTGGTGGGGTCAGTGCCGCACTTGAAGCCTGAGTGTCCGGGCGGCGCAAGCGCCGAAGCGTTGCTGACAGTTCCGAGCCGTTTAGGGAGATGAGTGGTTTACCCTGGGCAGCGTGGCTCAGGCAGACATAAGCGTGCCTAGCAGTGCTCCCTGGACGCAGGGCGCCTGGGGGTTTCTCTATTGCTACAGAGATAAATAAACGTCTTCAGCGAACAAGGAGCAGCTTAAAGTAGTGTGTGTATCTTCCCCCAGGCTCTGTTTTTCGTTTGCTTTTTTGTTTTCTACAATTCTTACATTTTTACCTAAGATTCCATTCAGTTGTTTGTGTAAATACTAAATATTCAAGTGAGAATTCCCAATAGGTGTTACATGTTTTATTACTTCAATGACTGGTCTGCTTGCCTTGCTTCTGCTGATGAGTTCTTGGAGAACTGGGTTGGGTTGTTTCCAGTCATACTGTTAGTGAACTTGGGCAGTTTTATGTCTTCAGTTGTATGTGGTTTGATGGGACTGTGTAGGGATCTTATATGATGTTGACTTGATGTATAGAGGTAACATTCTCTTAGTAATTATTGTCTGTGACTAAAATCATAGAATGTTAGGGGTTGGAAGAGACTTCTGGAGATCAAGTCCAACCCTCCTGCCACTGCAGGAACACCTAGGGCAGGCCACACAGGAACAGTTCCAGGCTGGCCTTGAAATTCTCTAGAGGAGACTCCGCAACCTCTCTGGGCAGGCTATTCCAGTGCTCTGTCACACTCAGAGTGAAGAAGTCTTTCCTCATGTTGCGGTGGAGCTTCCTGTGTTTCACCTTGCTACCGTTACTTCTTGTCCTATCACAGGGCACAACTGAATAGAGACTGGCCTCTTCTTGACACCCACCCTTCAGATATTTGTAAACATTAATAAGATCCCCTCTCAGTCTTCTCTGAGACTTGTAATGCAAGTAGGGACTTGCATTACATTTCAGGTTATTTAAGCAGAGCCAATGTTGCACTTATTTTTTTTTTAAACTCTATGTGAAATATTTCATCTTACCATGTTAAAAAAAAATAAACAAAAAATTGTTAGCAGCTCCATCAACATTGCTATTGCATTGTATCACATACCTGGTATACTGCAAGGAGAGGAAAGTGTTTTAAAAATGCAGAGATATATGTAGTGCTCATTAAAATGTCCCAGAGATCCATTACTTCACTAGCAGAATGGGGGCACCAGACAATTTTCAAAAAGCACCCAAACAAATGAGTGGAAGTAATATCCACTGGGGTTTATTAAACACATAGATAGTATGTTGGGATTTGGAAGGCTGTACATGAGCTGCACATTCCTTGGTATGCTCACGCCCAATTCCTGTCACGTATAGCTGTGTGCTTGCCCTGGTTTTGTATCTTTACTCCTATACCTAAAGTTGTGGAGCTAACTTATGGAACAGATGCATATTGGCCTGATTACTGGAATAAGTGCACCTTAGGTCTTGGTGTAGTCCTTGGTGTGCTCTTAAGTCCATAGGAGAATGGGGTTGTGCTGCTGGACTGCAAGAGTGTGTAACTTGCTTCAGAAACCTCTTGGGTAGCTTGTGTTTTTGAAGGCTTTTATATAATAAAGCAGTACGGAAATGTTTGTTGGTGTGGGTTTGGATGTTTTGGTGGGTTTTTGTTGTTGTTTTTTTGGGGTTATTTTTTTTCCCTTTATGCTGCCCTCCTCGTTAATGAAAGTGCAATTTTGGAAGGGAGAAATGAGTATGAGCTTGTAGAGTATTTCTTTGCTGTGGTACAGGCCTGGAGTAGCTTAAGGTGATCCCATCTCTGAACTGGTACAGAAGTGTTTGGTGTTTATCCAGATAACTTCCTGAATCATCTCTCCACACCACTGTGGAGGTGCTCACATTGGCACGAGACAGGAGTGCGAGACTAGTTGTGTTGCAGGGTTCTGTTGTAGCAACCTGTGCTGTCATTCTAACTGCCGTCTTGGACTGCTTCGATCTGGACTTGTGAACTGCTGTAAGGTTTTTTTTGCCCTCCCCGTGTCATTGTCCTGTCTGTGTTGTGTTTTTCTGTCCCCATCTGTGTCTAACATCCCCTCCCCTTCACACACCCACACAAAAAAAAGGGAGGGAAAAGAATATATCTTTTGTCTTTGTCATCCTTTGATTTTAGTCTGTTAAATAATGACTTTGCTAAAGACTATAATGTGAATGTTTCCTCTTTAAACCAATACTTGCATTATTCTTTTCCATAAAGGGATGAATCCTCCATTATTGAAATGCATTAAAGTTATCACCAAATAATAATTCCAACTGTTGTTTTAATGAGAAATTGTCATGATTTGCCAGTTAAGTACTGTCTGTATCAGGTACTTAAGATTTCCATTTTTAATAAATGCAATACTGATAGCCAAGGTAATAACTGAGAAACAGAGCAAACCCCAAGTAATCAGTGGTGCTTTTTTTCCTCCTTGTTTTCTTCCACCTCAAATTAACAAGTATGGATGTTGGCCAGCTGTGCTTCTAGTTACAGAGCTATATGTGCCATACCTCATGTGTGAGAACTTTTTTCTGTTCCTGCATTTCAGATGGTAGGAGCTCAAAAAGGATGATGTTTTCAAGAGTGTTTTCCCTGTATCATCAGTTTGGTGAATCTCTAAAAAGTATTTCTGGATTTTATCCAAGAGCTGTCGTTGCTTATGTTTACTGTATCTAAGAGGTGGACTGAGGTTTATTTGAACAACCTGTTTCTATTTGGTGCTGATGTGACTTTTCTACTCCATTCCTTGTTGTATGGGTATTCTTTTGGTACTAATTTCTGAGGCATGTAAAGCAGTAAGTTGAGGTGTAAATTATGTGTGAGGTAGTCTGGGGAGAGCTGAACTTTGCTGCTTGCTTTTCTGTCTGCTGGCCCACGCCACTGGTGCCTGTGTGCAGTAATATGGTGGAAGGATGTCAGCACAACAGTTAATTGGGGATGATGCAGAGGTGATGCAATACAAAACCTGGAAGGCTGCTTCTTCTGTTTCTGAGATGCTTATGTGGTGCTGGCCATACCAGTGCAGAGGTGCCTTGAGTTTATCACTTTTAACTGACTGGTTCTGGTGATATGAATATTGGTACCTGCAGAAAGGCCAGGTGTTTTGTTACAGAGAGCTGCTTTGGATGCTACAGTAGACAGTGCTAGTGGTTTTTATGTGACATCTTGTCTAAAAGTGAAGTTTTCACCTTTGCATGTGCTGCTAGAAAGCGAACAGAGGATTAGATCCTTCAAAAGGGGCATGATGGGATCTTGCTGATATGGGGGAGAGTCAGTGTTCTATGCTTGCTTCATATTCATGTGCACTATTTCATGTTGTGTGACTGTTTCTTATGATACTCTTACAATGATACTTAAATTTATGTAGCTGATTAAAGACTTTGGAAACCTGATACTACCCTAAACAGAGATTTTCCTCATCCAGTGATTCTGTAAATCTGGAAAGTGTTTGGCTCCATACATTTTCATGGACCCCTGTTTCAGCAGCTTCCTCTACTCTCCATTTTTCTGCATGTTCTCTGTCCCTTTTTCCCATGTTATCAGCTTAATTAGTGGAATAGCTTTTTTTGGCATATATTATCATCAGTGAGAGTTAGAGTTAACACCTAATTTCTGAGAATAGTACTTGTCTCACTACAGCTTTATGTACTGGTCTGTTCATTTTGCTTATTATGAAAGGCAGCACAGCACCTGGCAATCTTTGTTTAATCTGCATTCAGTATTAATAACTATGGAAACTACAGAACCTGATCTTAAATCTATATGTACATAAACATTTTAACTGCTGGTAAGAAGCTGATGTCCTCCTGTAAAGTGTATGTTTTACAGGAAACACCAAGCTGTCAAGCAGTGTATTTTTGCATGTATTGCAGGTAGAACTTGGCAATGATGTTTACATTGCATCATCATTTGACTATATTTTATCACATCACAAGGAAATATTAACAGTGCACTTGATAACCTGTGGATGTAACCTTGGAGAAAGCTTTTTCCTTAGGAGAAGGATGACTGGATTTATGCTGTGAGGGAGATGTTACTTAAAAATGCTGTCTAATCACAATACTAGAGTTGAAAATGCAATAATCCTTTTTAAAGTGCTAAGGAAACTTGGGTAATCAATTCTGCCAGTGACATTTTTTACAAGTCCCTGGTGCTTTGTAGAGCTGTAATAGTCTGATAAAGTAGAGCATCTGATTCTTCAACAGAAGAAATTAAAATGACCTGGCTTAATTGATTTTCTATTTATGTACTGTAGGCTGCTTTCTGACTAGGAAGTTTTGCTCTATTCTCTTAAGAGGGTGGCAGGGAAGGAGCATGAGGATTCACTTCTGATAAATTTAATCTTAAACCTTATGCTGCAAAGATCTATTTAGCTACATTTGTATGGGTTATTGTTTTTGCTGGTCTTGTAGAAAGACTGCTCAATTTTTTTTTTTTTCTAGTGTAGCTTTTGTTCCTTTGCTAATCTCTTTTGCTGTAATTCTGGATTGTCATTGACACACAAAGTTTCACTGAGTAAAATCTGATTCTTATATTGAAATGAGTCTTTAGTACTGGTGTGAGATTTCTTGCTTAATTGCAAGAATCAAGTATGTTCTGAATGTGTAGAAAGTAAGATAAAGCAGTTTTACTGCAGATGTATATATTTTATCAAGATAGGATCTTCATCACCCATGATTGTGCTAATCTTGTGGTCCTGCTACCTTTTTCTCACTTACCTCTCCCTCTACCTCTTCCAATCTTTTCTGCACAGTTTGCTTACTTCAGACAACGAAAACCAAAAACTGACACCACACAGTCGCAGAAAAAGACGTCGAAGAGGAAGGGCTCGTCTGTCCACACGCATGACGTTCCGCAGGAAGAGTGCGCACTAGCGGCCCAAGGTGTTGGTATGGGTATAGACTGTAAGGCTGAAGACTCCAATCTACTAGAGACAGCAACAGAGACAGAGGTAAATCTTAGTATTTCTTGTGCTTTACTTCCCTCTGTCTACAAATAACAAGTATTCCAGGAGATTGTTTTACTTAATCAGCTCTCTGGCACTAGCTGGCATTGAGAAGTAAGTTACTTGATGTATTTTCACTTGTCATAATTCTCTTATAAAGTAATGTAAATATCTGAAAGAAAAAAAAATCTCCATTATATGGACTAGAGAGCTGGTATTGTCAAGGAGATGCCTGCTGTTTGCATGCTAAATTAAGGTCTTTTACCTTCCACTGCTGTGAACTTTAGCTTGGACAGACTTCTGGTTATGTGTCTGTGCCTTCATGAAATGGCAAATCCAGACTGAGAAGCATAGCAGATGAGCAAAGCTGGCAGGACCTTAAAATGCACAGCATTGTCAGGGTTTGTATCACTTTGCTGGCTCAAATGTGCTTAGTGTTTTTTGAAAAAATACAGTTTGTTCCAGCATGCTTTTAGTAGCCATTGTGAAGCCAGCATAGATAATTAGGTTCTCTGACAGACTTGTTTAAAATGTGATGCTGCTATACATGATGTATCTCAGTATGTTTGTACTGGTGACCCTCTAAATCTTGTCATATCAATAAACATAGAAACATGGCTTGTGGTACAGCTTAAGTTTACTAGACATCTGCTAATAGATGTACTGGTCTGCTTGAATTAAGCAGTTTATTTTTTGCTTCAGCTCACAAGCAAGGTTTTTATTTTTATATCACCTGTGGATTAGACAGTCATGTAAATGCTTTCTCTTTCTGTCTTGTAATAAGAAGAATCAAAACATGGTTTTGAACAAGTCTTTTTTTATAGGAATCCAGCTTGCTTCAGAAGTAGTTGCCTAAGGCTTTCACAAGCCTCAGAAGCTACAAGGCAGCTCTCTGGCTACAACAAACTGTGTCTGGCTTGGGCTGGGTATTTTACAAAGTAATTTCTCAGTGCATTTCATCAAGTTGTCTATGCAAAGATTCATAAGTTATGGGGAGGCAGTACCTTCTGCATGAAAAGCCTCTCAAGCTGTTGATGTGTTTTCACATTATACAACAATAGCATCTAACTAGTGTGTTTGCAAACCTGCAATAACAGAGGACAACATTTACATGTATTATCCAACTTTCTGTTGTGAGGATATCACTGGTGCTTTCAGGGTATCCTGAGTGTAATGTTAGCATTGCAGAGGCTTTAATGAAGCTACACTTTCTGTACTAATGAAAAGGCATACAGCTTTCTATATTAGCGTCCTTATTACATTCACATGAAATTAAATTGAAAAACAAATAAAAATCACTTATTGCTTCTAAACAGCTTTTTTCAAATAAGCTGATTTGTAAAGCAAATAGAATTGCTTTCTAGGTTACATGGAGAGGGCGCCTCTAGGGAGATGGTAGTCGTTGGAAGCTACTTCAAAATAAAGGGAGGGCTATGGGCTGCCTTTCCTAAATAGTGCTGCAGTCATCTTTATCTTGTGAATTTAGTGAGAGGTAAATATCTTTCCATCTGCCTATAAGTATACGTGTCAGAAGATAGTACTGCTTTCATAATTATGTGAATGGCTTTCACATGTTTGTTAAATAATCTGTTAGTGTACTAATATTTAGTAGTAGATAAGAGTGCTCAACTATATTATTTGCAAGTCACAAAAGCAGAAGATAAAGCATTAAATCTCAGTGGTTCTAAATTTTTGAGTAGACATTCATAACAATTTAAAAATGTTTTTTTGTTTGTTTCCTTCCTCATTCATTCATTTGACCTTCAATGACCAGCTGAGTTTAGCATTAAAGTCAGTCTTTTTCACTGGTATGTTGTTTCACAGCATGGGCCTTTGTGGCTCATGTGCTTAGGGTGTTTCCAGAATAATTCAACTTTTCCTTATGTATCTTTGAAATGGCTAGGATTTACTGGTTTTCTTATTTGTTTATTTGCCAGGAGTGTGCTGACTTGTCTACCTGGGATGTAGTGAATGATCTTATGGATAAAGTAAGTGTGAAAGAATGTATCTTCAGTAAAAGATGCTGATACGTGTGTGAAGGAAGAGTATGGCAATTGGTTACTAAAATGATTATTGAACATTGTTATGAAATTTGATAAAAGTGGTGCAATATCACTTCTACAGTTTAAAACAGGTACTTATCTGTGTGTACATGTACTGGTTGTGGAACTGTTTGCTAAGAGAACTGGTTTTAGTGAAATCATGGATGTTGTCCAGAGAAATTTGAATGATGTTTTTAATTGAAAAGTAGGTGTTTTTTTCTTTTTCATACAATAAAACAAACAAAATACTTAAAATAGTGTTTCGTCTGTGAGAATTGCAACTATTTCTGCTAAAAAAAACATGGGATAGATTGGAGCAGCTTCCCCTTGTATTTCTGTTAAAGGCCATAGGAACTCAGAGCATTCTGAATATATATTTTCCATACATGTTTACATGTGAATTTAATTAAGTCAAGAAATTTACAGTATTATTTTTCTTATGAATGGATTGTTCTCCAGTTGGCAATGATGGACATAACAACTTTGTTTAATTTTGGTACTATTTCCACCCGAGCATTAAGGTTTGTACCTGAAGGCATCATATGAAAATATATTATCTGTGAATCTTATTTTTTTTTTTACTTTGTAAGAAGGACTTTATATATAATGTTTCTATTAAATACAAAGTCCCAGTGTTGAATTACTTTTAGACTAGAATTTGACCAGAATTTAAGCTTGAAGCTGAATTTATCTTCTGAGTAATCACATAGCAGAAGTGATAGATTGTTTTGGTGACTAAATACATTTTTATTTCTTTTATGAAGAAAGTTACGATAAGTTACATGGACTTGATGGAGCAGGTCCAGAGGAGGGCCACAAATATGATCAGAGGGCTAGAACACCTTTCCTACGAGAACAGGCTGAGGGAGCTGGGGTTGTTCAGCCTGGAGAAGAGAAGGCTCTTGGGAGACCTACTAGCGACCTTCCAGTACCTGAAGGGGCCTACAGGAAGGCTGGAGAGGGGCTGTTTACGAGGGCCTGTAGTGAAAGGACGAGGGGTAACGGGTTTAAACTGAGAAGAGTAGATTTAGATTGGATATCAGGAAGAAGTTCTTTACATTGAGGGTGGTAGAGCAGTGGAATGGGCTACCCAGGGAGGTGGTTGAGGCCTCATCCCTGGAGATATTCAAGGTGAGGTTGGACAAGGCTCTGAGCAGCCTGGTCTAGTTGAGGGTATCCCTGCTGACTGCAGGGGAGCTGGATCAGATGACCTTCAGATGTCCCTTCCAGCCCTAGCCGTTCTATGATTCTAAGTTCTTCTGCAGAATACAATGAGCTTGATGCCAAGATGAGAATAGCTGAGTTAGAGAACAGAGTTCCGGACAAACAGTCAAAATTATCACTGCACAGATGGATGAGCTACAGGAGCAGCTTACCCATCACAGTGACCCTGTACAACTTCAGATATGTTTCATAGCATTGGTTAATGGGGATAATACTACTTTAACTAAAATTATTTAGGAGCCAAAACTCAAAATAAGTATTGCTTTTTATTGAAAAGTACTTCACCTTGCTAATATATGCTGCAAAAAGCAGTACTTAAGTTTTCCATTCACCAATGTCCAGGACTTCATGTTGTTATAATCGAATGAGAGTAAAATTAGATTTGAAATGCTTCTAGTTTTAGAGCGTTTTATGTAATGCGTTGTTAAATTCTTCTGCTGAGAAATGCTTAGGATACTTCCTAGTGTTTTTTATTGATAGATTTTCTTACTATATTGTGGAGTGGGCCTTTTCAGAGAGAACCTGCAAGAACCACTAATTTAAATATAGTTAATCATACATTGAGGTAATGGCTTAATGTAAAAGCATGTGGCTTATATATTTTATAATAACTTCAAAAATATATAGGTTATGTGTCGCTGTTAATACCAGGAGAAGAGAGATGCAGCAACACACAAATTGAGCAAGAGCAGGCAAAAGAAGCAAGTTTATTAATTTATAACCCCGTTTTATATACCCTAGCCCCATAGGGCGACTGGTCAGTGATCACCCATCTCCTAGGGTGATTGGCTAAAGTCCTACAACACCCATTTCAAAATATTTTTCCAATGTACCATAAACAGAACTTAACAAAACACCAGGTGTTGGTCCAGCTTACAAACACCATCCTACTGTTTTTCATAACATGCATGACAAAGGCAGGATTCTCACCAAATATTGTGAGAACCTGAGAAAATCCCTCTGCTAGCAGCTTTTCAGCATCCACAATTCCCCCTTTTTGTTTAAAGACCAAAAAGGCATCATTTGTAATCCTCTGTGTGTGACCTTGCAGAAGGGAGAACAAACAAAGCATAAGGGATCTGCTTGGTAATGGCCCAGGTCGAATGCTTCTTTAAAGTGGGCAGAGAGACTCTCTGGCAATGCCATGGAAGATACATCTAGCAAACCCATTTCTACATCGCAATTCTACTAGGTGTTAGTCTTAAATAGAAATTTACATCTAATTCTAAGCAGAACCTTAAGGGCTTTAATCTTCTGACTCCATAACAAAAGAAACTTAAAGTTCAGTCTTCTCTTGTGGGAGGATCATCCCAGTCTCTGCTTGTAGACGGACCATCTGCCTGATGGTCAATGTCCTTGTCATCACCAGAAGGATCGTTCGGTTGATGATCTGCATTCTGGTCATTGTTTGGAGGTTGCCTGTTCTGCCTCTGGTGCCACAGGCCAGGGCGAACGCATCTTGCAGGTAGCCACCGTACCCCAGTATCTGTGGAAACGCAAGCACACCCACGACCCCAAGCAATAAGCTCATGCGGGCCTTCCCAATTGTTGGTGAGCAGATCCCGTACCCAGACTTTTGCCCAAGGCAGGTGCCTCTTGCCTGATGACTGCAATGAGAGAAAATGGTTCAGGATAACAGGATTATTTGAATTTGGTGCCACTGTGAGATGATTAATTGTATTCAAAGCTTTTTCTAGTTGTCTCTGTGGGGTTTCTACATGCATTCCCCCTTTTTGTTTCTCCAAAACACGCTTCAAAGTGCCATGAGCATGTTTGACAATAGCTTGGCCGGTAGGAGAATGTGGAATACCAAAAGTGTAGTCTACACCCCATAGGTGCAAGAACTGCCACGTCTTCTGGGAGGCGTAGGCAGTTTTCACAGCAGACGGCATGCCCAGGACCGAGAAAGCCAATTTCCAATGGGCAATGACATCACGGCCTTTCTCTCCAGTGTGAGCAGAAGCCCACACAGCTGAGGAGAAAGTGTCAATGGACACGCGCACATATTGAAACTGTCCAAATTCAGGGATGTGCGTTACATCTGTTTGCCAAAGCTGCAAGGCTTTTAGGCCTCTGGGGTTTACCCCTGGTGGCAAAGGTGCAGCGAGTCCATGACAGTCAGCACAAGCACTGACAATGTCACGAGCCTCAGTTGGTGTTAGGTGAAACTGCTTTGCAGGGTATGTGCACTTTGATGGAAGAAACAGTGCGATGCCTTGGCTTGTGTAATTTTGTCAGGCTGAGGCACTACCCATGCAGGGTTGGCCAGCATGTCAGCCCTGGCATTGCCTTCTGTTATAAAACCTGGCAAAGTGGTGTGGCTTCGAATGTGCAGAATGTAGTATGGATGCACTTGAGCTTGAATTGCACACCGCAAAGTTTGCAGTAGTGAAAACAGAGCCGCATTATTCACTTCCTTTAGAAGTGAACAGTCCAAGCGTTGGGTTATATCTGCTACGTAAGCAGAATCAGCAACCAAATTCAAAGGCACCTGAGAGAACCGCTGAAAAGCCATGGCAACAGCCCTCAATTCACCCAGCTGGGCAGAGCCTGACTCGTGGCCTTCCAGCACCTGCCACTCAGATCCCTCCTTCCAGGTAACAATGGCTTTCCCTGTTTTTCCAGAACCATCCGTGAAGACTGTGGGTCCTTGCACTGGCACCTGACTGTTTTTTGGCCGCAAGGTGAAGCTGGTCGATTTTGCCAGCTGCAGTAATTTATGGCTGGGCAGGTGGTAAGAAATCTGCCCTGAAAAGTTTTGCAGCGCACTTTGCAAAGAAGCGCTATTGGCAAGGCTCCACTCAAAGTGTTCCTGCGGTGTTGGAAGAATAATTGTTGCAGGATCCGCTGCCATTAATTGCAAACACCGTTGGCGGCATTTGATTATCAGAGAAGCAATCAATTCAAACAACGTGGGTGCTGTCTTTTTTGGCTAATGAGGCAGAAAGACCCATTCTAGGACATGCAAAGGGTCAGACCATTGTGTGTGCCACTGGCCAGTGATACCTGTGGGATGGAGCAGTAATGAAAACAGTGATATCAATGGAGGGATCCACTCGATAAACCTGACTAGCAGAAACAGCCTGTTGTGCCTCCTGCAGTGCTCATTGCGCTTCCGGAGTCAATTTCTGAGGTGAATTCAAATCGGGGTCCCCCTTTAAAATATTAAAAAGCGGGGAAAGTTGCATTGTGGTTAGCCCTAAGTAAGGACATACCCAATTGATGATACCTAGCAATTTCTGAGCGTCGTTCAAGGTCTTAATAGAATCTGAGAATTGCACCTCTTGGTGTTGTATAGTTTGGTCCAAAATTTTGACTCCTAAATATTTCCAGGGAGGATGCTGTTGAACTTTCTCTGGAGCCACTTGCAAACCGTAGGAATACAGAGCATCGAGCAGCCAAGGCTGTATCCTCAGCATCTCATCCTGGGTGGATGCTGCCACCACGATATCATCCATGTAATGGTAGCAGTATGCCTCAGGAAACTGCTCATGGACTCCAGACAAAGCTTGAGCAAAGCTTGAGTGACTTACAATTGGCAGATAGTCGGGCTGCTCTTCATGCCCTGAGGTAGAACCTTCCATTGATATCTCTTTGCAGGTTCAGCATTGTTAACTGCAGGCACAGTAAAGGCAAATTTTGGTCTGTCATTAGGATGCAAAGGAATTGTGAAAAAGCAATCCTTCAGATCAATGATCAGGATGTCCCACCCTGTTGGAATCATGGTGGGTGAGGGCATACCAGGCTGCAATGCCCCCATACCTTCCATCACTGTGTTAACTTTTCGGAGATCCTGCAAGAGTCTCCATTTCCCTGATTTCTTCTTAATTACGAAATGGGAGTATTCCAGGGACTAGCAGAAGGCTCAATATGTCCCTGTTGTAACTGTTCCTGAACCAGCTGATGAAGGGCAACTAATTTCTCATTTGGTAGGGGCCACTGCGATTCCCAGATTGCTCTGTTCATTAGCCACTGCAAAGGCAGTGTAAGAAACTGTGTGCCCTTATGCACAGTGACCCCTATAAAAAATTTGTCCCAATTCGTACCCCCCAAGCTGCCAACACATCCCTCACCCAGATGTTGATTGGAGTGGTTCTAACATAAGGCCAAATTGTAGCTGTATGTCCCTCTGGGTCTTTTACCATTACAGGTCGTTCGCTTAAATACCTAACCCTGTGATGGCTGATCCCACGGGGACTAAAGGCCATGAAGGAGAGCGTAACCATTACATCAGCCCCCATATCGATCAAACCTCGAAGCTGAGTATGGGGCGGACAAGCATTTGGCAGGATTAGGGTACATGTCATCTGCATTAGTCTTGTAGCACATTGAATAAATCTATATAAATGCAGAAGAAGTTTATCACTGTCTTGTCCCTGTAGATGAACTCTTGCCAGAGCCTGGCGCCTAGCAACCACCACACCTGTAAATCGAAGGTGGTGTCAGAGTCTGCAGAAAACTCATGGTCAGCTGCCCATTGCAAAAGAGCACGGAGGGCGTCCTCCAAAACAGCAACCTCTGTGATGGCCAGGAAATCCTTCCAGGGTGACAGCACTGTGTCTTCTTTCGAGCCGCTATGCCCATCTTGGCAGGATTTTTCTAATACCCTGGCACCTGGACTGGTCCTGGCCACGAACCTCGGGGGGGAGGGGGTGTTTGCGTACCTCCTGAGAGCTGTTTGGCTTGGTTTGTTGCGCATAGTATACATCGCGGGTCACCAAATGTCGCTGTTAATACCAGGAGCTGAGAGATGAAGCAACATGCAAATTCAGCAAGAGAAAGCAAAAGAAGCAAGTTTATTAATTTACAACCCCATTTTATATACCCTAGCCCCATAGAGTGATTGGTCAATGATCACCCATCTCCTAGGGTGATTGGCTAATAGTCCTACAACACCCATTTCAAAATATTTTTCCAATGTACCATAAACAGAACTTAGCAAAACACCAGGTGTTGGTCCAGCTTACAAAAACCATCCTACTGTTTCTCATAACTTGTGTTAGAAAGGCAGGATTCTCACCGAATATTGTGAGAACCTGAGAAAATCCCTCTGCTAGCAGCTTTTCAGTATCCATAGTTACATATCCTGGTCATGCTGAAAAATGGTGGGAAACCCCTATCACCCCACCCCCTGAAGTATTGTTCACACTATTGAAAAGGAAGTACTTAATGTCATTGTTTCTGTGGATATGCCTTAAAACTGCTTTATGGATGCAGCTAGGCTCCTCTTCAAATGTTCATACAGGGTGGCAGACACCATTACCACCACCACCTTCTGATGACTTCCCCTGTCAGCCCCAGATATTATTTGTGCTTTTGGAATATTTGTACTTGTGGCGTTTTGGATTTGGGGTGGGTGGTGTGGTCATTTTTTTTGTTTTTGTTTGGGGCTTTTTTTTTTATGTTTTAGGTTTCTGTTTGTTTGTTTGTTTTTTGCATGTGTGGTTTTTTGTTTATTTGTGTGTATGTGTTTTTTTGGGGGATTTTTTTGTTTGTTTTGGTATGGGCAAATGATGTAAGTAGGTTGAGTTAATGTATTAAACTGACATGTGCATTCTCCTCTACCAAAAAAAAAAAAAAAAAGGTATTTTGAATGGCAGTACTTGCCCCTTTACATGTTGTTTGTTTCCCCAGTCCTAGAAGGAGAAAAAGACATTTCTTGTTGCTGGGAAATAAATTGAAAAGAGCAATGTGATTAACAAAATAAGATGAATATATCTTGTATATTAACTCTGTTTTACAGGGCTGAAAAGAAAGAAAGGATTTAGGGGGTACTGAGTATTAATTATATCCCCTGTAAAACTTGATTACTTTTACATCAGTAAGAGCTACAAATTTTTTTAAGTAAAAATATTTATTTCATTACTGTTATATTTTAATTTTTTTTTTAAATCACTTTTGATTTGCTTTGTCATCTCTGAGATGAGTGTAAGATTTCTTTCATCATCCCTTCAGTCTTGCTTGAACACAAACTTTCCTGGTCCTTTGCTGCAAATTTGTTAGAACTTAAGTATAACTAGAGACTTTTAACAGATTTATTATAAGGAAACTTGCCAGGTACTAATATGTTAAGAATGTTCCTAATTTTAAAAGTGGACTTCTTGTGATCTGTGTAGGAAACGACGGTTCAAGAGCAGAATGAAGTCATTAGAAAACTAACAAGCCTTCAACAGGCCAAGGAGGATCAGGATGACCTACAAGAGGAGGCTTCATGTGTAGCTGGTCAGATGGACGAATTACAACTTCAGTTACAGCAGGTGTCCCTCTTCTCCAATTTTCATTTCCTTATGAAGAGAATAAGAATGAGTTTGGAATATGAACATAAAACCATTGAGTTTATCGCATAGCTCTTCATAGTTCACGTTGTAATGCAGCAGTGAAAATGATTTCAGGGTGAGGAGTAGTTTTCTCCAGTTGCTAGGGAGAATCCCCAGAAATACCCTTATATTTTCCACTTACTTGCTTGTGTAATGTTTGGGAGGTCATTACACTTTGTCCATCAGTTTAGCCCTTGATAGGGAATTTGCTCAGTATTGTTAGTGGTTTGGAATACATACACAACAATCACTGTAGTGATATAGGGTTACATGTGATTAGTTTTACTTGCCTTTGCCAAAGAAAGCTATGAGTACATGCGTGAGAACTGTAACGGTTCAGCTGTTACACAGAAATTTGCTATGTTGAGGTAGTGTGACTTGGCTTAAAGAAGGGGATTTAAAATAAGCTGAGGACAGTTGATTTAGCCCCTGTGACACACGGGAACTTGTTTCAGTGCAACAAGTTGATCATGGGTCTAATCCCTGGGTAATGAAATATACTAAAGCCTTTCATCTATATAAATATTTTTTTTTAATACTACCCTTTTTTTTTTTTTTGTGATGCTCAGTTTTCTTGTGGCTATTCTTTCTGAACATCTGTATATTTGTTGTCTCAAGAGCCTTGTAGTATATTTCAAAGAGTGATATTACGCTTACTTAGCATTTCACGTTTGCAAGGGAGGGATTACAAGTCTTAAATGCCTGGATAAGAAAGAAATGTAAAAAAACCAAAACAAAAACCCCAAACAAGCGAAAATAAAAACCGTAACTTACTGAAGTCCAGGGATTGTTTTGAAGGAGTTACTCATTCCCTGGAAAATAAATCCTCTACTAAATGAAATGTTAGAAAAGAACAAAAAATACTGCTTTCTATGTACAAGTCTGATAGGTATTGACTAAATATGTGGTAATAGTGAAAATTCTTCTATGGATGATGAGATTTACGCCTAACCTGTTGAAAGACAGCTATAAAGCCTCTAAATAGCGCTTCAGGCATATTCTAAATATGGCTAGTAATATGATGCAAGTTGTTTGCTGGAAGTGTGTCAAATTTGATTACAGATACAAGTACTTACACTGTATTAAATATTCTTGTCTTTGTTTAAGCAAAGTTTTCAGAAAAATGTTTTAAATTAATAAAACACATTTTATTTTACACTCATAGGGGTGAATGTTTTCTTTTCATCTGGGGGGATGTGGAGAGAGAAAAACATCTTTAGTATTGAGCTGTAAATCCTTTGCAGAGAGGATTGGTTTGGTTCCTTGTCCTCTTACCAGTATGTCCAGTCTGTTGGATGTCCTGCTTCATTTTGGAAGCTTCATAGAGATGAATTATCTTAACATTTACATCTTTACAGTAAGTAATATTATCTAAAACCTGACAAATTTTGTCTGTCTTTTTAGGGAGATTCTTATTCATTGAGACTGAAGGACATAGGGTAAATCTGTAGTAAATAAATACAGTATATTTTATGCACACAGGGAGACTTGTGTATGAATTATTCTGATACAAACTTTCATCTGACTGAGTACCTTTGTGTTCAGGTTAATGAGATGCTGAGGAGTAAAACCCCTGGGCAAAATGAAGTATTAGAAGCTCAGCAGCAGATGTCCTTGTTTCAGAACCACCTCAGAGAGCAAAATGGACATTTGGAGATGCTGTGTCAGAAAGCACATGACGTGGAAATACAGCTTGAGTCCTCTCAAAAGGTAAAAATTGTTTGGAGTGCCTTTATAATGATGAGTTCTAGGTAGTTAGGTTTCTGTTGTGATTGTGCAAGGTGAGGTGGTACGTTTTGGAGGAAGAACTTGTAATGAATACTTAATTTGTGCAGGTAGTAACACTGATATTTCAGAACTGAAACTACACTTTTCTACACTATTTTTCTGAAGGTAATGATATTCAGTTAAGGCAAAATACCTAAATAGCTGCTCATAATTGTAAGGTTTTTTTTTTAAATAAAGATTCAGTTCTGACTTTTAAGTTTGCTTGTTTATTGGAATTACTTCATCAGGTTACATTGCAGAAGGGTTGATTTTAGCTCTTCCTTTAAACTCTTGTATAACGAGTTTCCATCAGAAGCAGGTTCATCTGCTGTTTGCTGAACTGAGGCACATGGGAATATAAGTGACAGAGGCTTGCATTGGGGTGAAGGTTGCTAGACATATTGAATAAGCATATAACAGTACAGTTGTGTGTGAACTTGAAACACCTACATATGAGCAGAAGTTAACTGTATCTGTAATCATGTTAGTTTCGCATACAAAAGAAAGTGAAAAGCTTGTGTGGAAATACTTGGATGTAATCACTCTAGAAACGCGCACTATGAAAGAAACGTAGTTCAAGTTAAACACATAACAGATACTTTTTGTCATCTGTGTCCCCGTCTGTGTCCTGTCTGTGTCCCATCCCTTCCCACCCCTCCTGGCCCTGAATAATATGTATTTCAGATTTGATGATAACTCTGACCTGCTGTAATGGTATGGTTATGAAAAAATTGTTTAGAAACAAATTTGTAGGGTTTATGATTGCTACAATACATTAAAGGAACATCTTAAATATTTTCCGATTTCCTTTAAGCACATAACCAGTAATGCCATAGGTGGAAGCCTTAAGATTTGAAGTGAGTCAGGCGAGTCAGAATTTGTCCTGTTGGCCCACAGGAGGTGTTTGTGCAAATGGATGTGAGATGGAGAGCTGTCTGTAGCTCTGACTTTAATTCAGACTGACAACAACTTTAGTGCAGACTGATGACGACTTTAGTTCAGACACCTGAAGTTTGAGACAGCCACTACTTTGTTTCTCTCTGGAGTCAGTGGTATACTATTAGGTGTTACTACGCCAATTTGATATTTCTTACCACATTTGAAGAGTCAGTAGTGCTTTCTGCTATCAAAGATGTGCATAAAATCCTGTTGCCTAGGCTGATGATATATATTCTACACTTAACAGGAAGTATTCTTTGTGAAGATACATTAAAAGCATGAGACTTAAGGAAATAAAAGCATGTCATATTTCAATTACATATTTCATATAGAATCATAGAATTGTCAGGGTTGGAAGGGACCTTAAAGATCATCTAGTTCCAACCCCCCTGCCATGGGCAGGGACACCTTCCACTAGAGAAGGTTGCTCAGAGCCCCATCCAGCCTGGTCTTAAAAACTTCCAAGGATGGGGCCTCCACCACCTCTCTGGGCAACCTGTTCCAGTGTCTCACCAGTCTCATGGTGAAGAAATTCTTCCTAATGTCTAACCCGAATCGACCTATCTCTAGTTTTAATCCATTCCCTCTAGTCCTATCACTGCCCGACAGCCTAAAAAGTCCCTCCCCAGTTTTCTTGTGGGCCCCTTCAGATACTGGAAGGCCACAATAAGGTCTCCCCAGAGCCTTCTCTTTTCCAGACTGAACAACATTGACTCTCTCAGTCTGTTCTCATAAGAGAGGTTCTTCATCTCTCTGATCATCCTCGTGGCCCTTCTCTGGACACGTTCCAGCACATCCATATCCTTCCTGTAATAGGTGCTCCAGAACTGGATGCAGTACTCCAGGTGGGGTGTCACAAGAGTGGAGTAGAGGGGGAGAATCACCTCCCTCAACCTGCTGGCTACGCTTCTCTTGATGCAGCCCAGGATACGATTGGCCCTCTGGGCTGCAAGAGGACACTGATGGCTCATGTTGAGCTTCTCATCCACCAGCACTCCCAGGTCCTTTTCTTCAGGGCTGCTCTCAAGCCAGTCACTGCCCAGCCTGTATTGGTGCTTGGGATTGCTCCAACCCAGATGGAGGACCTTGCATTTGGCCTTGTTGAAATTCATGAGGTTGGCATAGGTCCACCTCTCCAGCCTGTCAAGGTCCCTCTGGATGGAATCACTTCCCTCCAGTGTGTCAGCTGCCCCACACAGTTTGGTGTCACTGGCAAACTTGCTGAGGGTGCACTCAATGCCACTGTCCATGTCGCTGACGAAGATGTTAAACAAGACTGGTCCCAGTACTGATCCTTGAGGGACTCCACTTGTCACTGGTCTGCACTTGGATACGGACCCATTGACAACCACTCTTTGGGAGCGGCCATCAAGCTAGTTCTTTATCCACTGAATTGTCCATCCATCAAATCCCTTGGACTCGTGCACTTTCGGGCTCTTCAGATGGTCACGAACTTGATCTTCACTTGCAATGGGCAGTTCTTTCATGCAATGCCTGCCGTCATCTTCTGTGACTCTAGGGGTGTGGCTGGAGCCCTTGCCAATGAAGACAGGAAAAGAAGTCATTGAGGACCTCAGCCTTCTCAGCATCACTTGCCACCGGTTCTCCAGTTTCTTTTCTGAGGGGGCCCACACCTTCCCTAGTCTTTTTCTTTCCATTCATATACCTATAGAAATTTTTGGTATTACCCCTAATCTCCCTGGCTAGATTGAATTCTAACTGAGCTTTAGCTCTCCTGACCAGGTCTCTTCCTTCTCGGGCAGCTTCCTTGTATGCCCCCCATTCTAGATGTCCTTCTTTCCAGTCCTTGTAGAGCTTCTTTTTGCATGACAGTGTGTCCAGGAGTTCCTTGTTCATCCAGGCAGGTCTCCTAGTGTGCTTTCCTGCCTTTCTCTTTGCCAGTGTGGTTTGCTCCTGGACACTGAGAATATGTAATATTTTATTTTGAAGAATACCAAAGATAGACAATCTGCTTGCCCAAATGGAAGAGGATATGAAAGATGCAATGGAACGACTCTACAAAAGCACAGGACAAAAAGAATGTGTTAAACGTCTTAAAGATCTACTGACATTGGAAAGATCTGGCTTGTCTATACTGCAACATACTCTTTCTCTCCAGGACTCAGAAAGAAAAGAATTAAAAAATGAAATGGCTCTATCTAAAATAAAAGAACAGCAACATACTGGAGAACTGAAAATTAGTCACAAAAAGGATATTTGCAGAGAGCTGGAGAACTTGAGTGCTGAGATGGAGAAGTGCCACAAAAGAGAGATTGCAGAAGCCAAGCAGGTATATGAAGAAATGATTTTAAAATATAAGAATAGACTTGAACAGTTAAAAAAAGAACTCTGTGCTCTGAATTCTCAAGAACACGTTCAGAATTTGAATTGCATTATAATTGACTTAAATAATAGCCTTCATGAGTCTGAAATGAATAAAGAAAATTTGAGAAGAAAACTTGAAAAGGAACAGGAAGACTTCCAGAGAGAAAAATCTGAAATTGAGACTAAATATAAAGATTTAATAGATGGCCTGAAGTCTCTGCTTTCTGCTGCAGAAGAGCAGATGAAGGAAACCCCAAAACATAAGCAAGAAAATCAGTCCTTGAATGAAGAGATTCAGAAAGTGAATTAAATAAAAAGCAACTTAATGAGGCTGAAAAAAAGTACAGATATAAGACAAAAACCTGATGTAGGGATTGTCACCAATAAAAACCTAATGAAATTGGGGGAAAATCAGATTTTACCAGAGATGTTTCAGAGAGCAGAGTTTGAGATGATCTTGAATAAACCACAGCAGTTGAAAGGTGAGGATGAAGAACTAGAGTTCCAATGTGACTTGGGAGTAGACTGGTCAAGGGATCAATTAGAGGAAACTAAGAATTTAAAAATCACAGAGAATAATGAAAGTAGTAGAGATAACCCCTGTGAAGAACACTTGTCAGAACTAGGGCTTTTAAGTGGTGATGAAGGCATATTGGCTAAATAGCTCACTTCCACAGACAGACCGGAAGAGTCAAAGGGATCAATTGCAAAGCCAGCTTGATGCTCAGAAGGCTAAAAACCAGACAACAGCAGAACTGCTTGGTCAGAAAACCATATCAGAAGAAACATTGCTAAAAGAACAGGAGTTGTTGAAAGCTGAAATTGATAATAGAGAACAAAACTTAGCACTCTTAGTGAAGGAAGAAACAGCCTTAGGTGAAAGATTATCTGATGTGGAGGAGGATCTTGCAAAAGCAGAAAAAGCACTAGCAGAGAGTGCTAGCATGATTGAGGATCTTGAGGAAAAACATACATTAACTTAATACTGAAATAAAAAATCTAAAAGAAGTATGGGAGTGCGAAATACTGCAGTATGAGGGCAGGTTAAACTTCATCCACTTAGAAATTCATAAACTTGATGCTGAAATAAAGGCAAAAGGTGATGAATACAGTGAGGAAAAAAAAACAGTTGACTGAAGAAACTGCCCATTTGAAGAAGGCTCATTTAGAGCTTGAGACTCGCTTGCAGGATTCCTTTCAGTCTGCACAAGCTGTGCAGGAGGCACAGTCCAAGATGATGAAACATTACAAAGAGGAGAATGATAAAATGGAGGCTGAACACCTTGCTGACTTAACTAAAGTGAGTTTGAAACACAAGAAAGAGGTAGGAAACCCTGATAATGGCAGGAGTCTTGGTATTTCAGAACACTCAAGGTAGTCATTGTAAATGTCTGTATGCCTGTTTTCAGATAGAAGAATTAAATGCTGAAATAAAAGATAAAGTGAAAAAACAGCAGAAGTTGGAAGAAGAAAAAAAGGAACAGATTGCTTTAATAAAAAAGGTAAATGATACAATTAGATTTATTTCAGGAAAGCTAATTTTGTGTTATTTGTCATTTAAACAGTATAAATGTTGTAGACATGCAAAAGTCTGTTAAATTGTTGTCCTTGGTGTCTTTGATTTGGAGTTGGGAGGAGGGGAGATTTCTGGCTCAATAATTTGTTAGGGGGTCAAATAACCATACGTTGAAGAAAGCTCTTTATCTGAATATTCTCTGCAGATACATGAGCGAGAGCATGATCGTGAAATCTCTGAACTGATTACTAAACATGAAGAAGAAATGGAGAAGCTCCGTGATGAACTACATAAAGAACAGCAGCACTTGTTGGGTGAACTTCAGCAGCAAATGGCAGCCATGCACAAAGCAGAGATTGAGCAAGCTCAGCTCCAATCACAAGTAAAATAAAGAAAACAGTAATTACTGTAGCAGTTACTTGGCTGTTGAAAAGAGAAGGCTCCTTGATTTTTGTGCATACTATGTGTGCTCTTTTATGTAGTGCTGTAATTGAAGAATTAGGAATGCTCTCTTGCTGGATTGTAGTAGGTATTTTCTACAGTAGTTCTCCAGGATTCTCACTGCATTTAGATTTCAATGTTAATTCAGAGGAAAATTTGATGCTTAAACTGATGGGTTAAAAATCAAAAGTGAACTTTGTAATTTTTCATGTCATGATCAGTTTAACAAGAAAATTAATAAAAAATAGTAAGCCCCCACAGTTTTTATTTATCCTACTAATGTAATCAGGAATGCTTTTGTGCTAAACTTGGCATGTAAACCTGACTTTTTCCTCTATATATAATTTACTGGATTTTTAAATACTTCCACTAAATGCAAGGTGGAAATGGAAAGAATACATTTAGTGTTAGGTCTAATTATGAGATGCTGGTGTAGTGTTTAGTTAAGAACTGAAAAATTTTGTTGGACTATTTTAGCTGCTATTTCTAACTGTTGGGTTTTTTGTTTTGTTTTGGGGTTTTTTTTATGAAGCATGGTGAATTTTTTTTTTCTACTTTCCCAATACCACTTCAGGTTTTTTTTGTTTTAACAAATTATAGCTATAGTAAATATGAGGAATTTCTTTAACAGATTGGTGAAGTGCTCGGGTGAGCTTTTGCTCTCCACTTCCTCACAACATCAGAGAACAGATAACAAGATATTTTGTAGGAGATGAAATTAAGAGGCAGGCAAGGAAAGCCTATGACTTTGCTAAGATGTTATTCAAATAACAAAAGTCTGCTTATTTTCAGGGTTCTGTCAATGCTGTGAAGAAATGCTCTCTAAGTTCAGAAAGGCAAAACGTAGATGTATTTAACAGTTGTGAAAGATTGAAATGGAAACTTGTCTTGCAAAAATTAAACACTTTTCATTACAGGAGAGGGGGGGTAAAAAACCCTTTTTCTTCTCTGTTACAGACACTGCATAGCCTTGAACTGGAAGCTTTACGCCTAAGCTTAAATAACATGCATACCTCTCAGCTTGAGCTTACGCAGTCTAACTTGACAAAAGAAAAGGAAATTGCCCTTGTAGAACTAAGGGAGATGCTCAATGATAAGCGTGCTCAAGAGGTAGCAATTCTGCAAAGCCGCCATCAGCTGGAGTGGGAGAAGATTAAAGAACAGTGTCTGAAGGAAAAAGAAGAACTTAAATCAAAGTATCAGCAAGAACTAGGTATTAAAATTTGGGAATAATGGTCCAGAAATTGAAACCACATCAATTTTTTTTTTTTCTTCTGCAGGTTCCTGACCTGATGTAGAGCTGGTCTTCTGGGTGACAGTTGGTGTTACCTTAAATAGGGACAGTGGCTAGACTGGCATGTGCAAGAGTGCATGTTTTATATATGAAAATTAAGTTGTCCAGACCTAATTTTAATTTTTCTTCATCTCTGTTAGTGTTTTGAGGCTACTTCTGTAAAATAGCACTATACTGACCTAGTTACTTTCAGGATGCATTAGACAGAATTCTCATAGAATTTAATTGATGCTAAGAGTAGAGCTCTTACCCCTTAGGTTTCCTTAAAGCTTTTTATTGCTCTAAGTCAGCATAGGCTACTGTTGTGTTTCTGATAAGATATGGAAATGCTTCCTGGCTTGCCATCTCAGTAACTTCAAAAAGGAGGATAATGGAGAAAAAGGAACTGAAAGACTCAGTGAGAACCTGTTGCTGGGTGTCCTTTGAGATGTGTTTGATATGAGATTGTATTCTGACTTGCGCAAGAGGAAAGATGCACTTGATAATACTGAAGGCCTGCTGCTGATCTTTGCATTGTTTGGGATATTTCCTCTTCCCAGATCAGGAGACCATCTCTGACCTGTATGGCAGAGCTTGAGGACTTTTTGGAAAGAGCTGAAGCCTGCAGCAATTCACTGAAGAAGTTTAGAAACCATTCCTTTAGTTGTTCTTCTCTAAGAAGAGAGAATGCTTTAGGGCTGTGTTTTTCTGACCTAAGAGTTACCTAAGTTGTTACCACTAGTAATACAGTGAATTGATGGCATGATGGGATTTGGGAGCAGAGGAAGGTCTAGGTGCAGTTCTTAAGATTAATGCTGTTTATGTGCCTTTTGGCAATGTAACTTTATGAATGTAACCACTTATGAGTGCTTGAACATAGAGGGTGAGAAGGAGAATCTGGAATCAGATGATGCAGGAAACCTTGTGAGGAGTTGTGGATACTGTTACCTGGGGAGCTAGAGGAAAGACATTTCTCTTCAGGGAAGCAATGATTGGTTATGACTCAGCTCAACATGAGTGCTGGAACACTGTCTTATGATTTTAAATATTTCTTCCTATACTGGACCACTAGATGTATAAATGGCACCATCTTATCTTCTGAGTTCTCATTTCCCACTGAAAGACTTGAAATAAGGTTGCAAACTAAGGCAGTGGTAGTTTTGAAGCTCCAAGAAGGAGACTGATAACCTTTTACAGGGTTCTTGCAGACCAAGAAATGTGCTTGAACAGAAGTTGGAATGAATCAGGGGAGGAGCTGGGAAGGAAGAAGCCATTGGTGTCTGTGGTAACTGGGCAGATAATAGCATCATAGGTTAATGGGACAGGGTGCTAGTGAGACCCCTCAGCCTGTTCTGAGGAATGCTGGGAACACTGAAGCACACTTCCAGTCTTATAAAGATGAGCCAGGGGCTCCTAAGGTAATTGGAGCCAACAGGGAAGCACAAGGGAAATACCTCAAAGTAGTTGAGGGAAGTTCCTCTAAGCAGGTGACATGGCTGACAGCTCAGCTAAAGTGCCTGTACACCAGTGCATGCAACATGGGCAACAAACAGGAGGAGCTGGAAACCACCATGCTGCTAGAAACCTACAAAACCTACAAAACAATTGCCATTGCAGCTTTGTGGGATGAATCTCATGACCGCAGTGCAGCTATCCACTACTACAGGTTGTTCAGAAGGGACAGGTGATGGAGAGGCAGAGGCATTGTAGAAAAGCTATACATGTCATCTCTCTGGACTTCTGCGAGGCCTTTGACATGGTTCCCCACAGCATCCTTCTCTCTAAATTGGAGAGATGTGGATTTGATGGGTGAACTGTTTGGTGGATAAGGAATTGGCTGGATGGTCACCTCGTGTAATGTAGTGGTCAATGGCTCGAAATCCAGATGGAGTTCATGACAAGTGGTGTCCCTCAGAGGTCTGTACTGGGACCAGAGCTGTTTAATATCTTCATCAGTGACATAGGAAGTGAGATCGAGTGCACCATTAGCAAGTTTGCAGATAACACTGAGCTGAATAGAGCAATTGGCAAGCCTGAAGGACAAGATCCATCCAGATGAACCTGGACAAGCTTGAGAAGTAGGCCCATGTGGACTTGGAGGTTCAGCAAGGGCAAGTGCAAGGTCCTGTACCTGGGTCAGGACAACCCTGGTTGTCAATACAGGCTGGCGGATGATGGGATTGAGAGCAACCTTGCAGAGAAGGACTTGGGTGTTCTAGGGTATGAAAAGCTGGACATGAGCCAGCACTGAGTTCTCAGCCCAGAAGTTGGTTGCATCCTGAGATGCATCCAAAGTAGCATGGGCAGCAGGTCGATCAAAGAGATTCTGCCCCTGTACTCTATTCTGGTAAGAAACCCCCCTGCAGCGCTGGGTCCAGCTCTGGAGTCTTCAGCACATGAGAGACGTGTCCTTATTGGAGCAGGGCCAGAGGAGGACCATAAAATTGATCTAAGGGATGGAATCCCTCTGCTAGGAGGGCTGAGAGAGTTGGGGTTGTGCATCCTGGAGAAGAGGAGGCTCCAGGGAGATCTTAGCATAGCCTTGAGTACTGAAAGAGGGCTTATAAGAAAGATGGGGACAATCTTTATCAGAGTCTGTTCCGACAGAGCAAGGAGTGATGGTTTTGAATTATTAGAGGGGAGATTTAGACTAGATAGAATAAACTTTTTACATTGAGGGTGGTGAAACACTGGCCTAGGCTGCCCCAAGAGGTGGTAGATGCCCCGTCTCTGGAAACATTCCAGGTGAGGTTGGATGGGGCTCTGAGCAACCTGCTCTAGTTGCAGATGTCCCTGCTCAGTGCAGGGGGTTTGGACTAGATGACCTTTAAAGGTCCCTTCCAAGCCAAACCATTCTATGCATCTATGAGTCTATGATCTGTTTTGCAGTCTGTTTTCTAGACATTCTTAGAAGAAATTTGATGAGAATTTCCTACTTGCTGCTGCTGTCTGCTACCCGTCTACTGTGTCTCTGGAGATAAAGATAATTCAAGCACTTAATAGTGACATGCAGTGAAATGCTTGCATTTAAAATGATGTTGATAGTCATTTGTATTAAAGGTGTGGGGTTTTTTGTTCGTTTGGGTTTTTTTTGTGTAACTGCTAGATGCTTATTTTCTAAAATGGATGTGGATTACTGGTATAGAGTATAACATCAGGTTTGGATAGAACCCACACTGCTGTGTGCCTACTTATTTAAGCCCTGAGTTTGGTGTGAAAAATGGTAATGTCATCCATATTCCTTCTTATTTAATCATAGCGTATTATATAAATTTATTAATAAGTATTTTATTTCACAGTTGATCAGAGAAAGAAAATAGAATTGGAAATGGAAGAAACACATATCCAGGCATTAGAGGTACAAATTCTGTTCTTCATATGAGAAAAAGTTAAACTCCTTTCAGTAAACTAGAGCTGGTAGAAGTTCCATGTCTACTACACATTTATTGTAGTGGACAAATAAATGGAAAAGAAAAAAAAAAAGTACTAATTTACTAGACGTGTTTAATAATGCATGTCTTGCTCTCTTAGATTCTCAAAAGAGACTGGGAATTGGAGTCTGATACACGTTTACAAAATACATTTGAAGAACTGTCTGAAAAACATCAGACTGAAATGGTGGAACTGCAGAAAACTCTTGAAATGGAATTAGAAAAAGTCAAAGCAGAGCTGGGGCTTCTTTCTCTTGAGAATGAACAGTCTAAAAGTAAGTGCCATGGTCTAGGAAGAAGTTGTATTTTTGAACAATAGCAAAGCTAACTGTTTTTAGAACCTGTATAGAAAGCACATACAAGATATATTAATGTACTCTTACTGAAAAACTAGATCAACGGCATGAGACTTTGTAGAAAAAAGGACATAAATTGTTTAAAACCTAGTTAAGCTGTGTTGTGTTTTGACTTCCACAGAACATGAGATGGACTGTATTTTCCAAGTGTATTAATGGAAGGTGCTGTTTTGCTTCCAGCTGAAAACGGGCTTTCGCAGTTACTGAACTAATCAGAATTCCAATTAATACTGATAGAAGCTTGGTTCTAAAAGTACCTCAAACAAACAGGTTTGGATTGTGAAAGCTTAATGCAACAGTAGCTTTTAAAATACTTCTCTGGAAGTGACGTTTTTGAGACTACTGTAATGTGAGTTTTCATTAGCTTGAAAAATTAAATCTGGATGAGTACCTAGCCAGGTACATCAGTTTATCTTTTGCTTAGATGCAAATAGGAGGTAGAACTGTGAAAAGGTTGTGTATGTCTCAGAAATCTGACACATTCATTGAGGTAGTGGTTAAGTAGTGCAGTAGTGTCAGATTTGCCGTCAGCGATGGCATGAAAGGAGCCACGAGGTGTAGTGTACCATGAAGTAAAGAGAGGTAGCTAGTTGGGTTGCTTAACCTCAGAGTCACTCTGCACATGAAACACATGGGAAATAATACACTCTCCAAATAAATGGAAATACGGTGTTACAGGTATTGGTTGATGCTGGGTGGCAGCAGCAAGAACAGGTTTGAGAAACGTGTTACAAAGTAAAGTAATTTGGCAGAAAATAAACCCCCTTACATTCCAGCTTGTCCTCAGACATGAGAGCAGCTGGTGATGGCTGGGTTTATATTCTGAATGATAGCCACTTTGGCACAAATAGTCCAGTCACATTCAATATAGTTGAACACTCATGATTCCAGATTCACTAATAGCACATCTCACCTTCCATCTAGTCATGCTCCATGGCCTCACGAAGCCAGTAAACAGTTGGCAGCACCCAGTGAGAGACCTTTGCAGCTAGCAATGTGAATACCAAAGTTTCTTGAAGAAACACAAGTATAGGTTCTTATGGGTTGCTGGTGATAAGTACAATGTATGCAAAAGCACGTGCAAGTATTGAGATTGAGTAATATAGCATGCAAAATCATAAACCAACTCTTTCTAGAGATTTTTACATTTTCTCTGAGTAAACACTTGGTGTAGTCCGGATGTTACCCAAAGGCATCCATGTGGGGGGGGGAAAGAGAGGTTCATCACACCAACAGATCCCTGGAGTCAGAGATAGTCTGCGAAGGTGTCTTCCCTGGTTTGGTAACGATGATACCTTCCCTGTCCTTAATCTGTTTTTATACTTTTTTTTTGAGTGACTCTAGTCATAAATACCTTTGTTATGATTGGTGTAAAATTTTCTCGCTTTGCTTTTAAAGAAATAGATTAATAAAATCCAGGGCACAAGCTCAGTGAGGGGTGGTCACACTTTGGAGGTGAGTAGACTCTGGGATGAAGGTGTGTTTAGGTATTCTGATGAGATTATGGGTAAAGTTTGCATGAAGGACAGCACTTAGTTAAGAAATGACTGACTGTTGGTCCAGAATAGCAAATATTCAGCTTATCAGTTCCATAGTACCATAAAGTTCCCACCTTTGCAATAATTCACGGAGACTGGCAGAGAGGTCTTCACTCAGCTCTACCCTCTGTGCTGTTTTGTGGACAGTGTGGTCCATGGAAGCACCATGAAATAGATGCCCAGCGTACTATTTGCAGCTGCACGTCACCCTGGAAGCTTCTTTAATATTATACCTTTCCTTCATGTGCAAGCAGTGCTGTGCCTTTAACATAAGTTAAGTTTTCTAGTCACCCCCAGTAATTATTCCTCAAGAATTGAAGCCTTTTTGACCTTCCAAGGGCCAGATGCTTTCACAGTGTGTGGCTTCCCTGTGGCTGCTAAGACAACATATTTGTAGCAATGGCCTGTTCTTCCCACCGTGCCCTGACTTCACCGGATTTCCCTGAACTTGTATCATTAAATTCTGTTCTGTGCCAATAAAGTGCATCTCTTGCAGCTTATTGTGGCTGAAATGCAGTCACTTGTTTGCAGATTGTTTCTGAGCAGATCAAGATTTGTTGACCAAATGAGGTAGTAGCAAGTTCACAGTGTTCAGAGAGGTCTCAGTACTGAGACAGCGTACTTGGTTTGAGCTTTCCTAGTCTTTCTTATTCATCTCTTCTACTGCCTGCTGCTGAGTATGGTCATCAGAGAAATTCTGTGTTTATAGACCATGGAGAAATGCTTGCTTCCCTGTTACAAGTATGGGTACTTCTAGTTCAGGATGCTTGTTCACATATGCAGAGACCAGATGCTCATCCTTCCGATACTGCTGTTACCTCTTGGCTAACAGGATGGGATGCAGAGAACTAAGAAGCACTGCATAGATATTTTTGACTTACTTGAATAGTAAAGTATATGAATTTTTGTGATTCCCTGTAAGCTAGAGTTCAAGTCTAGAGACATGCATTTCTATTTTAATTACAAAAACGTTGTAGAGGTTATTCAGTGACCAGGATGGTGGTGTAACAGAATTCATTTTTAATTTTAGTAAAATGTATAGAATTGGAGAAGCAACACCAGTTAGCTCTTAAAAAATTACAAGAACAGATGGAGACTGAACATAACCAGCTCCTAGAAGATATGAAAATGAAAAGCCAAGAAAAAGAACAGAATCTTCAGAAGGCGGTAAATAAGATTTCTTTACTCAAGTAGCTGATTACATACCACAAAAACTAGACCATATACATGTCATTTGCAGGACATGTTTGTATTTAGGAATTTTATTTAAAAACTAAAATGCATCTCATGAAACAGGTAAATATGCTTGGATTTTTCTGTCATGGTTCAGAATCTTTGAATGTAATTGCCTTTGTGCCATTTGGTGCCATTTCTTCCTGTGCATTTTTATGCTTAATTTTCTGGATTTTGAGTTTTATTTTTATCTAGCTAATACTTTATTTTTGACGGTGAGTGTAAATACAGCATCAGGAACAAATTCCTCATTCTGAGGAGAGAATCTGTTAAGTGCTAAGTCCGTATCTCTGATAGCCTAGGTCAGGAGCTGGGAGTTTGGTTATGGCTAAGCGTTTCCATCTATGTCTGGCAGAACTGTCTGTTGCATAGAAAATTAGCAATTAGAACAAAATTATTTTAAAAATTTGGGGGGGTTCTCTATTTTTGTTTTTGTTTTTTTAACATGTCTTCTGTAGATGGAGAAACTTCAGATTATGCATGAAGAGCTCAACACTAAGTCACAAGAAGAAATCAGACAGGTTTGGTCTCAGCTCAACAGTACCCGAGCAAATCGACAGGAGCTAAGTGGTATGTTCAAAACCGTCATATTTTACTTTTTGCTTTTATTAGAGAAGTATGCATGAAATGCTTTTAATTGTGTACCAGAAGCACATAGGTAGGTCACAGACATGTTAGTGGGTTTTACCCTGGTGATCTGTTTCTAAAGTGAGAGGTGGGCCAGTGTCAGCTGACTAGTTGGTTCTTCAGTATCAAAAAAAAAAAAGATACCGCTGCGGGGAAAAACTTATTCCCATTGTTTCCTTTCCCTTCCTGTTCTGTTCCAGTACACTATAAAAATCTTCAGTGAAAACCAAACATACTTCACTGCAGTGTCAACATAATTATAATGTAGCTAACCCCCATTTTCTCTTTTTTTTCTTTTTCTTTCTTTTTTTTTAATACAAGAACATACTCCTATTTGTATGTGGTATGGAAGCAAGTATTCATTTGAGAAAACTATTAATTGTAAGTAGGACAGTAAAGCTCACTGCTTAGTTATGACTTCAAGTGGTTTATTTTTTCTATTTTCTTTTATTAGGAGATAATTAAGAGATCAGTCTGCCTAAAAATGGAAAAAAAAAACCCCAAAGCAAAACAGAAAAACCCCAACCAACCAAAAAAACAACAACAAAAAAACCCCACAGAAATTTTTAAACTGTGATTAGTTTGTCTTGAGGTTGACACTCAACATGGAGATTCATCATCTTCTGAAAGACTTTTAATTCTTAAATATAGAAAAGTACTGCATTGAAGATGCATCTATTTAAAAATGAAACAAAACCATTCAGGTCATACTTCTGAAATCAGAATGAAACACAGCATGGTAGTGGTTGGAAGCAACCTCTGAAGATCATTGAGTCCAAACCCTTGTGCTAAAACAGGCTGCTCATGATTACATCCAGGTGGGTTTTGATTACCTTCAGAGAAGAATATTCCACAACCTATTCCAGGGCTCTGGCACCCTCACAGGGAAGTTTTTTTTTTTTTCTCATGTTCAGACAGAACCTTCTGTGTTCTTGTTTGTGCCTGTTGCCTCTTGTCCTATCACTGGGTACCACTGAAAAGAGTCTGTTCCCATCATCTTGACTCCTGGCTGACAGGTATTTATAAGCATTGATGCTGTCCCCTCTTAGTCTTCTCGAGGCTAAACAGCCCCAGGTCTCTTAGCCTTTCCTTCTCAGAGATGTACCAGTTCCCTCATCATCTTTGTAGTCTTCTGCTGGACTGTCTTCAGGAGCTCTTTGTCTCCCTTGAACTAGGGAGCCCAGAAATGAACACAATACCCCAGATGTGGCCTCACTAGGGCAGAGTAGCGGGGGAAGAGACCCTCGACCTGATGGCCACACTCTTCTTAATGTATCCCAGGGATACCATTGGCCTTCTAGGCCACAAGGGAACTTTGCCAGACTGTAGTTAACTTGTTGTCCACCAGGACTCCCCAGGACCTTCTCAGCAGAGCTGGTTTCCAGTGGGTCACCCCTTCTAGTGATTGCTCTGCCAGATAAGATGCAAGCCCTGAATTCTCTAGCTGGCCCTCACCTTCCTCTGGCAGCCCTTTCACAGTCCCAAGAAAGGACATGGATTTATTGGAGTGTGTCCAGAGGAGGGTCACAAAGATGATCAGAGGGCTGGAGCACCTCTCCTATGAGGACAGGCTGAGAGTGTTATGTCTGTTCAGCCTGGAGAAAAGAAGGCTTCAGGGACCTTTCAGGAGGTCACTATAGGATGGTGAGGGGTGCCTACAGGAAAGCTGGAGAGGGACTTTTGTAAGGGCATGTAGTGATAGAATGAGAGGCAACAGTTTTAAACTAGAGTAGATTTAGATTAGATGTTTATTCCTGTTTAAGGCTCAGGGCAAGCCCACATGAAACAGAGCAGGATTAGCCCCCTTCCCCCCCCCCCCCCCCCCCAGAGTATAAAAAGGGGAATAAAGAAAAAGAAAAATTCCTCACCCAAGATTGGAAGTTAAGACTGTAACAAATTTAATGAGTAACAGGAGAAAAACAGAAGGAAGGAGTATTAAGGCAAGAAGGACACAGAACTATATACAAAACCCGATGTTGGATGGCAGTGGATTGTGTGGCACATATGTGGAGTCAGGCCCAGCCGTGCTGAGATGCTGTTGCAGCAGCAGAGCCTGGGAAGAAAGAGCCTTCTACCCTGAAATTCCTGTCTCCATGTTATATGGAGAGTGTCAGGGAAGGGGAGGGAATAGCAGGTGCCCTCTGATTTCTTAAACTCCCAGGGTTAACTCCTGTATGTTGCGTGTGGTATGTCACATGTTGTTCTGCCCCACCTCTCCAGTCTGTTTACCCTTAAACCACAACAACATTAGGAAGAAGTTTTTTACTACAAGGGTGGTGAGACACTGCAACAGGTTGCCTAGAGAAGTTGTGCTTGCCTTGTCCCTGGAAGTGTTTAAGACCAGGCTGGTTGGGGTTCTGAGCAGCCTGGTCTAGTGGGAGCTGTCCCTGCTCAGTGCAGGGTGTTTGTAACTAGGTGATCTTTAAGGTCTCTTCCAACTCAAGCTATTCTATGATTCTGTGATCTGGAGCTGCTGTCTTTGCTTTAGGCTGCACAACATCTTGTATTTACAGTGTGCTTTATTCACTCTGGCAAAGAGTGGACACCCAAAATTAAAAACATGTAGTGATAGCTCCCCCAGGAAAAGTACTAGTCTCTTGAACTAGACCAGTCACTGTACTGGTGCATGGGGATATTCCTTCCTACGTGCAGGACCATACACCTGCTCTTAAACTTCATGAGCTTCCCCTATGCTGAACTCTCTAGCCTGTCCGAGTCTCGCTGAATAGCAGCACAGCTCTGGTGTGTCAGCCACTCCTCCCAGTTACGTATCATTAGCAAACTTGCTGAGGGTCTACTGTGTCCCCTCATCTAGGTCATTGACGAATATGTTGAACAAGACTGGACCCAGTACTGACCCCTGGGGAACACTGTGAGCTACAGGCCTCCAACTAGACTGCACCACTGATCATGACCCTCTGACTGATTCTCAGTCTACCTCACTATACACTCATCTAACTTACACTTCCTAAGCCTGCCTATGAGGATATTACAGCAGACAGTACCAAAAGCCTTGCTGAAGTTGAGGTAGACAACATTCACTGTTTTCCCCTCATCTACCAAGCCAGTCATGAATCATGGAAGTCTTATTAGTCTGATTAAGCGTTATTTCCCCTTGGTGAATCCATGTTGACAACTCCTGATAACCTTTTCTTCCACATGCTTAGAGATGACCTCCCGAATGAGCTGTTCCATTGCTTTTCCAGGGATAGAGGTGAGGCTAGCTGGCCTGTAGTTTCCTGGGTCATCTTTCTCGCCCTTTTTACTGACTGGAGTGCCCCTGGCATTCCTTCAATTGTAAGGTACCTCTCCTGTTCTTTGTGACCTTTCAAAGATGATGAACAGTGGCTTAGTAATAATATCTGCCAGCTTGCTCAGCACTTGAGGGTGCATCCTATCAGGTCCCAAGGATTTGTACATGTCCACCTTGCCAAAATGATCTCTAACTTGGGTGTCTCTTTACCAAGGGAGAGCCTTCCTTACTCCAGACTTTCACTCAACCTCCAGGACCATGGATTCCTGAGGGCTGGCTTTATCAGTAAAGACTAAAGCAAAGAAGGCATTCGGTAACTCTGCCTTCTCTGTAACCTCTTTCACCAGGGCACCCACGTTTTTCCTAGTCTTCCTTTTGCTACTGATGTACCTGAAGCCCTCCTTGTTGTCCTTGACATTCCTTGTCATATTTAATTTCAAGTGGGCCTTAGCCTTCCTCATTGCATCCCACCACACTCAGGCAATGTTTCTATATTCCTCACAATTTGGCAGTCCTGTTTCCATATTCTGTAAACTTCCTTTTGAGGTTTTCCAGCAGCTCCTTGCTCATTCATGCTGGTCTTCTGCCTCCTTTGCTTGATTTCTTACTTACTCAGATGCACTGATCTTGAGCTTGGAGGAAGTGGTGCTTGAATATTAACCTGCTCTCTTGTTCTCCCCGTCCCTTCTAGAGCCCTAACCCATGCGATTCCTTCAAGTAGGTCCTTGAAGAGACCAAGTTAGTTCTTCTGAATTCCAGAGTTGTAATCCTACTTCTTCCATGCAGGATCCTGAACATCATCTTATGGTCACTGCAGCCAAGGCTGCTCCCAACCTTCACATCCCCAACTAGTCATTCTTCACTTGTTAGTACAAGGTCCAGCAGCATACCTCTCCTTGTTGGCTCTACCACCTGTGTCAAAAAGTTATCAACAGCGCTCTGCAGAAGCCTCCTGAACTGTGTGTGCCTCACTGTGTTACCTTTCCATCACATACCAGGGTGGTTGAAGTCCCCTGCAATAACCAGGGCCTGTGATTGTGAGGCTGCTTTCATCTGTCTGTAGAAGGCCTCATCAGCTTTGTCTTCCTGTGGTTTTACAGTTCACCTTAGTAAACACTCACAACGGTGTTGTCCATGTTACCCTGTCCTTTAATTCTTACCCATAAGTTTTCAATGCATTCTTCATGCCCCACCTATGCAGAGCTGGGTACATTCCAGTTGTTCTCACATTAAGAGCAACTCTACCATCTTGCCTTGCTGGCCTATCTTTCCTAGAAAGTACGTAGTAGTTGTTCATGACAGCATTCCAGTCATTCAGCTGTCCAGCTGTATCTCTGTAATTGCACTGAGATTATGGCCCTTTGACCACACCCATATCTCTAGTACTTCCTGTTTATTCTCCATGCTGCAGGTGTTGGCCTACAGGCATTTCAGAAACTTAACCATAGAATTGTTCTGGTTGGAAGAGACCTTCAAGATCATCAAGTCCAAATGTTAACCCAGCATTGTCAGGTCACCACTAAACCATGTCCCTAAGCACCACAACTACATGGCTTTTAAATCCCTCCCAGGATGAGGACTCCACCACTGCCCTGGGCAGCCTGGGCCAGATCTTAAAAGCCCTTTTGGGTAAACATTTTTTCCTAATGTGCAACCTTAACGTCCCCTGGTGCAACGTGAGGCCATTTCCTCTTGTCCTACTGCTTGCTTCTTGGGAGAAGAGACCAACCCCCACCTTAATACAACCTACTTTTAGGGAGTTGTTGAGAGCAAGGAGGTCTCCTCTGAATCTCCTTTCCTCTGGGCTGAACAGTCCCAGGGCCCTCAGCTGCTTCCCATAAGACTTGTGCTTGTAGACCCTTCACTAGCTTTGTTACCCTTCTTTGGACAACACTCCAGCACCTCAATGACCTTGGAGTGAAGAACCCAAAACTGAACCCAATATTCAAGATATGACCTCCCATGGCCAAGTACAGAGGTACAATCCCTGCCCTAGTCCTGCTGGCCACATTAGTGCTGATACAAGCCAGGATGCTGTTGATTTTCTTGGCCACCTGGGTACATGCTGACTCATCTTCAGCCCGCTGTCAACCAACACCCCCAGGTCCTTTGCTGCAGGGCAATTTCCAGGTGCTCTTCCCCCAGCCTGGAGTGTTGCAGGGGGTTGTTTTGACACAAGCGCAGGACCCAGCACTTGGCCTTGCTGAATCTCATTACCATTGGCCTCTGCATATTGATCTAGCCTGTCCAGACTTCTCTGTAGAGCCTCCCTATCTTAAAGCAGATCAACACACCTAACTAGCATCATCTACAAACTTACTGAGGGTGCTTCAATCCCCTCATCCAGATCACTGATGAAGATATTAAACAACTGTCCCAAATACTGAGCCCCAAATACTGGTCGCTAACTGGATTGTACTCCATTCACCGCCACTCTCTGCGCGTGGCTATCCAGCCTGTTTTTTATCCAGTGAAGTGTATGAGCAGCCAGTTTCTCCAGGAGAAACACTGTCAAAAGCTTTACCTTCCTTGTCATAGAAAAAGATGAGGTTAGTCAAGCAGGACCCGCGTCTCGTAAACACATGCTAACTGGGCCTGCTTGTGTGGTTGTGTTGTATGTGCCTTGTGATGGCACTCAAGATGAGCTGCTCCATCACTTTCCCTGGCCCTGAGGTCAGACTGACAGATCCTCCTTCAGTTCCTTCCTGTAAATAGGCATCACATTTGCTAACTTCCAGTCACCTGGCACCTCCTCATTTAGCCAGGACTTCTGTTAAATGATGAAAAGTGGCTTGGTGAGCACTTTCTGCCATCTCCCTCAGTACCCTCAGGTGGATCCCATCCAGCCCCGTAGACCTTTGTGCATCTATTGAGCAAGAATGTTTCTCTCGAGGAGTGCAAGAGCATCCACTTATAGCTATACAAACCTTTGAGGCAGTGGTTGGCCTTCTGGTTCTCATCTTAGAAGGCAGCTAAGGGACATCTTTGCTGCTGTGGTTGGCCTGGTTTATTCCCTGGTTGGATAGGATGCCATGAGCAATTGCCATCTTGGATCCCACCTACTGAATCCTTCGGTTCACCAAGCTGGCCTTGGTTGATAATGTTGTTTTGCTATAAGGCTAAAAATAAACTCCTTTTCCTGTAATGATGCTTCTGTTTAAAAAATAAATCTCCTAAACCTGAAAGTAAAAAATAAAAGCAAGTAAAACATTAACAAGTTTGGATTGTTGTGGTTTGTTTTTTTTTTTTTTTTTTAATTAATCTTATGTTTATCTGCATTAAACTTACGAAATAATTTTAAAGTCTGAGAGAAAATAACTGGACAAAATCTGACAGTTGATATATCTGAAGACTTCTGTTTCAAGATTTAGGTGCATTAAACAAAGTCTGCTTACAATGTGATCACAGAGAACACATTTTTGGTTGAAATGAATTAGAATATGTCTCAGATGATGTGTGCACAAACAGATGTCTAATACATGAAAGAAGCAGCTTTGGAAAAATGCTAGAGACCATGATGTTCACCTTGACTATGTGTGTGTTCACCTTGTATTGAGACTGTAAAATTAGGTGGCATTCTATACTTCTGTTGGTAGTTAAAAGGCAAATGTAATATGCTTCAAGTGTTATTTCTGATTTTCTGAATATACAGCTGTAAATAGCTTTTGAAGTATAATAGGGTTTTGTGATGGGTTTTTGTTATTGGGTTTTCTTGGTCACAAATCAAATAAGTAATTTTTCTATCTAGTCAGACTTTACCTTTACTTCCTCAGATCTCTGTTTTGATATTACAGAATTATAGCAGATAGTACTTTATAGTATTTGCTGGAATTCTTATTTCCTCCCTGTAGCCCTAATCTTTATTAAACTTACAAATGTCTTGGTATGTTTCTAATCACTCACATTCCCATTCTTTGGATCCTTTCTGTTTCTTCTTCGTCTTGAGATGGTGAGACCAGAATGCAAGCCCATGGTGCAGGTGAGGACATCTGTTTTGGTGTGTGAGATCTTAAAGGGGTTCTTTGTTTTACTTTGCATTTCTTCACTTGAGTAAACACTTGACAATGCATTTGGATTGATTTGAAGTCTCATAGTGAGAGATTCAAAACATAGGAGCTGGATGATTGGATCCCTGCCCTGATGTAAGAATGGTAAACTGTTAAATACTTCTCTGGGTTAATTTTGTGCCATATGATTTTACTGGTTAGACAAAACCTACCTGTGCAAGATTGGACTTCCCTTGCCTATCCCACCGATGGTGTTACTAGTCCCTTCTTGTCACTTGACTCCTCTGGTCCCTGTGCCTGGCAACTGCTGCCTTTGGAAGCAAGCTCAAGCCATGTACTTCTCTTATTCATTTTATAGTTCATTGTGATAATTTTTCATGCCAAGGGTGTGTTTTCTGGTTTGCTATATAAAACACACTGTGATAGTCAGCAGTGTTATTTTCTGTGTAGTTTCCATAAATGTTTCCTCTCTTCTTTTGTAACATAAGCAGCTGCTTTTTTCCAAGTTTGTTCTTCCTTGAAATGCAATTCCATCTTGGGGTGGTTCCGTGGGGATTCAGCTAACTTAGTTATCTGGGAAGTTGAGCCATTTGGAAAACTTTTTAATTCCCTCTCATGATTTTTGTCCTTTTTTCCTGCCTTTTAACTTCCTGATATGTTACTGCTTCTTTAATAAAGAACATGTGGAAGAAAGCTCTCTAAAAGTTCATGAATATGCTGCAGTGCTAGCCACTGCCCTGACTCTCTGAAAGGAGTGTAGCTTGCTGAACCATCCTTGATTGCTGTTTTCTACTGCATTTTTTTTTTTTCCCCTGTAGGATGTTTCCTTCTAATTCAATGAATTAGCATCTGTCTAAGTTAATGATGGGTAGCCAAACCATCACTGAAGTAATCTAGAATTGGTTTTATTTTTTCTTCCTTGTGATTTTATTTTTCTGCATAGTTTGTGCTGAAGTTGATTTTGTTTGTTGGGTAGTTTTCTCTGAAGCAAATTAAATCTTCTTGACTAAATTATTGCTTCTGGTACCATACAACAGGGAGATGTGAAGATTAAGCAATATTGCAGGACTCTGCATGTTACTAACCCAGGTCTGAAGCACAAAGAAATGAGAAGGGTTAACAGTCTGCTGGTAGTTTTGATTCTTGTGATGAGGATGGTTTCTCTGAATGCAGTGTAAATGAAAAATATGCTTTTACTGTCTTCTGAGGAAGGAAATGTTTGGTCTTTCAAATGTTCATTTACTTATGTAGCTTGTGGGATAACATTTTACTGCTATCTTAACAACTAAAATGTGTCTGTTGTTCACAGGATGACTTAGCCTACAGATATGTACTTCTGAGTACTTGTGTTGGTTTTGCTTCCCTTCTAGACCTAAAAGAGCAGCTCCTGGCTCGTGCATCACAGGTGGAAGAAATAGAGCATTTAAAAGAAGAATTTGAACAGCAACGTCAACAAAGAAAAAGTGAGCATGAATCTGAATTGGAGCAACTGAGACTTTATTTTGAAAATAAGTTAAGAGTTGCTGAAGAAAACTACAGAGAAGAATTGACTTTGTTGCATCAGAGACTGCAAGAACTGAAGGAATACCCATTGTCAGAGTTGGAAGTGAGTCAGGAGCAAGCAAGGGATATTAGGTGATCTATTCTTTTTTCTTTTCATCTCATATTAGGACAACATGTTTTTTTGTTTGGTTGGGTTTTTTTTTTGGTATAAAATCTGATGTTAGCCTGTAAATATATTGGGATTGAGCATTAGGTGATCTATAGTTAAAAACCCAGCAATGGAAGTCATGAGTGAACAGTCTGGAGCTGCTGTTGCAGTTGCTCCATAACTACTTTCAGTACTATATCATAAGTCAACAAGTTAATTTAACCTAATTTGTGACATGTTACAATCTTAAACTTTTAAACCTTTTTCTTAGTTCTTCTGTTGCCATTTTTGAAGAGACCTCTGAGAAAGAGAGAATGGATACACTTTGTCAGATAAATCAACGGTTGGCACATCAGGTAGGATTTTTCATATATTAATGTTCTACTGTTCATTATACAACCTGTTTGAAAATTGATGTCAGATTCATAGCTCTTAGCAAAGACTTAGTAAATTTGAGACATTTATTAAGGTTTAATTGTTTTTGACAAATTTAGTTTAAATTATCAACTTTAAATAGTTCTCAGATTAGCAGAAGTGGTGAAACTTCTGAAATTTTGTCCTCTGGGTTATCCCATGCCTAGTAAGGAGCTTATCAAAGCTCTTCCACACAAGTGCAGAATTCATGGTATTTCTCTTCTCTGTAGCTTCTGTAGTAATTTGTACCTTTTATTGCTGTCTGTTTTTGTCAAGTGGAGATGATAATTTGGTTCCTTTTCCATTTATGCATCTATTTTAATGTACCTTGTTGTAATGTAAAGTCTTGGCTTCTTTGCTCCATTTATTTGAAGTTGACTATGAGTTTCAAAAAGGAACTTTTTTTTTTGCTTTAGATTTTTACTTTTTAAATTATTTACAAAAAGTAATTTTTTTTTTTGGTGAGGGAATGACAAACAGACAAGACATACACAAGACAGCATGAGATCAATTTCATTAGTAAATCACACAAAACCCATATGAGTTATGTATACATTCTGACTTTTTTCTTGCTGTAATATGTTACCTAGCTGAGTGTGAAACTGCATTCATAGATCATTACTCCTAAATTCTGTGGTGTGAGTAGAGGAAGTTTCTTCATTTTTAATAGTTGATAGTTTCTCTAGCCAGAAGCATGTGGGACTTCATCTATTATAGTTTCAAACAACTCCTGAAACTCAAATCTGCCTTGTGGCATGGTTCCAAAGTGTATCTATCTTGAGGGGCTCTGCCTTTCTAGTAGCAGGTGGAGTGGCAGGAAGAGAGCAAAACCAGTAGGGTTTTTGGAGATGAGGTATATATGTGTCAAGCAGTTGCTTTGTAGTGCAATTCATGTAATGCTGTAATTGAAAGATTCTCAGCATGGTTTCTTCAAAGCTAAACATGTTATTGTAACTCATTTCTTATATAGGAAGAACTTGCCTGTTTACAGGTAAAACTTAAAGAACAACACAGGCATGAATTAGATTCCTTAGGATGTTCCTTTGCACTTCAACAAGAGGAGGACCTAATGAAAATCAAGATGGATATGTCAGACAAATATATAACACAAATTGAGGAAATTAAAAGAAAGCATTGTTTAGAACTTGAGCAGCTACGTGCTCAACTATCAGAAGAACATGTAAAAGGTAAGATGATCTGACAGACTGGGAAGTAAAATGGTAAGATGCATGTATGGTTTATATTTTTCTTTAAATAGGCTGTCTTGCAGAGAGGGACCTCAGGGTTCTAATTGACAAGCGAATGAATATGAGCCAGCAGTGTGCCCAGGTGGCAAAGAAGGCCAATGGCATCCTGGCCTGTATTAGAAATAGTGTGACGAGCACAAGTAGGGAGGTTACTGTCCCCCCGTACTCAGCACTGGTGAGGCCTCACCTTGAGTACTGTGTCCAGTTTTGGGCACCTCAGTACAAGAGATATATTGAGGTGCTAGAGCAGGTGCAGAGGAGGGTAATGAAGCTGGTCATGGGACTGGAGAATAGATCATATGAGGACCGTTTGAAGGAGCTGGGCCTGTTTAGTTTGAGGAACAGAAGGATGAGGGGAGACCTTATCACTCTCTACAACTACCTGAAAGGACACTGTAGAGAGGCTGGTGCTGGTCTCTTCTCTCGGGTAATTAGTGACAGAACCAGAGGGAATGGCCTAAAGCTGATACAAGGTAGGTTTAGACTAGACATTAGGCAAAAATTCTTCACAGAAAGAGTGGTAAGATATTGGAATGGGCTGCCCAGGGAGGTGGTTGAGTCTCTATCCCTGGATGTGTTTAAACATCTCTTAGATGTGGTGTTGGGGGATATAGTGTAGGGGTGAACTTGTAGAGAGAGTATGGCTAATGGTTGGACATGATGATCCCGAGGGTCTTTTCGAACCTAAATGATTCTGTGATTTATCTGAAGATGTTTGTTACTAGTTTGTCCGAAACTATAGGGAATGCTTAATTTATGTTAATCCCTGGAACTGAGTACTTTGTTTTTTGACTTTTACGGGTGTGTTGAATTGAGATTCCAAAGATGTGGGACCTGAAGTTGTTCATTCTGTAGTAAAACCTACTAAGCTGTGTAGCAGTTGCTAAAAGGAGTTGGTCAGGTTTCTGTTCTTGATGCTTAGAAAGGCACTGTCAGTTCCTGAATTAATACTGATTTTAAAAATTCTTAGTGTTATCTGTCAACTATGTTATATGTCTCTTGTATTTGCATGAAATTGGCCAGTTTGCACTCTGCTCCACAGGGTAAACACACTTCTGTTCTATGTTCTCTACCTCTTTTTACCTGTGTTCCTTTTGTAGGTTTGAGAGTGCTCTGCTCATTTGATATAAATATTTCTTTTTCCACTCTGAAAATGTTTATGGTATCAGAATTTGTAATAGGTATCTTTTGCTGTAGAGTTCAGGTTAAAGTTTCTTTTCAGGCTAAATTTAATTATACCTCCTGTGTGAAACAGGTTTATGTAATTTCATAGTTTTATGTAATTTCTTAACAGTTGCTGCTTTTCTTGAAGTTGTAATGTGTAGAAATATACTACCTTGTGCTGGGTCAGTGCATGTATTGTTGAGGTGCAGGTAAGGGATCATGGCAGTTCTTGCCTCTGCAACTTTCTGAGAGCACAGTATGATACACAAACATTTGCATTTACAATCCATAGCTTGCAGTGTAACATGCATGGCTATTACTGTATCCCATTTTATGCTGGTTGAAAAGATCAATACACCTTCTTTCATTTGCAGTTATATTTCTTATCTTCAATTACTTACACTGTCTGGTATTTAATAAATATGTATCAAAACTGCTTAAATTAAAATGCTTAGAGATTTACCCTGTCTGCTTTTGTGGAAAATGCCTCATGGAAATAATACGTACAGAAGAGGACATACAACTGCCATAAATTTGCCTTTACAATTGCTCAAAAAATCAGTGTAATGACTGTGGTTGTTGCTGGTAGGAGGGAGGCCCTACCACAGGTTTCATGATCAGTCCCCATTTGTGTGTATTTGATACTGATAGATTTCAAAGGTGGTGATAATGCAGAGTACAGTATCATTCTGATAAGGGAATCTTGTTGGCCTGTAGTTAGTATGGCTATTGATAAACTACACAGCTGACAATGATTGGCTTTATTTCTGTGCATTAATAGGTCTTAAAATAAATTCCAGAATGCCATTTTGTTATTTTAGGTTACAGTTTTACTTTTTTATTATTATTATTATTTTCAGAAATCTCCAAACTGCGTCTACAGAGTGCTCAAGATGCAGCACGTCAAGTTGAAATGGAGGTGGCTGAGCGAATGTTTGTGCTGGAGGAAGAGCACAAAGCTAAGCTCTCTCTCCTCCATTCTGAGAAACTGTATATTGCAGAGCTTTCAGAAGAAATAAAGCACTTAAAAGATGAGATTACTAAACAAAAAGACTTTTCTGTGCAGAATGAAAAGCATTTGAAAGAGGAAATGGAAAAGGTAATTCATATTACAGTACTGCTTTGTGTGCAGTTGAACCAGCAGAGATCTGTTGGGAAGGCCAAGGGAGATAGAAGCAGTGTTTATCTCTAGATGCAGCACTTACCTTTAGTTTAGCTATAGTAGCTTCAGCTTTAAATGGACGTACATGGATACATACAAATACTGGAATAAGCTCAGAACACTTTAATGTCAAACACTTAGTTTCTTTGCAAATTACTTTTTCTTTAAGAGCACAAATAGTATGGGAAGGCAGGTACCTCAGGGGTTGATCCAGTCCGCCTTTTATATTGAAGTGGGTCAAGCATACGTATACCACTCCAATACAGGCACAAACAAAAGGTTCTCATCGTGAACGTTTCCTGCAGCACATTGTATTGTCCTGGTACAAAAGTAACATGGTGCACTTGCATACTGTGTCATGTGGTAATGGAGAATTCATCAGCAAGCGCAGTGGCAGAAAAAAAGCCCCTCTTCTGAACCGGTTCACTCTTAAGACAGTTCTAGTTTTGATAGGACTCTCTTTTGTAGCATATAACCAGAAATAATTTTTCAACCCCTTTTTTGAGGGAAGAAGTGAGAATCAGGCAACAGATTTCTGCTTTTGCTTTGTTTTTGTGTAGCTTATACCTTCACTGTCCAAGTCCTAGAGAAAATCTTATCTGGCACCTTTCCTTTTACCTATTACCCTCAGATGGGACTAACATTTTAAAGTTAGATTGGGTGTTAATTCATAGCTTAATTTTTTCCAATATTTGAATGCTTATGAGAATTAGCTGGATGAAGCTTTTACTTCTCAGGTCCTCCTTTTCTCCCTTTTTAGAGAGAGATGGGTATGTGTATCCTTTTACAGACTTAAAAACGCACGGAGGAGGCAGGAGAAAGCAGTTGCAGACCATAGATAACGTGGAGACTGAGCCCATGCTTCCAGTAGTGAAGCTTTCACTACTACTACTTCTGCCACTTGCAGTATCTTGTTTGTGATACAGCTGAGTAAAAAACAAGCATATATAGAGTGCAGTATTTGAAATGAGCCTGTCCTACGTGCTGATCCCCCATGTGGAAATACATACTTTGTTTTTGCCATCTGGTCTCTTGCTCTCAGAAACAGAAGGAACCTCCTCTGAATTTCCTCAGTTACCTTTCTATTTCCAGTGCTTCCCACAAGTTTTTAAGGATTGTGGTAATTAAGATCTGTTTTGCCTTTGTTTTCTACCTCTTCATTTAGGTGGTAGCATAAATGAATGCTTACTTCAAAACAAACCTTCCAAGTGAAAACAGAAGAGTATACTTCATACTGCTCCTATGTGCTCTCTTAATAGCTTTTAGTTTTAAGACATGACCCTGTTGTTTCCTTATTTTACTATTTATTTGTTTACCTCCTAGTGTATTTTGGAGTCTCTTTTTGTTTTTTGTCATTGAGGTATCATTTGGTTCCTTCCCTTCTGTTTTTATGCTACATGGTTTTTATGTTGCTTTTATGCTACATACAGCAGTTGTCCTTGTCATGGATTTGGACACTGTGTATAAAATACCACTGGAACATATAAAGAAAGGTGAGTTTTAAAAGCGATTTTTAATCATAGCCAATATAAATACATGCCCATAGATTCATAAGTTGAACTCCTGAAATGAAGAAGAGTGGCCCCAAGAGGAAACAACATAGAGCGCTATATCAATTCCAGAGTTTTACATTAAATTTTTCTTATCTTTCTTACTACAATTAATTCTTAGTAAGGTGTTGAGTTCCAGTACTTATAAATTGACATTTCATCCTTAGCTTTGGAAGGGTAACTTCACTGCAAGAACTGAATCTCTCCAAAACCTGAAATGTATGAGAATGTTAACTTCACACTCTTCAGTTTGGTTTTGCTATATTTTGCATTTTTTTAATAACTGTGTTCACAGGTAAAGTATAAAATTGCTGAGGATCACAAGAATCAATTAAGGGAAGCCAGAGAAGAAGTCCAGAAAATAGAGGCAATGTACAAAGAAAAAGAGCAGAAATGGAAATGTGAAAGTGAGGACCAGAGAATCCAAGCAGAAGAGAAGTTATCGTTGTTGCATATAGAACTTCAAAGCAGAGTGGAATATGAGAAGCAAAAATTACAAAAGGAGTTTGAACTTCGAGAAGCTGAAATGAATCAACTTCAAGATCACCAAGCTGCCAAAATTCTAGAATTGGAGAAGCTGGTAAAGGAGCAGCAGAACAACTTGCAGCAGCTAGAGGACAGCCTTGCAAGCACACAGGCTATGCAGAAATCTCAGGAGCAATATGACGCTGACTTGCAGGCAGCCAAAGAGCTCATGGCAAAAGAAATGGAAAAGGCCATAATTTGTTTGCAGGAAGAATGTGCGCTGAAACTTACGGAAGCACAAAAAAAGTAAGTCCTGAGTATTTCTGCACTTTTACTTACCAGTTCAGTCATAGTTACTGTTGTTTTTTGGGTTTTTTTTTATTTTAAACTTAATGAATGGTAGCGATATAAGTTTGTCACTTGATGGCACCAGCAGACTTATATGTAAAGCTTACTCTCCCAAGGAGCAGTAATGCTGTCCTTTACAGTTTAATACAGAATTTTCTTCCTGTACATGCATTTAATCTAGTGTAGCAAATCAAATGATGTGTAGCCTGTTACAGTTAAGAATGCCACACACATCTAAAAATCATATACTAGCCTTGGAGAAGGGAAGTGGAAAAATTCTCTAAATTTTTTCAAGTGCTTTTAAACAATTCAAATGAATTTGATTTTTTTCCTGGTGAATGGAACTTGTGTTAACCACTGAACACTGAGGTTAATGGACCACATACGGTATTCTTCAGTTCTGGTTAGACATGGAGGTTATAACTGCTCAGTTTTTCCTGCCCCAGTGTTTTAAGCGTATTAAAGGAAATATTCACACAACTACATGTTTGTATTTGCATACATTGCTTCAGATTTATTCCTTCTTTCCTCCCGAAATACAGGCTCACAACAAGATTGAGGAAATAAATAGAGTAAGAAAACACTGAAAGTAAGAATTTAGCCTTTAAATAACCAATCAATTTTTAAATGGTATCTGTATCCGAAACTACTATAGTTAATGATTATAGAAATTTCACCACTTCAGATACTAAATATTCTTTATCAAGCTTTAAGCAGACCTCAGAGAGCTGAGAAAAGTTTGAAGGAGCCCCCAGGTATCCCACATACACTTCCATGGTGGTTTTATGTCTCAGTCTTAACCAGATATTTTTAGAAATCTTTCTTATGACGGTTCATTTACTTGTGGACAACACATTTGAGATGTAGACAATGTATATACTATGTCCTAGATACTCTCACATGGCAGTATTTTTTCAGAGTGACAGTGAATCATGTTTGTATGTTGCCCTCTATTGGTAATTTAATACAGTACCAGTATACCTAGTAATAACAAGATACTACCAAGTGATATTGCAAACATAATTAATGTGGCTATCAAATCATTGTTGCGGCTTGCTTTGAATTACTTCTGTATTTGAAATATAAAGTAAAATTTATGGAGACTAAGTAAGGCCTACTTATTTTTCTTTTATTATTTTGAATATTTAAAAAAAAAAAGTGCCTTTTTCACAATATTCTCTTAACTTTCTTGGAAATAATATAGGTTTATGGAGGAACACAAAGCTATGACTCAGAAATTCACAACTGAGCAAGAGATTCTTCTCCAAGAGATGAAAATTAAACACGTCGATGAGCTAGAACTCCAGCATCGTCAGTTACAGGAGACACATAAGCAACAAATTTTGACTTTTAAAGCTGAGTTTCAGACAAAGCACCAAGCTGAAATAGAGTCACTTAAATCTACCCTAGAAAGTAAACAGCAGATTCATCTTGAAGCTTGTGTTGCTGAACTACAGATGAAACATCAGGCACAAATTGATGAGTTGGAGGCTAAACACTTGTCAAATCTGGATTCCTTGGAGTCATCCTACCTATCTGAAATTCAGAATATAAGAGATGAACACAGTCAAGCTCTTGAGAAGCTGCAGCACACGGAACAGCTCCATGAAAAGGCTAAAATGGATCAAGCACACTTGGTTCAGGAGATAGAGATGTTGAAATTAAAGCATGCTGAAGAACTTCAGCTTTCCCAAAATAATTTAAAAACTGAGCTAGCTGCTGTTCATATGGAAGAACTTAAAGCCATGACTGTTGAAGCAGAAGAAGCTCATAAGGTGAGTCAGAAAATTTGGCATAGAAGGTAAAATTTCATGGTACTTTGTGTAGGAACTTTTCCCTCTTCTTGGGCTGTATTTCTATAGCCTCCTTTGTGCCAGGACTAACAATTGTGTGTGGCCATTATTTTGAGCTGAAATAGAGAGCTGAAGCTGAAAATTAAGTCAATCTGTCACTTTTTCCCCTGAATGCTCAGACTAATAAGTTTTCTATCTCAGTGTGTGGGAAAGTACAAATGAGGGAAATATTTTTAACATAATTCAGATTGGAGGGTCATATTGGATGTTGGTTTGGTGGCTTATAGCTTCTCTACCCGATAGCGTTACCATATAATTCTTCAGAAGTTATTAGAACAAAGTGTAATTCTGTAGGTTGAGCTATGTCTCTAGGAATCTAAAGATCCTCCCTAGTGGCACAGTCTTGAGGGAGAGAATAGAAGAAAGGTATCTCTAAAGGTCCTAGATTAAACAGAAGTTTGGAAGCAGGTCGTGGGTGAGTGAATCTTGTCTTTGAACCTTTAACAGAAGTCTGTAGCTTTACTCTTGATAGTGCAGAAGTTGGAGCTCTTTTAGACTTCAGATGGGTTAAAAAATGATTCCAAGGCTTTTCAAGTCAAAGAGGTAAGAAGGCTTAGCTCATTCCTAAAACTTCAGAGCCTTGCAGAGAGGTACTGTTTTTCAGACTTGTCTGTTGCCATGCCCTCTTCCTATGTTTATAAGTTGTTTCTCTGCCCACAAAGGCTAAGAGGAAGATCTTGCAGGGGGGAAGCATGGGTATTTTTCTTCTGTCTTATCTGTGCTAACTAATCTTAAAGCTTCATTATAATTGTTCTTGAGTGTAAATAACTTTAAAAAGAAAGAAGTTAAGATTGTGCTGATGAGCAGTGCTGTTATGGATAGAGAAATAAGTAGGGGATTTGCAAAACATTTAATAGAGAGGAAAAATAAACCCACTTGTGGTGTATATATGAGTGTGTATATATTTGTGCTTATCATTCATGAAGCAGTATTGTTCATGTTTAGTTACAAAGCTTCAATACAGCTGGGCATGTGCTTTACAAATGGGCTACAAAAATGTATACTTGGTTTTTTTCTCTTTTTTAATTAATGCTTACACAGGATGATTTAAACACAGCTCTTCAAAATCAAAGAAGGTTGCTGGAAGAAGAAAAAAGTCTTGCCCTGGATCTCTCACGTGAGGAAATTTTGCATATGGAGGAAAAGCATAGGAAAGCACTCCAAGAACTTCACGATCTTCATGAGGCAGAAATGAAGAAACATAAGGAAGAATTCTCTAGGGAGATGGAAAAAGAATTGAGGAAATTAAAAGCACAGCATGAAAGTGAGAAAGAGGTCAGAATGTTGCTAATATCTAAACCCAAATAATTCCTACTTTATGATAAAGTATATTGAGTTTTATTAACCTTAGAAGTAAGGCTCTATATCTAGATGCTTTGGGGATATTTTTTTTTTAATAGTGCCAGTAGATAAGAGACCAAGTTAACATTTTTAAGCCTTGCTTTATCTAAAAGGACTTAAGAGAATTCATGTATGTGTATTAGTCTGAATTTTTAAAATTTAAATCCGTGTTTGCAGTCCTTTGTTGTGAGTGGAGTAGACTTACTTTCTTTTGTGTTCTTGAGTGTTTAATTCAACATTTTAAAGCTGCCTTTTTGATAGAAAATTAATAGGTAATTTAGGTCATTAACCATTTGTGGAAAGTAACTGGTCAGTTCAAGCTTTTGTAAGTGAACAGCCTTTGCTAACTTTGATTTAGTCTTCTCTTAGATAAATTACAGTGGGTAATACTTTTCCAAATAGGCTTTTTCAGTGAGGTCTGGAGATCTTCCTAGTTGCCTTTTGAGCTTTATCATTTCTTCTTGTTGTGAATGTTTATGTGTAAGCTTGATGATGTTTACTTTCATACTGAAGGCTAAAAATTTGATCATCTACACTAAGTTCTCTTTAAACATTGAAATGGAATAAGATCTTCTATTTATTCAGTCTTTTATACAGTCTGACTTCTGTTGATGCAAGCAGCCACAAGTGATCAAGACTTTTCACTTTTCTGTATTACATATTACATTCATATGTTAGGAAAGGTCACGGCTATAACCAAACATAAAGTAAAATATAACTTACTTTTGCTTTTGTACTTACTATTCTGAAAATTGGATTGTGTGCCAAATTACTCTCTAATTGCTGGTGCACCTTCTTATTCCCTGGTGTACCTCACAAAAACCATTTAGGTTTGATGGGATCCCCTACGTTTTTTTGGAAAGTTAAGGCTTAGAGCTGGTAGTGGTTTCCAGCTGGCTGGAGTGCATTGTAACTCTCTTTACTTTTGGAATGATAGCTTGCCTGGGAAGGTAGTTTTGGTAGTTTTCTAGGGAGTTCTCACAATTATTAAAATAAGCCCTTCATCCTAGAAACAGTTTGGTTTTGGTTTTTTTTTTCACTCTGACTACAATGAGTCATATTAGAACAATAGGGGGAAAAAGAACACACCATAAAAACACCAAACAAACAAACACCCTTCCACCCCCCCCCCCACAAAAAAAAAAAAACCCAAATGAACAAAATCCCCAAACCTTTCTCTGATGGAGATGAATGGACTTCTTTGTTGCATCTCATATGATAATTGCACTAAATATAGCTGTGTAATGTTTAATCCCATTTGAAAAGGAGAAACTGCATCTTAAAAATTACAGTCTCCCTTCTCCCCTTCTTTATTTCTTTGAATTTATCTTAGGGAAATGTCTGTTGGAAAGAACAAGTATGGAGTACTTTGTTAGTCTGACCTGTTTTTCTTATGAATACTGAGATACTTGGTACATAATGCTTTGTTGCTTCTTATGTATTTTTATCAATTCACCTTTTTTGTAGTCAGCATGATGACAGCAGCTCTGTATGACCTTGAGGATTGGAGAGAATTATTGAGAAAATACTCTTAGGAATTTGGTTGAGCTTGAAGGGTTTGGTTTGGGTTTGTTTTTTTTTTTTTTTTCTTAATTATAACACTATGGCTAAAATATTCTATATTATTTGTCTGCAGATGTATGCTTCTGCGTCAGTCTCTGAAGTAGAAACTGTGCAAACAGCTCTTCTGGCTGAATTTGAGGATGTAAAATTGAAGCAGCAGCTTCAGTTCCAGGAGGAGATTGAGCTACTGAAGTGTCAGTCGGAGGTACTGCTTGAACAGCAGATTGCACAGCTGAAGGTAGGATCTGATTTAAATGAACTTCAGAGTGTGGACTGGTAGCATGTGTTGCTGGAAAAGAACAATGGATGTATATTTTTGTTCTTCAGATGTATGACTCTCAAATGACAATCTGAATTAGATCTCTTCACAATGCTAGAAGTAGAAAAGCAGTATTGGAAACAGTGCAGTGTTTTTTGTGGTAATTACCTATCATCTTCTGAGTCCTGTGCAAAATGCCTTCATTGGTTAGGTGAGAATCATGTGCCGAGGTATTAAATGAATGGAGAAGATGCATCCTATGTCAGAAGAGAGAGGAAAACTCACCAACACACTGAGATCAGTGCTTATGTTCATCTCAGTGTTCACTGTACTGAACACATATTGAGCTCAACTTGTTGAGCATAAATAGATTACATGAGCTACCATCTCCTTATTTGCTTATCCTTGGGAGATTTCAACATATCCTTACTGTTTCTGTCAACGCTTCAGCTTGTGGTAGGATTCTTACCAACAGTTACACAAACCTCTAGCACTGGATGCTGCAGCTATGAAGAAAATTTATTCTGTTTCCTGCCTCTGTCTCTCTGTGGAGTCCTGGTCATTCTGTGACCCCTCTTTGTCTGGTGCAACTGTCTTTTGAACAGAGGACACAAGCATATCCTGAAAAGCTGATGGAGGTATATTTGGCATTGCTATCCCTATCTGTGCCCTAGCCTTCAGTCCACAGAAGCAGGGGCTGGACTGACTGTTATGCACATACCCCAGAAACGATTCCCACTTTTCTGTCTCTTGTGCTGCCTAGGTGCATTAGTTAGCTTCTGGGACACTAGAAACCTCTCTTCTCACTGATATTTTTGCCTGAGGTACTTCTACTGCTAGTACAGCTGTTTTTATTTTTATTTTTTTTCTCATTAACTTGATGGCCACTGTTTTGTCCCAGAAGAGACTGAGTCTGTTTGCAGTGTTAAGCTGAGCTGTGTCCTGATCTGATGATACAGGTTTTTACAGTGAGCCTTCTCCTGCCTGCTTCCTTTATGCTCATTTATAGGGTTGTCTTCATGCCAGTTAGTTTGATTGATGTCTTCCCTCCAGCCTTCCTTATCAGCTATCAGTTATTTACAGTTCCTTCCTACAGCTTGCCATACTCTTTTAGTGGATGCACTGCTTCTGAGAAAAACAGGCAGGCTGTTACAGAGACTTTGTCCACAAGTTTACTGGTCAGGGAAAGTCCTCATCCTCCTTTGTGTCTGTTCATTTGTACCTTGCTAACTGCTGAGCACTCTGCTGTTTGAATCTACTCAGTGTAAGGACTGTTTGAGTCTTCCGCAAAGGATCCAGGACAGCTCAGGTGACTACATATGTTCTGATGTCTTATTTCATGCCTTGGGGGAAAACTGTTTTCTTGACTTACCAACTAAGAAAAAGGCAGGTATCACTTTGGAGTGTGTTTGTGTTCATAGATCAAATTGCATTAGTTTTTTTTATACTGTGATCAAAAAGACTAATTTCCCAATTCTGGTGTCGCAGGAACAATTACTAATCAGAGTTCCTTCTAGCCTCTTTGGGAAGGGATCTGAGGACCTTATTTCACCTCCCTTATGTGCTAAGAAGAAGTGGAGGTTGTCTAATATCCCTTCCTTTAGAGGGTTTTAGAGCACTCTGAGGTAAGTGATTGGAGGCAATTTAATAGCTTCTAGATCATTTAGTTATGTAAATCTACGCTGTAGATAGTTTTGGCAAATCACTCAATATAAGGAACTCAGTAATATGCATGTTGTATTACTTGAGTTGCTTAAAGTGGCTTCTGTCCATCTGTCTTCACTTACCTGTCTGTTTTCTATTCCTCATCACTATCTCAGTAGTGTGAAATGACCCGGGTCTCAGTGAGCACGTTCAGATAGTTCATTTACATGTCTACCTGTTTGTAATTCAAAAATAGTTTTGGCATAATTTTGTTGATTGGTGGTGTTAACTGTGTAAGTTACAGCTAGTTAATATGAGTGGTAAGGTGTGCACACTTCAAAAAAAAAAAGGCGGTGGGCGGGGAGGAGGGGTGTGATTGTAGTGATTTTTTTAGATTGGTTGTGGGGTTTTGTTTTTCCTCTATGTAAATAAAAGGTATATATGACTTTTGCAGGATGAATTTCAATCTGAAAAAAAGGCATCACTACATGAAAAGGAGCAGATGCTGATTGAGGAGAGGGAGAAAGTACAGGCTGCTCACCAAAAGAAGCAGGAGATGTTAACAGCGCAGCTGCAGGAAAAAGCAGCAATAATTATCCAGGTGCATGGAAAATATTTTAAACCTACATTTCAAGTGTGCTTTTGTGGTTTTACTTTAGCACAGTGCTCTCACCTTTCACAAGATGTACATAGTGGGACTGTGTGGATAATTCTTGTAATTGACAGTTGTTCTGGTTCATGAAGGATTCCCATTTCACAAAGGACGGTGCCCACACCCACAGCTAATAAGCAAAACTGATTTTATTCAAGCACTCGCACACACAACTAATAAGCAAGAGCAATGTTAAGCAAGCCCAACTAGTTACCTAACATCCCCACATACATACCGACCCCAAAGGTGGTAGACAAACTGCCGAGCAAGAGGAGGGCATGTAGCGTGGTGCTCGGGAAGAGGAATCAGTAGGTTCTAATGCCTTCTGCAGGGCATCCCTTGGATCAAGATGTGCATCACATCGACCTGCTGAAAATGAATCTCATCTCCCCCATCTCCTCACAGCAGCAGGCTGCTTATAGCTCTCCTGGCGGGGGCGTGGAGGCTGCTCCAGCATCAGTACATGTGTGGCCAGGGCGTGCACAGACGCTGAACAGTGTTTTTCCACCCACAGTGGCTACCAGAGGTCATCCCCTCTGTTGCGCGTGTGTGTGGGTCTTGGGACACCTCTGAGGATCGTTACTTCATCAGTCTTCAGCTCCCTCATCCTGTCCTTGAGATGTCCTTTTGTTGTTTGGTTCCTGATATTGCTCACCAGACACCAGGGAGCTGGCTAAGACTGGCTGACGGCTTGATTTCCCCCGTGCACCTGCACATTCTAGTTGTGAGGATGAGTACTGTGCTCTCCAGTGCAGTGCAACAACACATTGTGGTGTGCTGGAGGGCTGCAACAACGGATCAACATGTTCCAATATGGATTCACTAGTTTTCAAGGTGTAATGTCAAGGTGTTCTGTCTCTTTGTTGGAGCACTACAGCAGTAAAATAGAAATTGAAACTGGGTATCAACTTGGTCTGAAGCTATCTCTCAGGGAGATAAACAATTTTATATGAGAAAGTTTATGTTTGCCTTTTTGTTGCCATCTTGATGCCATCTGTATCTATTACTTTTTTTTTTTTTTTGTCAAAAAAATAGTGCTTTTGTTGGACCAGCTTATCTATAGCTCAGAGGAAGTAAGGCAGGCAAATTGTTAAATTTGAATCTGGAAGTGGCAAAGATAATACTTATTTGCCAAAGAAAATAAAATTTTCTGCCTCTAGTAAAGCAAATGTCTAAGTTGAATCTAGGTTACGCAGAAAGCTTTAGAGAGAGTAACTGCTTGAAAAAGGTATCTGTTTTAATTAGGAAGTTTAGAAATATCCAGTTCTCTTTTCAATGAATAAAATAATAGCTTTATGTTTCCAAAAATAGAAGATAAATGAAATAAAACAGTAATGCCTTTTCTCACAATTCAGGAAGTTCTGGACAAAATGTAAATGTGGTATATTGAACTGTTCTGTTAGGCCTTTATGTTTAGTAGGAGAACTGGGAGTAACACTGAGATGATGAAGAAAAAGAAAGCCAATTTGCTTAACAGCAGGCGATGATTGTGTAAAGCGATGAAGGGTAAGATTGTTTGTCAAAATTTGTAGTTTAGTCAAAAAGGTTGACTTTGTTGCCTTGTTACTGTATCTTCCACAGCTGGAGAAGAGAGTGAAGTCATTAAACAGTGAAATAGAGGAGACCAACTCTGAACTGGAGACACTCCTTCAGCAGCGGGACAGAGAAAATCAAGAAGGAGGGAATTTGATAGACATGTTGAGATATGATATTGAACTGTCCAAGACTGAAGGGTTTGTTTATCTTGTGTTACCATAATGCTTAGTGGTTGATTTTTTTGTTTGCTTATTTTCTTTCTCTTCATAAAGAAATTAATAACGAGCAAAATTAAGCCAGCTCAAATTAATAGTGTAGGATGATGATATATTGGCTTTATTTTGCAATTGAGGGTTTTTTTAAATTACAAATATATCTCAATACAGAGAGCAAGATGTTTGGGATTATTTCCTTTTTTCTCTTGTGATCTGATGGAGACTTTAGTGTTTTGAGGTTTCTACTACGTATAATCTTGGAAAAAAGTATGGAATTGAGAAAGCGTCTTGAACACACAAACCGTTCAGTGCAATGTGGATTGGTTTGATATGTCATTGAAATTTGTGTGTTAGAGAAGCTGTCGTGCTGAATAATCTTCTAGAATTCTTTCTCACCTTTAAGAAACTGGCGTACTGTTTTTTGTAAAATTAAAATGATTTTGTAAATAGTAACTTTTGTTGTCTAGTCTGCCAAAACACCCCTATTTATTTTGATGTCACAGTTATTGTAGTAGTAGAAGTGTTCTCCCTACTTGCTGATGCTTCCACAGATATGGAAGCCTGAGATGCTGCTGCCTGCAATATGATCTCTCCATCTACTGTGGAGAAGACAGAGTTTTTTTTGCTGAGCCTACTCTGTGAAAGCAACTTTGTTTTTTTCAGAGTCATCCAAATTAACTTCACTGTTAACTGTCAAACTATGGCAAGACACTGATTTTAAACTATCAGTTTTTCACTAGGTTTGAAGTATCTTTTAAATCATGCCTGCAGTCTTTAAAGTGCTTAATATGCTTTTTTCTAGGAAAAAAATGCAGGAATCTTATCATCATGCATTGAAATTGCTTATGGAGTTAGTGAAGACCATGATAGCTATTGAGGACCTTATCTGTAACAAGATTGGTATTTGCCTTGATGACAGTCTGGTTTCTGGAGAGTCTAGAGAAAGTCACAGTATTATGGAAGAAATGGGATTCATTCAGGATTTCAAAGCCAAAGAAAAACCACACCTAGAAAAAGGTGAGTACAAATCTGCATAGTCAGTTCACATTCTTGAAAAATACCTTTGCTCATCCATTTATATGGATGAGGTTCAGAAAGGGGATCTCTATTACAGTGTTTTCTGTCTCTTTCAGAGTTACTCTGCACTTGAGATTCAGTGTTTTTTCATTTTAATTCCTGTAATGGTGCAACTACTAAAAAGTTGCTGGAAAAGGCCGAGTGGATTATTGTGGATGCTGAAAAGCTGCTAGCAGAGGGATTTTCTCAGGTTCTCACAATATTTGGTGAGAGTCCTGCCTTTCTCACACAAGTTATGAAAAACAGTAGGATGTTTTTTGTAAGCTGGACCAACACCTGGTGTTTTGCTAAGTTCTTTTTATGGTACATTGGAAAAATATTTTGAAATGGGTGTTGTAGGACTTTAGCCAATCACCCTAGGAGATGGGTGATCATTGACCAATCACTCTATGGGGCTAGGGTATATAAAATGGGGTTATAAATTAATAAACTTGCTTCTTTTGCCTGCTCTTCCTCAATTTGTGTGCTGCTGCATCTTTTCGGTGCCAGTATAAACAGTGACAGATGATAGGGTAGGAAAGATCAGCTTCATGAATGTACAGTTTCAGACCCTGGTGCACAATATTTTCAAACATTGTGAAAGAATGTATTGAGTTTTCAATTGAGTTATTGATGTGTACAAATTTTCGCCTTGTAATATATCTTCAGAGCCAACTAATGTCACTGTCTGATATCAGTTTTATCTGACTGGCCAGTTTTGTGTCATTTTTCTGTTTCAAATAGCTTGCTTGTTTCCAATAGGTTTGCTGCTTGATGAAACTCCTACAGAACCTAACCATCTGTCTCCAGTGACTGATGAGGGGTCTGAGCTGAGCCAGTACTTATGTGAAAGTGTTTTTGCAAAGCCAGAATTGGCATGTGAAAATGAAGAAATGATTCTGAAAATTTGTCATCGTTTGCGCACTGCAGTGGAGAGACTTCTGGAATTGGTTGCTGAATCAACTAAACAGGTAAAACATTTAAATCTGTATAAATATATAATTATACTGAAAATGTGAAATCTGTTTTAAGCCTTGTGTATCTAGCATCCTGTAGGATTGGCTACTATGAAGAATCAGATTGTGTCGAAATACAAGACAAGTTGTGAGTACAGGGAGGCATGTGTATCTCCTGCTTTTTACAATGAAGATTTTGCTCTTATTTGTTTGTTTCTTAGAAATGACACATTAACATTTTGGTTTTTTGTTCTATCAGATCTTTGATTTTGCTCATTTCTTATAAATGACACTTTATAACATTTTGGTTTTTTCTTCTAGCAGATCCTGTAGGAAGGCTGTAAGTTGGTTGCCTTATGTAGATTTACACTAGGATTTTAGATGCATTTTGTAACTTCAGGAGACCAAGAATTAAGTGGTTTTTGAGTTCTATTTTGGTTTTTTTAATCACACTTCACATCAATGCTTCTTAAGCATTGATAAGCAGGTTCAAGAAAACTCAGTCCCATGTTAAAATGTTTTGGGAGTAAGTAGATAGTAGCAAGCAAACATAATTATATACTCTTTAGTTGTGCCTATGAGTGAGTGTGAGTGAGTGCCTATGAGTGAGTGTGAGTTATATACTCTTTTAGTTGTGACTCAATGTCATAAAATTTGAGTATTTCCATACTGAGCTTTGCAGTGTCTATACATCCAGCTTTGCGAAGTTGTAAGTCTGAGGTAGCTGCTTGAGTACTTTATACACTTAGAGGTCTGAATTTAGTGCTATAGTGATTAGTTGAGTAAGGAAGCCCATGAAATAAGACAAAAAATTTAAGGCAATTAATATATCTGAAATTTATCTTGTCCTTGGGTATTTTGTGCAACCCAGTGATAAGTGTTTGTGTGAAATGTATATTCATCATCTTAAAAGAAAAAAAATCCTTCCTAGAATGAGTTGCTTAAGTTTGTACTTCTGGGTACTGATGCTAGTTCCAGTAGCATGTAGCTAAGTTGTGGTTAAAGCACTTGCCTAAACTGTGGCAGATCTAGATTCTAGGTCACCCTTCATCAGCTGCATTCAAGCACATTTTGCTTACATCTGTGAAATGTTCTATTCACCAGGATAAGCTAAATATGAAATAAATGGGAATGGGTCTACTCAATTCCTTTCTTTTGAACTTGAGACATTGCATGTAGAAATGCAAGATAGACAGTCTCAGAGAACTGGTGCTATACCTTGTAAATCTGATGATGTATTGACTTGGCTGTCCAGTAGACATGCCAGAATCTCTGGAAGGATTAAGTGTAAGGGTGCTTTGAATTTCAAGAGACTCAGGAAGTGTCAAGCTCAGCAGTTTAACCAACTGGGAGATATCTCTTTGTATACACAATAAAGAAACATGTGCCTAAGGAAGGTATGTGGAAAAAAATGCAGGTATGTGAGTACAGGGAGTCAACAAAGTGTCCAGGGGTTTTGGGCAAAGGCAATCTAGTACTAAAATGAAATGTCAAAACTTGGACCTTAATGCATAAATGTTATGAAAAATTAAGAATGTTTTTGTTTAAATATCTGTAGTATTATTACATTGCTTGTGTATCTAAGATTTGATGGTAGGGGGAATTGGTTTGTTTTCTTCTTTTTAGCTGGAGAAAATGCATGAAAATCATGCACAATTTGAAGAATTCAGCCGCCAAAATTGGGAAACTGCTCAAGTGATTAGCCAGCACCAGGAACTAATGGAGTGCCTCAGTGAGGAAAGTGAGGCCAAGAATCAGTTGGCACTAGAGCTTCATAAAGCAGAAGGTAAGAAAATGAAACTAATATCAAGAGGCTTCAGTGTCGTTTACTCATAGATAATTCCAGTTACTTGAAGCATGGGTCTTCTCTTGCAAGTCTACTACTTAATTCCCTTCGTGTATTCCCTGGACCAAATGTGATAATGCTTAGTTCTATACTTATACCATTGACTCTGTGTGAAAAATACCATAATTTTTAAAACAGCAGTTTGCATTCCTGTGTGTCTAAACATGGGAGCTTGGATTATTGAAAAGAAGATATATTCCCAGTGTAAATCAGACCACCTGTCTGACCTTGCTTTACTTCACGCTGAACCCTTCCAGTGTTTGATGGTAGTGCAGGCATAAAGAGATTCTGTAGGGAGGGACAAAAAGGCTGAGATGGTTGATCTCAACACTGTTACAGAATGCATGTCATCAGTCTAATTACCCCTTGTGAAGATTATGACTGAAGGTCTTCACCTTAAGGAGATTCTCCTTAAGGAGAAGCTTTGGGACTTTTCATGCCCTTTGAATTGAGCTTCTCTCCCTAATCATGGCATCTCTTTCCATTCTTCTCAGTAATACTCCTTTAGGCTTATTTAGTCTTTCCAAAATCCTATTTCCTTTCTTTCTGTATTTCTTGGTCTCTGAATCAAACACTTAATCTTAATTTCTGGAGACTCTATTTCTTCAGACCTCAGCCCCCCCACAAGATGTGTCAGGCTGTCTGATGTTGTGAGGTGACCCCAGGCAATCAAGGCTAAACAATCCCTATGTACATTCTACATGTTTGGAGGTATTTCATGACATGTAAGCCTCATAAAATCTGTTTGGATACATTAACTGGTATATTTTACTCCTTAATATACTTCAAAAAGCCTAGTTTAATTGTAAATTTGTTATTTTTCACTCTTTTCTTTCTCTGTCACTTTCCATTGTTTGCAAAAAGTCACTTTTTTGTGTCTTCAGGCTGCTTTTTTACAATATATGAGTTTGTTTATTGCTTTATTTTCATTCTGACTTGGGATTTTAGGCATTATTGAAGGCTATGTTGCAGAAAAAGCTGCATTAGAAGAGGCCTTGAATCTGAAAGAGGAATCTGAATGTCGCCTTGTTGCAGAGCTGGAGAATATGCGTGAACGCTTCCAGGAGCTAACCCAGGAGCAAGCAGTTCTTGGTGAGCAGTGGGTATGACTCTATTAGTGGAAAACAAAATTGTCTCGCAGCTTGCAAAACACTGAACGTGGTTCTATAACATATAGTCTTTGGTCGGATGACCTTGTGGGCGGATCAGTCCGGTACAGAGTTTATCAGGGTCCTCCTGTAAAAGCAGGAAATAAAATAAAGCAGCTGTTTCTTTATGTAGATTAAAGTACTGTTAGTGAAGTACTGTAGTATTATGCTTAGTTAGAAATGGTGTCTGAGAAAATGAGAGGCATGTGTTAACTATGGGTAGCTAACTACAACGGATAATTAGCCCCTAGTTAGTAACTGAAATGTTGGTTATTTGACACTGCAGTCAAAGAAAAGGCTTCAAGGCTTTTGGTTGCTTCCAGGACTAAGGAGATAGCTTAATAATGTTGGAAGAAATAAAATACTTATGGAAGATTGTGGTGATGATGTGTACTTAGTTTCACACCTAAGCTTTTCCCTTGCTCCTCAGCCTTGTCCTGTCAAGACACATGCATGTGATTAGTAAGGGTGTCCATGGAAAGATATTGATGAAGCTCGAAGTCCTTTTAGGTATTTCTGGGAAAGTATATGTGTTGAAAAAGCTGAATGAGGTAGTGGTGTTGGAGAGGATAAGGTGAGGAAGGTATCTTAAACTTATAAAGGGTGACTCACTGCAAGCCACAGACAGACACTAAAGTACAAAATCAAACTTGGATAAGTAGGTGCAAATGAGCCGTCTGTGTAACTCTTTCCTCCAATTCATCACTTCCTTGGCCCCACAGAATTATGTGATACAATGTAAGCTAACTACAGGGAGCTCATGTAGGGACGTGGAGTAGGATAAGAAGCTCTTCATCATACTGGATGGAGTCTAGTAGCACTTCTACTAGAAGTTGGTGGTGTAATAGCTCAGGCTGCACATGAAGGAGCATGCATTTTAAGTGACAGCAGTGATTTAATGAAGACCGCAAAGAATCTCATTGTAATATAGCCTGATGTAAGGTGTTTTCCAGATTCACAGAAGAAAATTGAGAGATGTGACTTGAACTATACAGAAACTGAAGACTAGGTTATGCTGTTTCTTAATGATGAATCTGTGAATCGTTTAAATGGCATTGCATAGTTCTGATTTCTTGACTTTGTGGCCTTAATGTCATTTTACTACTTCCATAAGTGAATTTCTCTGTATTATCTCCCAGCATAAATTTTATCATTTTGGATCACTGCATTTCTGCTACTGCCAACATTATGCTACCCTCAGCTATATCACCACAGCTGTGATCTTTACTGCCTGAGCAGACTACCTAACATGTAGTTGTACCAAAACCACATGCTTGGGTCAGAAATAAAGACAGCAAAAACCAGTTTTCTAGTGAATTTCTTCATTGTCAGTAGTAGAGGAATGTAAAGTTTCAGGGCATGAACCCAATTATGTAGGAGTGTTGTGTTTGACTGGACAGTCTACAGGTTGCAATAATCCATCCACTTCTTAGGAGCCTCTATTATAGGCTTCTGCCTGACTTTCAGCCTTACTCTGTCATTCCTCTGCCACTTTTGTCTGCCTCTTGCCTCTCCCCCAGCTCATTCTCCTCTTCACCTTGCTGCTCTTCATTTCTCTTCAGATGGTACCATTGTCCTTCTCTTGTGGGCCACCAGCCTTCCATGTTCTTATTTTTGGCTCTGCTCTCAACCTTTCTGATATAGTGCAATAACACTCATGTTATACATAGAATTGTAGAATGGTTTGGTTTTGGGTAAAGGTTATGTAGTCGAATCCTTCTGCAATGAACATGGGTATCTTTGACTAGGATAGGACAGAACAGACTATTTTCACTTGGGAGGGACCTACAACAATCATCCAGTCCACATGCCTGATGACTTTTGGTCATCTTTGAAGTGAAAGCATGTTATTAAAGGCCTTGTACAGATGCTTCTTAAAGTACTGACAGGTTTGGGGCATCAACCACCTCTCTAGGAAGCCAGTTCAAGGGCTTGACCACCTTTGTCAGTAAAGAAATGCTTCCTACTGTTCAACCTAAACCTCTTCTGGTGCAGCTTTGAATCGTTACCGTGTGTCCTGACCCTGGATCTCAAGAAGAGATCAGCACCTCTCTCTTCATGTCCCCTTCTCAGGAAGCTGTAGAGAGCCTCCTTTTCTCCAAACTAGAAAAATCCAGAGTCCTCAGCTGCTCCTTATAGGACTGTCCTTCCAACCCTTTCATCAGCTACTAGCCCCATCCAGCCTGACCTAGAATGTTTCCAGGGATAGGGTGTCTACTACCTCTGGGCAACCTGTGGCAGTGTCTCGCCACTCTCGTTGTAAAAAAATTTCTGCCTTCTATCTAGTCTGCTGGCTTTATTTTAAGCCCCTCACCCCTTGTCCTATCAGTACAGGCCTTATTAAAAAATGCTTTAGTATTAAATTATGTCTGACCTCTCATATGGCATCTTAGTAATATCTTACTATTATCTTAATTGAATAGTGGTCTCATGGAGATTCTTGTGGTTTATAGAGCCCCAGTAGCAGAGGAAGAGGTGAGGGAAGACCTCGTTTCCTTAGGGGAAAGACAGTAGAAGTGAAACAGTTCGGGGGCTGTAACAGAAACTAAATGTATGTTGTGCTTGCTTTACAACAGTGATTACGGCATTAAGTATTATGTACCACAGGAAATGCAGCATCATTCCAGGATATTGTTGAACACAAGTACATCTTTGTGTCATAGAAATGTATGATGGATTACAGAGTCCGTAAGTCTGTGCCAGTGAGTCCTGCTAGACTGAATCCTACTTTGAATCCCCTTGCAGGAGCTAAAAAGGGATTTGAGTCATTAATGATTCCATCTCTGTATGGGGAAAATTGTGAAAAGAGACTGTTGTCTTAGAAAATGTGTGACTAGCCAAGAATGTTGCACCAAACTTGAATTGTTTTAATGTAAAACCATTTAATGTAAAACCATAGTAGCTCTGGTCCAATTACAGACATGGATCAGCATGTCATCACAAGCTTTGGGTCATAATAAAGATGAAATGCATTTTTGCCAAATAAAATGTAGGCACTATCTGTATTACATAGGAATTTTTATTGACTTAGAAGATGGAGTGGATCATAACATCATATTCTTGTCTTGTACATGTCTGTGTTTTGATTTCTAGAACACCTCTTGATAATGTAGCACAAAAAAAGGGTTCAGGTTTGTAATAAGTGTGGTGTTTTTATGGTTTGTGTTGCTCTAACACTTGAGTGCATGACTTGATAGTTTTGATTTTATTTTAACAAAGAGGAATAGTATTCATAGACAGACCTAATAAATTACTGGGATTATCAATATCTTAGTAAAAAAATTTATGACTTCTCAGATGCATGGGAAAACAAACCACAACAAAAACTAAGAATATTAAATTCACTGATATTTAAACGGAAAAAAAGTGTATTACTACTGCTAGGCTTAAAGTGTATTATGCTATTATCTTTGTGTTTGCCAGCTTCACTTTTCTTTTGAGGGGATGGAGTGGATTGTACGCTTTCTGTGAGTTTCTAATTATACACAGTTGGCTGACAAAATGATTAAATTTTGAGGGGGGGAATACGTAAGGTGATACAAAATGGAGAGCTAAAGAATTAAGTGCAAGAACTGAAGGAAGTCTAAGGGAGACTAGAGAAATATAATTGAATGGGTATGTAGATCAGAAGAAGGAAGGGGCGAGCAGTAGGGAAGGCTAGTTATGGGAGGAAGGATGAACCTGAGAACAAGCAAGAAGGATCTGTAGAGTTTTACACTGACTTTGGAAGTTTGGTGTTGAAGGAGCAGGGAGGAGTGTGCAGGGGCATTACCGAAATTACATGATTTGAATTAGCGTTAACAAAATAGCAGGTTTGTCCCTACAAAGAAACAGATCTGTGGTGTATTCATGTTGCTTGAAACATGCTTGTTTGTACACTTGGAGAATATGCACCTTAAAAATAAAAAATTAAAAAAAAAATTGCTCCAAGAGATTACACTTATTGAGACTGAAAATGTTTCATAGAGAGCAGGTTAGAAATTTTGGCAATTAGACATAAAATCTGTTGTCCTCATTACTTTTTTCTATTAATTTGAATTTCTTTCTGAGGAGATGACTATGGCTGTTCATTTCAGTTTTATCTAATCATCATTTTCCTCAGAAAGCAATAGTGTTTATTTTGAAGCTACATATAAGACATCACTTTGCTAATGACCATGTTTCTTAGGATATAGAATGAAAAAATCCTGTACTGGTTTTCACAAAAGCATCAGTTCTTTTCTTGAGTGTCAGTGTATATAACATCCCTTTCCCATGGGTGCATGTGCATCTGTCCACACGCTCTATACCTTGCCCTTCTCTGTGCACCATGTATATGCACATACACAATTGTATTTCCACCTCTTGCCTGGCAAAACACAGCATTTGGTAAAAGATACCCTCTGTTGCGCACCTATGGCTGAGATTCAGTCCCCTAATGAAATTCACACTGTTGGCATCTTTATTTTTTTTATTTTTTTTTCTGCGCTGTGTGTTTCAGCCTTGGATAACTTGCCGTGTTGCATCTCGTGATGGCAGGAGACTATTACTGCTCCACATGAGTTGAGATATTGTTGCAGGGGGAGAATTTTCATTTACCTCCATATATGCTGACAGAACCTGAGCTACATCTACAACTCAACATTTGATTAGGAAACTTGGAACTTAGTTTATGTGATTATTTAGCACTGTACTAGAAAAAGTAGGGAGCATGACACAGCGATTGCACAGGCATCTGAGGTACCACTTTTGGTAACTGTGAGTTTGCAAAATAAGTTGCATGGAGTGAAATATAGTTGGAATGTAGTTGTGGATTATCACTGAAAGGCAGAAGGTACTTGCCAGGACAAGGGCTTTTTGAGGTGTGTGCTCTATGTGCATCTCCAGCAGTTCCTCAAAGTCTTTTATTAGTCCTTTGATTGGTATTTATCAGCCAATAGCAAACTTGTAATGTCTGGAGAAGCCTGGTGCCAGTGCACCCATTTGTAAGGGAGGGCAGGGTTCTTAAGACATTGTCTAGAGTGACTGCAGAAGAATTTTTTTTTTTTCCCCTTCCGCTGGTGTGTGCATTTGCAATACATATATATGCTATGCATCTCCAAGAATTCAAATCACTGATAAGCAATTTTGTGTCCATTTCAGTTGGTTTCAAAATCTACTTTAGGTGCTTAGCAAATCTGATGATTAAAGAATCTGGTACAGTTCCATATCTGTTCAATTGTTTTTTGAAAACATTTAAGATGAATAATGGAATGTTTGAGAAGTAAAATAATGAGCTCTTGCAAGATCTTGCTTTAAATACTAAATAGCCAGGCTTCTGTTTCCATAGTCAGGTTACTTAGCTATATTCATATTTAAAATAGTTTTGCTCACAGTGTATTTACAGTAGAGTCTCAGGTTTGGGTCTCTTAAACGGTTTATTCAGTGCATCTGACTGATTTAAAATGCAGTTATAGATTATCTCTTGATAAGTGAAATAAATTTGTGCTATGTACATTTTCATAGTTGTATTTTTGCAGTCTATATAGGGAAAATATGTGCCATCTTTTTCTGAGATGTTTCTTCCCTTTGTAGCCTCAGAACTGGACTAATTTGCTGTGTGATTTTTCTGAGTTTCAGTCCCTGCTCGGGTTCAGAGAAAAAGATTACTTTCTTATAGGAGCTAGCTTCAAGATAGGACTGGAAGCTGGTGGACACTGAAAAGGATGGACTGGGTGCATTCTCAACACTGTAGACATCAGCAACAGTACACAACATAGCGTGAGGCAGAGGAGTATTTGAGAGTCTGACTTGAGCATGAATGTTGGAGATCTAAGATGGATCTCAATGTGACCGTTTGAAGGAATTGAGAATTCTATATTGCATGGCTTGATTAGGAAGAGATTTGAAATAGGATGGGAACTTGGGATGGAGGAGTGGTGTCCCAGGTTTGAGAAGGATTCCTGTTTCACAAGGGACACCATCCCCCCACAGGGCTAATAAGCAAAACTGATTTTATTCAAGCACTCGCACACACAACTAATAAGCAAGAGCAATGTTAAGCAAGCCCAACTAGTTACCTAACATCCCCACATACATACCGACCCCAAAGGTGGTAGACAAACTGCCGAGCAAGAGGAGGGCATGTAGCGTGGTGCTCGGGAAGAGGAATCAGTAGGTTCTAATGCCTTCTGCAGGGCATCCCTTGGATCAAGATGTGCATCACATCGACCTGCTGAAAATGAATCTCATCTCCCCCATCTCCTCACAGCAGCAGGCTGCTTATAGCTCTCCTGGCGGGGGCGTGGAGGCTGCTCCAGCATCAGTACATGTGTGGCCAGGGCGTGCACAGACGCTGAACAGTGTTTTTCCACCCACAGTGGCTACCAGAGGTCATCCCCTCTGTTGCGCGTGTGTGTGGGTCTTGGGACACCTCTGAGGATCGTTACTTCATCAGTCTTCAGCTCCCTCATCCTGTCCTTGAGATGTCCTTTTGTTGTTTGGTTCCTGATATTGCTCACCAGACACCAGGGAGCTGGCTAAGACTGGCTGACGGCTTGATTTCCCCCGTGCACCTGCACATTCTAGTTGTGAGGATGAGTACTGTGCTCTCCAGTGCAGTGCAACAACACATTGTGGTGTGCTGGAGGGCTGCAACAACGGATCAACATGTTCCAATATGGATACAAGTGCCAAGGATTTAGGATACAACAATGAAGGATAGGGCGGCTGGAAGGATGGGTATGAGAAACTATGTGGCTGACAGTGGAGTGTGGGGCTTAAAGTCAGGGATGGAGCACATCTGGAATGGAGTGAATTCGGAGGATTGAGGATCTGGTGTTGTTTGGAAAGAGCCTCTGGGATAGGAAGAATGTGGAAGTAGGGTTGAGAAGCCAGGGATCTAGGGAGGAAATTTGAAGGACTTCTGGTCTGGTGAAATGTAGCTTTCTGGAATGTGAGGTCCCCAGGGTTAAAGGTGAAAGTTTTCTATGTGCCCAGAATATCTTCAACCAGGGTTCACAACAAATGCCCATGTCCTGCATTACTATATCATATAATATCAGAGATGGCTTTCAAAGACACAATGGGTAGTCAAGTATCAGACTTCCTTTTGTGATTCTTACAGACTATCTCAAGAGAATTTTTCTTTGGTTTTCAGGCCGTCCAAAGTATTTTAATTCAACCTCATCTTAAACTCAGTTTGATTTTTGTACCTTTCACTGATAACTTTATTGTTATTTTTGTGTTCTTATTCAGGTCTGCTTAGGGAAGTAGAAATTTTAGCAAAGGAGAAGTTAGAGCTTCAGTGTCAGGCGGAAAAGGACCATTCCAATTTACGCTCTCAAATGAAAGTTTTGGAGGTGGAACTGGAAGAACAGTTACATAGTAATCAAGACCTGGCTACACAGTTATTGGAGGTTGCTGAACTGAAACAGCAAATTCAAGTTCTTGAAAAACAGCTTAAAAAACAGCGTCAATTCATGGAGGTAAGTAAGCTTGGTGCCACATTTCCATAGTTTTGGTGGTGATAAATACTACTTCTACTTTGTGACTGAGACTTGGAAGATGGTTCCTAAAATGGGATGCTCTCCTTTTTGTTTGAAATTAAAACTCTGGTATTCTAGCCTTTTTTAAAAAAAAAAAAAAAAAAAGTTTTAAAATTCCCTGACTGTAGTGTTTCAGGATAATTTTTTCCTTGTTATTAATTGCTATTTGTAGTTTGCATATACATTGGGGTCAAAAAGTTGTGGGTTGTTTTTTTTTTTTTTTTTTTTTCTTTCTTTGCCTATAGTTTTAGCTATGCTTTCAGGACTAAAAGGTGTTAATTATTTTTAGGTGAGCATAGTCTCCAGCACAAATACAAACCTCCAAATTTTTCTTGTACTTAATATTGTAATGAAATGCAAAGTTTCTTAAAAAAGATTTTCACTATCTTTGGTTGGGTTTACAGGAACAAGCTATAGAAAGGGAACATGAACGTGATGAATTTCAGCAGGAAATTCAGAAACTGGAAGAACAGTTAAAACTTTCAGCAAAATCACAGATTTCAGGAGAACCCAGAGAGTATAGGGTGAGTAAAATCACACTTAAAGGCCAAAGGAGTTTTACTACAATTAAATACCAAAACCTGTATTTCCTTAGGGTCTTTCTCTTTAGAGACTTTTTTTTTCCCCTCTGTTTTTGCCCAGAGAGCAGTTGTTTTTCTCCCAGATGACTGGATTACATATAGTCAGTGAGAGTGTACTTACAGTATTTCTTATGGAGATGGAAAGGAATGTTGTATGAACATTACAGTAAAGTTTTGCAGCCTGTGAGTCTGCTTTAAATTAACTGAGGAGGACAACAATACAGGTACTCTGCTCTACAGTGTACATCTGAGAGATGACTTTTGGGTTCTAAAGTTTAGTTTTTCCAGCTATAACAGTTGTAATAAAGTATGTTCTTTGTCTGCATGCCTTGTCCTATTCAAGTTTATAAATCTGTCCTTTTTTTTCACATTTTCACATGTTTGATGCTTGGTTTCAAAGATTAACTTTTTGCTTTTTTGTTATTTTGTTTTTTTCACATAAATGAACATTATTCAGAACTATGAATTGATTCTACAGGTATGGAAAATAGCATGAACATCTTTAACTTTCCTTTTCACTCCCTTCTATTAATTAGGTCTGATTTGGCTTTTTTTCTGTTCTTGATATGTCAAGGCTGTTTCAGCCTGTCTTGGAGATAAGGATACATGTTTTAGAGTGACAGAATTCAGTGAGGAACTGCTTTCAGTTTAATGTTCTGTACATAAGTGCTTTATTCGCTTGGTTTAATTGCTCAGGCAGTAGGCTTATGTATTACAGGCTGTTCTTGTACAGTTGTTTAATGGCAGCTATAATGTCAGTAATTGCTTAACTCACTCTGAAACAGATAGTTTAGGTGAATTAATTTCTGCATGTAGGAGTTATAACAAGTTAATAGTTGTTTCTGCTGTATTCTAGGCTCAAGGCAAATGTGACTAGGATTATTTGTGAAAAGGGTGCTGTTTGGTACTGGGAGCTACCATCTGAGAGTATGCCATGAGGGTGAAGGTTGCAAAAGCATTTTCTTAGCTTCAGGATTGCAGCACTAGCTTTCTAGCAATGTGGTGTCAAAAACCACTCTTATCATGTGTAAAGTGTCATAGTTTCTAGAATTCTGATGCCAAAATTTTACAGGATTAGAAAGTATTAAGCTTCTAAAAGATCCTTCTATACTGAAAAGCTTTACTGTAAGGCCTGTGTTATGCATAGCAGTTAAGTGCTGATGAGATGAGAGGGGAATAAGATAATATACATAATTAAAGAAATGTGTATGTGCTTGTAAGCAGTTGAAAATGTAATGTTAATCACTTTTGCTCTACTTAACTAGTCTGTGATTCTCTCCATGCTTAATAATTTTACTATATTAACTCTATATGTGTGTATTTTGCTAGAGGGTACTGTTCTGCCTTTGTAATATCTACAATACCTTGAAGATGTAAGGCTCTACATTAATACAAGAATTTTTTATAGTATAATATTGAAGCGGAATTTGCATCAGTTCAGACACTTAGTGACGAACAAAGCATTTCGTTTGTAAAAATCTCATCTTCCTTGCTCATTGGTATTGACCAAATTATTTCTCCTTCGGAAGGTTTCCCATTGCTTTCCTACCTGACCATGCTATCAGTGTGTTTCATGACTTTATCACTTCCAATGTAGTCCACCTGTCACACTTGGTTCTCTCCTGCCTCCTAGCCTTTCCTTTCTGCTAATTACTGGGATGAATGACTGTTTTCCTGCAGCTCTGTGCATGATTGCATCTCAGTGAGCTCAAACACAAAATTATCCTCTTTATTTTTAAGCAACTTTTGGAAAAAAAGATTACCTGTTTAATGTTTACAGCTATGAATCTCCGATTTGCAGGCATTGAGTATGTTATATTGCATATTTATTTTTTAATTTTTGGTTTCTTCCTTTAAGCTGGAATTCATTGAAGAAATGGAAGAGGGTTCTGACATTACAGAAATACATTTAATTCTATTAGTAATATTTCATGCAGTCTTGGGATTTTTTTTAATCTTGAACAAACCAAAACCCAAGCAAAAAATCCCAGACACCACAGGGCCCTTTTGATGACTACTGTGCCTTAAGAGTATGCCTTCATGCAGTACTTCGTAAGAATACTGCGAATATTGAGAGAGTAATCAAATAAGTATTTGAGAGCTGGTGCATTTGGAAAACAAGATTTCAGAAAGTTACTTTTTCAACCTTTCTTTCCACATCTAGTTTTACTTTCATCTGGGATTTTAGCACTAGTTTAATTCACAGTAAAACTCCACCTGTTTTGCCATGCAATTATTCTGGGTTCTAATGGGAAGTTTGTTATATCACCTGAATGTATATTGCCTGTATACTCTGATTTCTGTATAGGTAGAATCTTTGCAAGCAGAAATAGAAGAGAAGACGGATGGTTACAATAAGGTGCTACTAGAAAAGGAGGAAAACCACCAAGAAATTGCATCTCGTGATGAAGAGATAGAAAAACTGCTGGCACAGATCCAAGAACTGGAGCACAACAGTACTGAAGTCTCAAAAACTGTATGCTACTTGGAACAACAACTGCAAAAAATGAAAAAAGTGGAAATGGAATTAAAACAAGTAAGTTTTAAATATTTATTTAAATGGGAGTGACATTATGCAGACCATGTTAGAGATGCAAAGGTCCTAATGAAGGGCTCGCAGTAGAAGTATTAGCGAAGCAGCAATTTATTATACGTTCTTGCAAGAGCAGATGTCCTAACAAAGTAGGCACACCTCTGGTCAGAGTTTTCAGCATTTTATACCCTATTCCTGTCCAGAGAAGTCCTTCCCTTGTTTCCCTATGAATTAGGTACTTCCAAGGTTTACAGGCACCTTCTTCATAACAGTCCATAATAGTTTGTAATTGCATGTCTGGCAGGTTCCTGCTTCCCCTTGGAGAAACTAATATTCCTGAGTTTACTGAGCAAAATGCAGTAACTTTCTAAGTTACTATTGTTCATATTAAATAGCCCTTAACTGTTGCCCCTTTATTAACACATCTTGATTGGCAATTGTGCACTTTTGTCCTTTTTCTTCCTTTTACTGCAAGACTTAGCTTCGGGCCTCAGTTTCCAGTAAGACCACTTAAGGCTTCTGGTCTTTGCTAAACGATTCTTGATGGGGCACTCTTTTATTCCTCAAGTTAATATAAAGATGATTATACTTCTTCTACAGTTTGCAAAAGCAACATTTCTCAGCATTTTCTACAGACAGTGTCTTCATGGGGTTAGCTAATGGTAGTTTTAACAGTGTTCTTTGAGGCTATCCCTGGTACCTAGTGATGTGTTAAACTTATATTAATGGCAGGCATCACAGACATGGTTTTAAAAACACTTTGGTTTTACAAACTATAATCCTACTTACCACAGAGACTGCTTTTTGACAGTTGTCATGTTTGCATATATGAGAGCTTCTCTCTTGCTTCTCTGAAAGTTATTGAGAAGATAGTTTTGCTGAATATTAAGCATCATGGGTTCTTCAATATGTACCTATGTTTAAAATCACATTATCTTAATGAGTAACTCTTCTTGTTATGTGTCTTTGGAGTCAGATCTGTTTGCCATATTCCAAAATTTTTGTATGCTTTGTCGCTACTGTAGATTTAATCACAGCTTAGAGTTAAGAATCTAAGTACAGTATTTGTCTTTTATCAAACATCAGAGTACCTTTTTCTACCTTCTTAAACTAAATATTTCCATTTCCCTTCAGCGCTTTTTCTTGGTTAAGTATTGTTGGTGTGTCTTGTCAAATTTAAAGATTGGAGACTGGCATGATCTAAACTACTTTGTTTAATTGCTAATTCTGTAAATATTTATTTCCATTACTTCACATTTTAAAAATACTGTACAAAATATTTTCTTGTTTTAGCTTCAGCTAACATGATACAGACTAGCCAGTCATACTTCAGTTACTGTTGTACACATTTATTTGGCATTTTTGAGATGGCATCTGCAGAGCTGCTTGGTTTTAGACTACCAAGACAGACATCATTGTACTTGACAAAGTCTAGTAAAAGGACTGGCAGTAGCTTGTCTTGAAGCATTTTCATGCAGTAAATAAGTGCCAACAGAGCTCTAAAAATGATAGCATGTCATGAAATTTTTTGGGTAAAAAAAAGAAAAGAAAAAGATTAAAAAAAAAAAATTAAAAAAAAAAAAAAAGAAAAGCTACTTGATAAAAATGTCAATTACAGAATTTTATTGTCCTCCAAATTCCAACATAGGAAAAATGTAGGTATTGCAGTTAATGGAGACTAGTGCTAGTAAGAAATATATCTGGTAAGTGTAATTTTGCATATGGAATGGTATATTTTTGTGAATAATGCTGACTAAACTCACAGCTAGCAGATAGATCCACTTAGCCTGCTGTCATGTGCATGGAGCAGGTCTTTGTTTTTTCCTGATCCAGTTCCTTTCAGTTGTTCAGGTTGTCGATAGGTAACGCTGACACTTTTGATTAGGGTTCTGCTGGGAGGGTTGCTCAGTTATTTGCTTGAGGTCTTGAAAGTGGAGCTCATTTAGGGAGTCTGCTGTACTGTGGATTTTGGTGTCAGTTAAAGAAGATACCACGTTAGGCTACATCTGCGTGGGCATCCAGAAGAAGGTTTTACAGTGAAGATGCATTAAAAGCTCTGATTTTTACCTGGGTTGCCACTTGTTTCTGCTGGGTCACTGTAGCAACTTCAGAACCTAGCAACTGGAGATTGCTAGGAGAGCCATACTGGTGCCATGAGCTATGGTACACTTGCTGCTTCTGCTGTCCAGTAAATGCAGGAACATCTGAGGTAAGGCAGCCCAGTTCTGCAGGAATCTGGATATTCATGTTGTTACTGGATGTTTTTTGTCAGTGATCAAGATGATGCAGGTAATGTGGGTTATTTTTAGTTGATACAAAACAAAAAAGGCTTTGTTGCTGTTTGGAGTTTGTTGTTATTTGTGTCCTTTCATGTATGGCATCTGGTAATACCATAGGTTTCATGTGAAGGCAAGAAGAGTTTTCATTTTTCCCTTCAGTGTGCACAAAAATATTTCTGTAATATGTCTTTCCTACCCAAAAAAACTGCAGGTTATGCTTTCATAATTTTTACATTTGTTTTTTATCCTGCCAGTGATAGCAGGTGTGAATGACTCAGCTTTGTACCCTAACTGCCTGTCTACATTGTAATTTCCTCTTTTCTGTTATGTGCTGTGTGTGCTTGGACCTGCCCCCAGAGCTGGTGAGAAAGTCGGCAGGGACTGCCAGGGGACTAGTGGGTGTAAGTCAGATGACCTGTTTAATATGGATGTGAATGTTTGGACATGTGTTTCAAATACTTGTTCTTTGGCATGCTTTTATGATACAGCATTGACTTTGTAATTTTTATTTATTTAACTGATGTTCCTTTCATTTTAAGATAGAAGATGCTATCCATGTACTCTGGGCCTTCGTTCTTTTTGATTATAGAAAAGGTTTACATATCATTTTAGCAAATTATTTGATGAGTCTAAAATAACTCATCTGTTAGAGGTATATGTATTGAGCTATGGGCAGTCAAAGTGTTGAACGGCAGAAGCAGTTACTGCCTTAGGTTTCTTCCCAGCTTTCCTTTATTGTATTAAGTACAGATATGTATGCCTGATGTTTGGATAACTTACCAAGTGAAACTTTCCTCCTTAAACTGACCCTGCTTCTGAGAAGGACTGTGAGAGAAAGAGGACCAAAGGAATTTAAAAAATAAACTATGGTAGCTTGACAGAGTATGGATCTGACAAACTTACTGCTGATGCTTCATGATCTGACTCGATATATTTTTAGTAGGTTTTTGATCTACGCAAACCTCTTCACCTCTTAAATTTAGCTTGGCAAACACACATTATCATAATAAAATTGTAAATGTCTACAGTAAGAAGATGTTTAGATACACATGTAAAAAACTGTGTAATTGAGAAAGTATAATATATCACTGAATGCTAAATATTTAGAAGTTGATATGGGAGTTGGAAAAGGTAAATAGCGCTTAACTGTTGCCCCTTTATCTATTAACACACCCTGATTGGCAATTGTGCACTTTTGTCCTTTATCTTCCTTTTATGTAAGACTTACTGGAAACTGATGCCTAAAGCTAAGACCACTTAAGGCTTCTAGTCTTTGATTAAACAATTCCTGATGAGACACCTTAAGTCTTTTATTCCTCAACTTAATGTTAGAAAAAAAAGATTATACTTCTTCTACAGTTTGCAAAAGCAACATTCCTCATCATTTTCTACACTGGGGTTTGTCAGGGATGATGAAGTATTTTGCAAGAATTGTTCTGATTAGGTGGGTATATATATTGTCAACAATTAATTTAACATACTAAGAAAAATATTTTGCAGGATAAAGAGGCATTGCAACAACAACAGTACAATAACCTGATTCAGATCTCAGCCCTACAGTCTAAATTGGATGAAACAAGGCACAGAGTAGATGGCAGTTCTGCCCCAGTGCTTAAGGAGCAGTTACAGACAGATCAGGAAGCACTTCAGACGAGAGAGAGAGAGGTAAGAGTTTTGGGAGGGTTTTGTAGACTACAGAGTCACTCACATAAATGCATAAGCACTTGGTGCACACTTGTAACTGTGAACTGAAGCCATTCAAAAACCCAGTGACTAATGTAGTAAATGTGCCTTCTTACCTGGTATTCTCTATGCTTTGGTGTTAACCAACCTTCCTTTTTATTGCGGTGTTCTGTTTTTGTTATTCCCCTGTCCATATGTCTCGCCTTCCACTAGAAACTGTCTTGTGATGATTCATATCAACTTTGATCATTACCTGTTGTAAACTGATTTTCCTTGCTTTCCAAAGTCAAAGTGGAATGGAAGGTAGATGCATTTTTGTTTGACTTTGAGAATGAGCAATCACTCCTTTGTGTTCAAAAAGGACAATAATGGTGTCATCTGAACTTCTCTATTTTGTGAGCCAGAGAATTTTAGCTGTGACTTCTTGTGCCAAGCTAAGCTGAAACACAGTGTAATTGGTCACATTGTTTAGAACTTTTATTGGATTTATGAGCACATACTCCCCTGCTGTATGTTTATGTAACATTACATAATTATTATAGTATCTCCAATACACAAACATACAATCCAGTTTGGGATGTGCAAAGAAGAAAAACAACAGTGATCCTCCAATTAATTGTACACGATTATTTCAAGAGTAGTAAGATAATGAAAACTAATTTCTTACATATGGGTGGTGGTTTAGATGCAGCTGCTTGCTCTAAACCACCCCACCCCCAAAGAGAGGGCTGTTGAAGGGGGAGTGAGTTTTTCTGATCAATCTCTGGCTCTCTGATGAATCAACTTCTGGATGAGGATTGGGGAGTCTCAATTGGTGCAATACTGACATTGGTGCACTTTGTTGGTAGTGATTGCTACCTGCTGCTCTTCAGCCTTAATCAACCTCACCACAGAAGGGTCCTCTGAGAACCTGGATGAATTTAACAACTGTTCAACTTCCACTTCAGCAGCAATACCAAAGGTCCACTGGTACCCTTTTGTGTCCTTGAAATACCCCCTCCCAAGATAGTCTATGCCGAGGACATGTGGGGCCTCTGGGACAGTCATAATGGGATGTTTATGCCACTCCTTCCCAGTTAGACTCACTTAAGCCTCTAGTACAGTCAGCTGTTGGGGTCCTCCTATCACCCCAGAAATACAGGTGGGTTCAAGCCCTCTGTAGTTTGATGGTATCAGGGTGCACTGTGTGCCAGTATCTACTAAAATCTTATATTCCTGTGGGCCTAACATACCAGGCCATCAGATCCACACAGTCCAGTAAACTGTATTATCCCTTTCCTGGCTGGAGTCATGGCCCCTCTGATTCTGATCACAATCACTCAGTGCTTGTGGAAATGCCTTAGAGGTCTCCTTAAGAGGATTGGAAGCAATATCAACCCTCCTACTATGTCTGTCGAATTTCTCATTGGAAACAGGAGTAGCATTTTTCTTGGAAGAATCCTTTTTTATGATTGCCTTCCCTCACAGTTCATATACTCATGCAGTGAGGATTGAAGTGGTTTTTCCATCCCACTGCCTCCTGTCCTCTCCCTGGTCACTCAGTCAGAACCACAGGATACCACGTGGTGTGTACCTCCCATATTCTTTCTCTTAGGCAGAGATGAATCTACTCCTAATTGCTGAGATATTGGCCTGTTCAGGTGGAGAGTAAGACATGTTGTCTTTGATTTTTCTGGACCTCTTAGGACAGTTCCTCCACAGCTGAGACACAGGTCTATAGGGAGAAGAAACACTTCCTTCATATTGCCAGAGCTAGCCAACTGTTTTCTCCACCCCTTGTCCCTGGCTGTCTTTGCAGGACACCACTGCCAATGAGTTGGAATATGATGGTGCACTTTGTAGGAGCTTCTGCCATATAGGTGGTATGTGCCGAACTTCATCTGGGTCTGTGGGCAACTGCTTGTTGCTCTGATCGTTATAAATCATCACCGCTAATTCCCTTAGGTACTGAACACCTCTCTCCATGATGGTCCACTTGCCCAGTTGACATGTAACATCTTCCTTGAAAGGGGTACCTTTCCTTTACGCCTGACAGGAGTTGCCCCCAGAGGCTGAGGGATTGTGTCCATTTTCCAAATGCCTTGTCAATGCCCACTCCCTGGGTGGACAGGGACAGCTGCTCAGCCTCCTTCCCCTCCAAGTCCAAGCAGCCAGGTGATGATCTGCTTACCTGGAAGACAGGTGAAATAATTTTGCACATCTTGCAGTTCACTCAGGCGTAGGTATTGGGTGATGACCTCTGGCTCTTCCTGTTCTTGTTATGGCCCTGGCTCCTTCTCATCCCTCACTACACAAACTGATGGTTTTTTGTGTATTTCTTTTTTAAGATGAAGTTGACTGACACCAGTAGAGGTTGGTTCTCTGGGTCAGTTGCAGTACTTGCCAGCCTGTTTTTAGGTCAAACAAATTCCAAGGCTGCGTACACATACCAGCCCAACTTCATACCCAGTGATAGAATCGTATCATATTTCCAGTATCCAATACACAAGAGTCCTGACCCATTTCCCAGCAGTGATAAACACCACCACTGGGAACATGTAAGAATACATATGGCTTCACACAAGACCACCATGAAAACAAAGGGGCTAACATTGAGAACATGAACTATTTAACTACTGTACAAAAAAGAAATGTATATAACAAAATGGTTTTGATATGTTTTAGTCAGATTTGGTTCTTATTTCAACCCCTCATGCCTCATGTTGGGCACCAAAAAAGCTGTGTTGGTTTAGATACAACTCTAAGAGTCCTGTCCCTCCCCTCAGGACAGGAAAGAGGCATAAAAATTGAAAAAACCCCACATGACAGTTGAGGTATGGAGGGTTTAATACAGCAATGCAACAGGGGAAGCAACAAATAACAGTAATGAAACAATAACAGTATTTTTCGCCAAGAAAGGAGAGCAAACCTGAGAAAATGGAGCCCCACAGCCTCAGCTTTGCTGTGCCTTGCCTGTCCTGCCCCCCACCCTTATATACTGGGCGTGACATCAGTATAGTGCCTGGCTTGGTTGTCTATCTGAACCTAGGATGTTATTGAAGTTCCGTGTCTATTATGAAGCCTGGCTTCAGGACCCACTAAGCCTTTTTCGTTCTCAAAGCCCCATTAGCTTGCTGCCCATTAAAGCAAGAGATGATCAAAGCTGTGGATGGCAAGACCACAGTGTTTCTTTGAGAGGTCTTTGCTCTCAAGCTTTCAAACAGCTACAAGCACAGAAATGTGGTTATTGACTCTTTATAGTTTGAAGGAGTCCATGTCAGTGCTGGAACTTTTTTGATTGTGTTACTGGGATTAGCACTGCAGTGCTAACTTCTGGGAGGAGGAGAGTGGTGATTATGTTAACTGTGATTACATTAGACATCTAATGCTAATGTGTCTCCTGTTGTTATGGCAAATTACATCAGTGTTCAGGTATTGATTGTTCAGAAAGTAGAATAACGTATCTTGCATATCTTTTATGAGCAGTTAGTATTTTTTTTTTTCTTTTTCTAGAGAAATGGAAAAACGCCTTTGCAGTACTTTGGTTTTGCAGCTGAGGAGCTGTAACACTAACTTCTTACTCTTTTTGTCTCAAGTATTTATTAGTGCAAATTGATTCAAGAGAGTTTAAATCATAGAATTTGCTGAAGTTATGTGCCCTCAGTAAATAAGGTGATGAATGAATTTTTATCTTTTCTGCTTAAATAAGAGGACTTAATTGAATAAACTGTGCTTTTTTTTTGTCTTGTTTTAGATTGCAAGCTTGTTAGACCAACTAGAAAAATATAAAGATAATTTGATCAGTAAAAATGAGGAGATACTGCAGCTGAATTTGCAGTTAGAGATGCAAAAAAACCTTATCACTTCCAGCATCAGCCAGCTTCAGTTAGAGAATGCACACTTGAAGGTAGGTTTCCTTAGCTTTAGTGTACACCAGCTAAAATTTCAGAGCCCTCCTTTCTTGAGTGTTGCAGCCTTCATTTGGTGATGTTGTAATCAGATAAGTTTGTTTCTCTTGTCAAGGCAATATTGCATTATTGGTACAAAGCTAATGGTTATTGTGGAAAACTCCACCCCTCATTCCCACCCCGATACTTTAGAATCATGCGTATGGAATTATCTTCTAAAGTAATTCAATTTAAATAAAAATCTTAGGTTTTTTTTTTTTTTTTTCCTAGCCCTGACAGATTATGAACTACAGTGTTGTCATTTAGTAAACACTGTATGGTTTTGTGTGCATTCCTGGCCTCTACAGCCACAGTAAATGTTACAAATTAGAAAACTGATTGGTTGTCAGTCTGGCAACTGGAGTGTTCATCTCTCACCTTGAAAGTTGAGAAATGTTGTGGCAATCTAATCCAGTGGTACAAATCTCCACAAAGTAGCTGTAGTTGTGTTCTCAAGTTCTTTAACATTATAGTTAGGAGGAGACTGTTTAAATAAAGCCCTTGGTTCTGTTCTGCCATTAGGTTGTGAGTGAAGTCCTTTCTAATGAGATTGCTCTTTTTTTTTTTTTCTCATCAGGAAGATCTAACAAAACTTCACGTGAGGCAAAATCAGGACCTTGGTATTAGTGATTCCTCAGCCTTGTCATTCCCCCAAGCACTACTTAAAGAAAAGAACCAAGAAATTGATCACTTGAATGAGCAGATGAAGAGGCTCCAGCACAAGCTAGAGAATACTCTGCAGAATAAAGTAAAAGTACTTACTGTAAGTTCAATGCTTGATTTCAAGGGAAGCAAAGAATCTTATTGTAAATTAAATCTATTTGATAATTCTCTTAGGAAAGTAGAGTCTTCTGAGTAGCTACCAACTGATGTGTGCAGTTCTTCCTGTTGTTAAATCTGTGAATTAATTCCTTTGTGATTCAGAAGAAAAACGTAATTTCAACTCTACGTGCAATAGTAATTCTGCCTATCTACAGTAATATTCAGACCTTATCCATTTGCTTAGGTTGTGGAAGACCAAAAATCTGAAATTGAAGAACTCAGATCTCTTGTTGAGCACCTTCGCGGTGACCAGGAAAGGCTGCGTAAGGACAAAGATGAAGAGGTAGAACAACTCCATGGAGTAATTGAGAAGCTTCAAAAAGATCTGGCACAATTTGGACCAGTATATCATGAAGCTGGTGACAACCAAGATGATCTCTATCAACTTACATTGGGAAAGCCAGTGGAAAACCTTCAGAATGACTTGAGAAAGGGACAGGTAGATTGTCAGGGTCATAGTGATCCAAACAGAAGAAATGCATTGCTACTCTCCAAGGTGAGAGAACTTCAGGAGGAACTAGAGCTTGTCTCAACTGGTAGAGAAGCTCTGCAGCAGCAACTGGAAGAGAAAAAATCACAGTTCAAAATGGAAGTGGAAATTTTGGAGAAAAAATGCCAAAAATTACAAGAGTCATCAGAGCAGAATGCTGCAGAGCTCACCTCTCTGAGAATGCAATACAGTGCACTTCAGGAAGAGCACAGCCTTTTCCAAACACATTTTTCTCAGAGAAAGGTTGAAGCAAGGATGACTTCTCACATTCAAGAACCTAAAGATACTGTGAGAGAAACAGAAGCAAATACTCTAGAGAAAGATATGCAAATTAAGAAAATGGCAGATCAAATAGAAGCTGACACAGCCAAGTTGCAGTACTTAACAAAAAAGGTAGCAGAGCTTCAAACTGAGTTGGAAAAGAGAAATGCAAATCAGGCTCAAGATGTTTACAGTCTTCAGCTGGAACTTTCTAGACTTGATTTCCAGGTGCAAGCACTGAATAAGAAAGAAGTAGCTTATCAGAGAGAAATCAATGAACTGCAAGGTAGCACTGCAAAACTGAAAGATCAAATCAAGGCATATGTGAAAGAGCTTGAAGCCTTACAATTGGAAAGAGATGACCTGATGTCACAGTTGGAGTTGTACAAGCCAAAGGAGCAATGTGAAGAGACTAACCTCAAGCCATTCTTCCAGAGTGAGAGAAAAGATGAAGTCCTTAGGAAAGGAATGGAGGAATTGGAAGAATTGGAAGCAAATGTTGATCAGTCATTTGCAGTACTGGCTTCCCCTACTGTTAAATGGGTATGTGATTTATTTTTTCATAGTGTTATTTATTTAAAAAAATACAATTCTATGTCATATAAAGCCATATAGTTTATCCCTTTCAGTGCTATAAGAAAGGGTGAAGAGGAACACTGTGGGATACAAATGTCTGTGGTGAGTCAGTTGAAGGGTCTGTCTATATTTGTGCAGTTTCTCCATCAGTGGCTAGAGGTAGATACCTGGAAGGTCTAAGAAGCAGGCAAGGATGCATGGAAACCTAATCCAGTTAGGTTTTTTGAGATGGATATGGTTTTGGGCATGGATCCTGAGGTATGTATTGGGTATAGGTGACAAGGTGTTGGCAGTGGGGAAGCTGCAGGGTGACCCCTATGAGAAAAGTCCTGGACTGCTTCATGCTGAGCACAGCTGAGACCATCAGCCATATATGTTGCATTGCAGCAAAATCATATTTAAGAAAGGGCAAAATTCTGCATAGCCAGTGAAGACTAAGGGGGGAAATAATGTGTGAGAAACAGACCATGTAACAGACCATTCTGAAACAGATGACCACACTGCAGGGGAGGAGGTAGAGGAGTTTAGAATGAAGGAGCAAAACTGAGCCTGGGGAGAAAAGGACAGGGAGGAGGGAAGCTGTTTCAGTGTTTGTCTTTATTTCTTGACATCCAACTCTATTTTAATGGCAATAAATTAAATAAATTTTCCCCAAGTCAAGTCTTGGGGAGAAAGTGGTTAGTAGGTGATATCCCTGTCTTTATCTCCACCCATGAGCTCTTTCCATCTTATTTCCTCCCCCTGATCTGTTGAAAAGGGAGAGCGAGAGAATGACTTGGGTGAGTATCTGTCAGCCAGCCAAGGTTAACCTGCCACGAGCTGCTAGGACTGTTTATTGTGTTTTATGGCTATCTTGGAGAGCTGCTTGAAAATACTTTGTCATGTATCATATTTTTTTTTTAGAAATCTTTATTCACTGTGATTCTAATATTTACTTTGAATCTTTGTCTAGAACCATTTGCTCCAGATAACCTAGTCTGAACTTTTGGAAAGCCTTACGATCCAGATGACCTTTTCTTCAGAGAGCTGTAGTTGTCTGTCATGTACCAACTTAGTGTCTTTTAATGCTGTCTTAGAGTTGATAAGAGTTCGTGGATTTTGGGGGTCCTGACTGGCAATATGATACGGACATAAAAATCCAAGGTGGTTGACTTATACTGTACTACTTGCCCCTTCATAGTGCGAAGGGAAGATGACTTTTCAGCACCAGGTAGAAATGGTAGTTTGTAGGTAGAATTATTGGATTTCCAAGTTAAGCAAAATAACTGAGTTTTAATATTGGTATCACTAATGGTAAAAACCTACTTGCAGAGTTACTGTGATTACAGAATATTTCCTATTACTTTGCCATTTTGCTTCATAGCCCAGCAATCACAACAGGATGCAGTTCTTTGTTTTAAAACCTACTCAGTAATAACAGTGTGTTTTCATTAGGCTTTTGTCTGTTATCTTTAAGATACACTGATGTATTTAGGATGTATCTTATTTAAATTATACTCAACTGCCATCTCTCCTAATTTAAGGAAATGATAGGATAATTACTATGTAAAATGGCATGTTTAATTTTTAAGCAGAAATGGAAGAGCTGTGCAAAATGTGATGATTACTGCTGTTTGTATCTTTATTTGCTTAGAAGTTCTAGTTTGGATCAATGCCATTTGCCTAGGTTGTACTCTACATTCAAGATATGTCTTGGAAATCACTCATAAAAAGGAAAAGGTGGGAATAGCATTGAATGACCTATGCAAAATGACGTATATCAGACCATTGAATGTATGTATACAAGGCAGCATCAGAGCTTAGCCACCTGACTTCCAATCTAGTGGTCTACTGGACTACATTGCTTATACAGAATGCTAGATCAGCAACACTGGCTTTCTCTTGTCCATAATAAAAGCACAGCTGCTTGATCTCAGCTTAGTAATGGTTATTTGTTACAAACTTACATTACCAGAATATGCTGTGTGAGTTCCAGTCAACTGCATTATTTATACTGTTTTGTCATGTAAAATACAATGTGAGGTACATGCATCATTTAAAAATAGTTGCTGTAGATACAATTTGAGAACGCATGTAAAATAAATGAATATGGAAATGGTTCGCGTAAAAAATATTTTACATTTGAAAGCAATGCTGGGAGAGTTGAAGGCTAAGAATACTGCACAGAATTTAATTTTAAAGGTGGTATCTCATAAAGAAGAAATTCTTAATTAGGTTCAGCAAAAAAGGAGCTAGGATACAGTGAAGAGAAAAGTGGTAGACTTTTTGAAGGATATAAAGGCATGCTGTATTTCTGGGGGCAGATAAATGTTTTAAAATAATTTTTCAAATAGAAGCTTAAATTCTGTTTAAGTTCATGGATACTTGTCAGTATATATATTTCCATGTGTAAGTGCTGCCTGCTTTAAAGTTGGAGAATGTATTGAAGTAAACTACCATGTCTTCAGGCAATTATTACAGTAGACCTTTTCCTATAGATCTAGCTCATCCCAGTATAAGGAAAGGTATAATATTTGTTTTAGAGAATCAACTATCTGAGGAAGATGGTAACTATGAGCCTAAGAGCTGGAGAAGGGGGAAAATAACAATATTTGGGTACCTCTGTTGTTCTAGTATGGATTAGCTAAATGTCGTTATACAGAACATCTTCAGAGGAAAATAAATAACTGCTGTTTGGAGTACCAAGACAGAAAACCCACATGAGATTAAGTAGCTCTTTACTTAACCCTGAATAGTCAATGACAGCTTGTTCAAATTGTTAATATTGAAGAGCCTTTGTGCAATATTGAATATAATGCAAACAAATGCTTCATTCGTAGAGGAGCAAAGAACCCCTTTACAGTTATTTTTGGGTTCAAAAGTAGAAACAATGTGAAAATTAGAGAACTTATTAAAACAAAAGCTGATGGAGCAGCTAATATTATAAAGTACTTGCACCTAGCACTAGCCTTAAAACAAGCTAGGACTTATCAGCAAGATGGATGGTTATCACAAAAGGAATAAGGTGGTGGTCTAAAATTAGAGAGAGAACATGTATTCAGTGTATCATACATAAAAGGTATGGAGAATGAAATTCAATTTGCATGGTGGCAGGTTTAAAATAAGCTAAAAGAAATACCCTTTCAAACAGTGCACCATTTAGACTCAGCCACGGAGTCTAAGATGTCAAAAGAGTAGTTTTATCTTAAAATTACTTCATTGAAGCGACTGAAGGAAAAAATCAACCAAGAACTGTTGAACAGAATGATGCTGACTGTGCTTATGGCCTAGGATCAATGGACTTTGGATTGCAGGGAGCTTGGCAAGCATGCTTGAAGAGGTACTGCTTTGCAAGGACAGGGCAAATCTCTGCTATCCAGCAGGGTTCCTTTGCATAATGATTGTTCTAGTCCTGTTAAATCTTCTTTGGAATGATGGTGGTAAAACTGAGAGGAAACTACAGAACCAAGGATCCAAAAATTCTTGATTTGAAGAGAGGAGAGAAGGGGATGGTGGGGAAGGCAGCAAGGAGGGAAAACAGAGCCTTCCTTAAAGGGGAGGAGGCTTTGGGAGAATTCAGTGCCTGTGGCACTGAAGTTGAAAAACATGGAGGGAAAAGACAGACCTGCGTAAGTTGTGGAGGTGTTAGAAGAGAAGCTGTAGCGTGGCATGCTAAACATACTTTCTAGAGTCTCCTTTCTGCCACAGAAGAGGCACAGCCTTTGCCATTGAGCACACCTGTGCTTACTGTTCCCTTTGGAGTTTGTACATTAATGGCATCAGCAAGCCTTGGAATTATAGCACATTGGGCACTAGCCTTAGGGTTCCTTTATTGCTTGCTGATGGTACACTTGGATCCCTGAGGTTATAAGGATGAGGGGTGAAGGTACTTTCATGATGCAGTTCAGAGATGTTCCATTTGGATATCAGCTTCCAGGTAGAGTGAGTAATAGGTTAGAGGCTAAAAGACAGGAATGAAAATTTTTGACTTCTTGACTTCAGGTGCAAGTAGTGGAACTTGTTGAAGCAATGGCTCTGCAATAACAGCCTTCCCATGGTGTCTATGACACACCTGATTGTTGAAAAGATCAGCAAGGTGATAGAAAAAGAACAATAACTTTGGGAGACCTTGGGAAGGGAAGAAAGCTCTTTGTATAGAAATGCTGACTGAGAGTCCTTGTAGCAAGGTAGGCAGAGATGTATCATGGCATAGTATTGACTTTATTCAGGTGTGACAGCAGTCTGAATGTGGAAGTCTAGCCTTGGCCTGGTCGGTGACCATACCCTCACACTGTGGAAAGTTGCTGGGAAGTTTCTGTGGCCATTCAGGTACCCAAGCCCCTAGGCTGGAAAATAGTTATGTGCAAGGATCCCAAGAACTGAGTAAGATGAATACCTGTTGTTTCCCTGCTGGCCTCTGTTAGAGATGATGTTGGGTTAGAAAGACTTTGGTCTGACCTGGTGTATCTGCTTTTACAGATTCAGAATTTGAGAAATGGTCTGCAGTGTTGGTGATAAGCAGAGACCTAAATCTGTTATTTGGTACTTGGAAAAAATAAAACAAAATAAAATAAATTGGGTAGAGTACCCCTGTGGGAACAGGATGAAAAGGTACAAGTATGGCCTTGCCACAATTCAGGATAAAGCATGTTGGTATGTATGGCTGCTGTCTGCAATGACGAGACATGTGAATCCATGTTCCTCTTCCCTCCAGTTACTAGAAGCAGATGGTCAACAGTTTCTCCTGGATTGAAATAGCAGCATAGGAATGATCTGTAGACTTCTTAACCATTTTTTGCTGGTGCCCTGGATCAGGAATTAAGCTTTAGGAAAGTTCAGAAGTTTTGTCCAGTTACAAATCAAAACCTGTTGCTTTACTATGTGTTTGAAAGTAGGAAGATTATGTACACAGTTAAAATGAATACTTTTTTTTTTCCCCTGATTGAGACAGAAGTCAGCTCTGTAGAAATACATTTGCTTGTTGTATTGATTATTTTCTTTTCCTATTGATGATATGCTTGTTAAAAAACCTGGTTAGTTGGCATATATACTGAAGTGTCAGATGATTTTTACATAAAATCTGGGAATGATAATAGATATAAGTATTAAATTTGAGAAGGTCTTTTTAAATGCATGTTTATCGGTTTTTAAAATAGTCTTTAAATTCAATTAAACAATTAATGTGTTATTTCATTGCAGGAAAAATGTGAAGTTATGTTTGACTTGACGGCTCACAATATAAATCCAAAACCTCAGATTAAGCAATCACAAAAAAATATCTTGACTCAGGGACTGGACGTGATCAACAGCTCTGAAGAAGCGCATGATTTTAAAAAGCATTGCCAGCAAATGTTGGAAATTCATCATACTCCTGAATCTCCAAGTCACAATTTGAACACTTCAGAAGAATTCCAGAATTTCGTTGCAGATACAGCTTTATGGGGCTCACCTGAGATTGTGAGAAAGCAAGATATAAGTGTGGAAGTTCAACCAGTGCTTCATCTGACACCCTTTTCAGAAGTCGAAAGCACAGATCTTGAAATGATGCACACCAGATCAACTGTGCAAGAAGATAATTCTGTATTGCTGGGCTATTGTAATTCGTATGAAAATGGCAGTGAGGAAGCAGCAGTGGGAATAGACAGAAAATCTCCACTTTTCTCTGAAAGCAGCTACTCTGTTGATGATGACCAAGATATGGAGAAGATTTTGGTAAGTGATATTTCATATTCAATTTCATTCTAATTAAACAGGACTGCTTTGATCTGTCCCCCTTGGATCATTGTTAGGCCGTTGGCTCCAAGTAGTAGAAACACATCGAGAAGAGTAGGTCCAGTAATGTTCTGGATATACGAGTGTTAGTTCCTCTCTTGCTGTCCGATGATAAAGCAAATTCTGGCCTGTACTGAAACACTGTCTACCACTGCTTCTTATAATTGAAACAATCTTTCAAAACCTAAAATTGATCAATAAGCTGCTTACAGAAGGCTTTGCTTACTTCATGTCTATACACTACTGATGTGATGTCAGTAAAAATATGGGTATTGCTCTTGTGCTTTCAGAAGGTTGGTTGAGAGGGCTCTTCAAATCCTGGTACTTGAGCAGTAACACTACATGGAAGTAACTGACAAATTTGTGATAATACTTCATGTGCAAGTAATTGAGCTAAAACCTGCAAAATGTTTTTGCTATCATGGTACTCAATTTACTATAACATCTTTCCACTTCTTAATATCTTGTTGAGTGCTAGAAGAGACTATTTCAAAATCAGAGAATGAAGGTTTTTCTTTTTAATGGAAATATTTTATATATTTGTGTTTGCATAACATAGACAGGTGTGCTCTTTGATGGGTTAAAAACTGGCTGGAAAGGCCCAGAAAGTTGTAGTAAACAGAGTTAAATCCAGTTGGCGGCTGGTCACCCAGGGCTCTGTTTTGAGGCTGTTCTTGTTCAATATCAGTGATCTAGATGAGGGGATGGGGTGCTTCCTCGGCAAGTTTGCAGATGACACCAAATTGGGTGGGAGAGTTGATTTTGCAGGTATGAAGGCTCTTCAGAGTTGATCTGGACGGGTTAAATTGATGGTCCAAGGCCATCTGTATGGGGTTTAAGAAGGCCAAGAGCTGGGTCCACCATTTTGGAAACAATCACCCCAGGCAATGCTACAGGCCTGAGGAAGAGTGGCTGCCGAGCTGCCCAGTGGAAAAGGACCCGAGGATGCTGGTTGACAGCTGGCTAAACATGGAGCCAGCAGTGTGTCCAGAGGCCAATGGCATCCTGGCCTGTATCAGAAATAGCATGGCCAGCAGGAGAAGGGAACTGATTGTGCCCCTGTACTCGTCACTGGTGAGGCCACACCTCAAGCACTGTGCTCAGTTCTGGGCCCCTCGCCACAAGAAAGACACTGAGTTGCTGGAGTGAGTTCAGAGAAGGGCCATGAAGGTGATGAGGGGCCTGGAGAACAAGCCCTGTAAGAAGAGGCTGAAGGAATTGTTTAGTTTGCATGTCATGGTTTAGGGTCAGGGCAGCCCCTTAGACCTAAAACAGACACTCTCTGTTAGCCCCCCTCCCTCCCTCCCCTAAAGGGGAAGAGAAAGGGAATAAGGGAGAGAGACTTAGCGATTAGAAAAGGAAACTAGAACAGCTTTAATAAAAATTAAATTAATAATTATAAAAATGGAATATATACAAATATATACAAAACCAGTATCGAACCCAACCCCCCTGATGGTAATTACATCACTGTCACCACTGATGCTGTGGAGCAGGCACCGGGGGAGTCCCAGACTGGGCCCCGCAGCAGATAGGAGCTGTGTTCAGGAGCTGGATTCTGGTACCGGGTTCAGGAACACGCAGATCGCATCGAAGGCAGAACGGACAGGGTCCTCCTTGTGTGCTCCGAGGAAGGAACCGAAAGAGGACCCAAGCCAAGCCAAACAAAAGCTGGCAAAGCAGTCCAAGAGGGGAGAAGAGCCCAGAGAACCCTTGGATCCCTCAGCTCTAAGCCGAATATGATGTATATGGGATAGAATCCCTCATTGGTCAGTTTAGGGTCACCTGTTTGCAGCCTTTCACTTTCTGCATCCCCCAGTGTGGTACACAAGATCCAGCAGTGGCCTTGGTCTGCATACCAATCCTTGGTAGTAACTCTAAACATGAGGTGTTATCACTGCTAGAAGCAGACACTGTCTGTGAAAACAGGCTGCTAACTTCAGGAAGTGTAGTTAATTAGAAGAACTGAGCTGAAAAGTAAAATCACTGAACAGAATTAGTTCAGTTCTCACTCAAACCAGGACATTGCAAAAGAGGAGGCTGAGGGGAGACCTTATACGTCTCTACAGCTACCTGAAAGGAGGTTGTAGTGAGGTGGTTGCAGCCTCTTCTCTCAAGTAAATAATGACAGGACTAGAGGAAATGGCCTGAAGTTGTACCAGGGGAGGTTTAGATGAGGTATTAGGAAGAATTTCTTTACTGAAGGAGTAGTCACGTGCTGGAACATGTTGCCCGGGGAAGTGGTGTAGTCACCATCCCTGGAGATTGTCAAAAAATGTGTAGATGAGGCACTTTAGGACATGCTCTGGTGGGCTGGTGAGGTGGGTTTTGTTTGGGTGGGTGTTGTTCGTGGGGTTTTTTGGTGGGTTTTTTTTGTTGTTTTTTTTTGTTGCTGTTGTTTTAGGGTTTTTTTTTGTTGTTCTGTTTTAATTTCTGTGATTTCATAGGAAGATACAGTCTATACTTCAGAAAAGTAGTCTTCAGTTGTATGTATTTGTGTCTTGCTCTTGAAGGGCACTTAACTATAAATACACGTCTGTTTCTTAAGACTATTGAAAGTAAGGAGAAAAAAAAAAAAAAGGAGATGGAATTGGTTCCAAAGAGCAGCAATGTTGGATTCATCATGATATTTGTCATCTCTAACACTAAATGTCAAGTAGACATTTCCTAAAATCTGCACTACCAACAAAGTTGTTTTAAATGCAGAAAACTCTAAAGCTGGATTCAGAAAACTAAATATGAAAAATTATTTCCAAGCAGATGAGAGAAGCTGATCATCTACCTTTAACACCTTCTGATTTACAAGATGATATAAGATCAAGAGCATCTGCCATAGATGCTATGAGTGATGGATATGGCAGCAGTAAGTTTAACATTGTATATTCCTTTAACCTTTTGTTAACTTCAATATAAAAATACTGTAATGTTTCCCCTTTCTCCCATTTTCTTTTACTGTGGATCTCTTATTTGAAAGCTATGCCTTTCTCAGGTGATTCTTTGTTTAGAAAGACTTGTGTATTTGTGCCAGTGGTCTGCTTATACTTTTTCATCTTTATATGCTGAAAAGGAGTCATGAGGTTTCCATGAGTCCTGACTTAACTACAACACTTTCCTGGTGCTAAAGGCAGCTTAAAACTTCTTTACTTGCTTAAGTTAGTCATCCAACTAATTTCAGATGACACTATATTTATACTAGCAGAAGAAATTATTATTTTGCAAGCAGTTATGCTGGTTTCAAATTCTTTTTATCTTTTTAACACTTGTGGGTGTGGGGGGCTGTCTCTTTCTTCAGATAACAGCTCAAATTTGGCAGCTAAACTAAAGCAGAAGCGACAAACATCAGACGACCCAGATGCTAGTTACATGGATTATCTGCCGTACTGTGGAATGTTTCCAGATATTATGAAATCAGTGAGAGAAAAGGAAATACTTTCACCACAGCTGAAGGTAATAGACAATTAATATAAGCATGCCAGCAAATTAAAACTGAAACAGCAAAAATGAAATGCTACTAATGTGTTAACAGTTTATGATGTGAAAGCAGCAGCTATGTAATGGTTTAAACTTCAAGATGATTATAATTCCTGAGTCACTTTTGCATTTCTTATGCAACAAACTTACTGACATTTGTCTTGGTTATACTTGCTAGAATTGAAAAAGTTTTGCTAGGACAACACTGGTGATGTTCCAGAATGTGTCAGTATAAGAACTGATTGACTTGATCTACTCATTTGTCTTGGAGGCTTTACAGAAAGCTTTTCATAAATAAGCATAACTTATTTATTGTCCTCCTCTGCCTATTCTTATCATTCTGATATGATGGAGAGCTGTGGAAACACTACTAAAAAGTGTAAAGGGATATTTCAGAGTCCATTCAAGGAGCATGAAGAACATGCAAAAGACTGAGTAGTTGACTGCTTATACTAGTCATCAAGGCAAGTATATTCCTTGGACTCTGGTTTGGTGCTACATCTGAATGAGCTCTCAGGAACTCCAGCTGGTGAAAGAGATAAATTCAGTGCTCCAAATCATCTCATCTTACGAAGCTGATGAAAAGTACATGGATAAGTGCAGTAGGCTACAGGAAGTTTGAATACTTGAAGAAACGTGAGTAATAAGAATTGGAACAAATATACCTCTTAGAAAGTGAATGCTGCATCCTAAATTGTTTAGCAGATTCTTTCAGCTGTCTCAGCAAAATGAAGGAAGGCTGTGCCAGGGGAAGGTAAACTTGAATTCAGACTCAAGGTGACTGACAAGTAACTCACAAGATGAAGGAGACTGGACCTTCATCTATGCTTGAGGCAGAAGGAAGGAACCTTCTTCAATCTTCTGAAGTGCCCCTTCATAACAGATGTGATGCTTGGTGGTTGGAGAATGAGGAGAACACTGAGTAACTAGCATGATCCAGGAAATGCCAAACAAGCAAAGCTGATGCAACCACTCGCTCTCATTAGAATCGGTGCTACCAGAAAAGCACGTAAAGTATTATTAAGTGGAGAGTCCTTATTGAGAGGCACTGAAGCACCCATTTGATGTCCAGACACTTTCTCTAAAGAAGTTTTCTGCCTACCAGTGTAACAAATTCAGAGCTTCCAAACCCCCTTGCTTTCTAATGCTTCTTACTGAGCTGGGAGACTAGGTGTGGCTGGGTAAGGATTCTGAGGTAAGTACCCAATAACAATGGAGTTGTTATTGAGCAAGCCTTATTTATTGCAGTGCTGGTGCAGCACTGGGGATTCTCCACCGTAAATGCTCTAACGAATTAGCAAAACACAGCAGCTCATACGCAGAAAAAAAATATACATATTCATCAAATTTCCTGGAAAGGGCAGTCTTATGCTAATGGATTCCCAGAATTCATTTACATAGCGCAAGCATGCATAATAAAATTAGGGTTAGGGTCTTTTCCTTTTTCGTTCATAGTCTTCCTCACACTATGCACTAGTTGAACTTTGGGCTTCCTTTGCCCATACATGGTCATGAAGTTAGCTCATGCATCCTGCAGTCCTGGGATACTTCAAGAAGGTCAGTTTAAATTAGTTCCCAGGTGTTTAACATCCTCTTCTGTGCTTATCTTGATATCTTGAGTCCTTGTTATTAGGGGTGCTCAGGCTTAATGAACTGTATCAAAGCTTGTTTAATTTTTGACAGCAAGAAGTTGCATGTTTTGAAACATCTCATTATCAACTCTACACAACAGATGATTAAACTATGCAAGTGAGGCTAAGAAAAGAATACAAGTAAGGCTACTATATAACACAATAAAAAAAATACAAGTAAAAAGGTATACTGGTAAAATTTCTGTGTATCAACTGGGGAACAACCAGGGATGTCAATCCTTTCACCAGGAGCTTGTATTTGTGACATCACTGAAAGGCTGCCATGCCTGATGAAGCCAACAAATTATCATCCATTCCTACCATTCCATGTTAGGGTCTAATAATATGGTACTAAGGCAACTTGGAACCATCAAAAGAGACTGTGTGTCCCTCAGATCAATGTTAAAAGGATTGCAAGCACAGGTGGCATTCTTCTCTATTGTACCAGGCAGAGGAAGGGGTCCAGGATGGAGGACAGAAACAGGTGAATGCCTGTCTGTGTAGCTGGTGCTATACTCAATGTTTTGGTTTCTATGATCCTGGATGTACCTTTGAAGTCTGTTGGGAGCTGATTGGATTCATCTGACCAAGAGGGATGAAAGTGTCTTCACCAATAAGTTGGCCAAACCTGCAAGGAGAGCATTACATTAGACAGCGAAACACCTGTGAAATGACTGGAAGACTCTAGGGCTTTTTCCTCCAAAAAGGTGACACAATCAACAGCCTGAGTGAAGTGCCTCTATGCCAATGCACATAGCATGGATGACAGACAGGATGAGTTGGAAGTCCCTGTGCAGCTAGAAAGGTACAATCTAATTGCTAACACTGAAACTCAGTGGGACAAAGCACATGATTGGAATAATGCAATTGATAGCCATAAAGTGTTCAGAAAAGATGGACAAGGAAAGAGAGTTGGTGAGAGTTTTACCTATGTTTAAAAAAAGAAGGAATTGATAGTACAGAGCTGTCTTTGAAAAGCAAAGTCAAGTCATGATGCTGAATTTTGGAAGAGCAAGCTTTCAGTTGCTTAAGGAATTTGTGGACAGAACTCCCTGGGATAAAGGAGCAGAACAATGCTGGCAGCTATTTAAAGACATCTTTCTGAAAGCACCAGAGCTTTCCATACCCATATTTAAGAAGTCAGGCAAGGAAGACAGACAAGCATGACTGAGTTGAACCCCCTGGTTGAACTGAAGTGTAAGAAGAAAATATACATGCGGTGGAACCAGGCATATGTAACCTGGGAAAAATATGGAGATGCCACTTGGATGTGTAAGATCAGGAAAGCTAAGGCACAGGGCAACTTGACAAGGAATGTGAGGAATAAAAAAAGAGTTTGGTCAGAAAAGAAATATTAAAGAAAATGTGTGTACACATATATAAGGCAGGAGAGCTAGACAACTGACAAAGCTGAGGTACAAAACCACCCGAGGAACCTGGTCCATGGGACCCAAAGAGATGTAGTTGTTAAGCCACTCTCCATCATTTTTTAAGCTGTCAGTCAGATTTATATCCCCAGTGACTGGAGAAAAAGTGAACATCACACCCATTAAAAAAAAAAAAAAAAAAGTAATAAAGGGGACCCTGGGAACTATTGATCTTACAGCCTCACCTCTGTGTTCAGTAAGATCATGAAACAGATCCTCCTGGAATGTAAATTGAAGCATATAGAACACAGGAAGGTGATTAGATACAGCCGACATGGGTTCACCAAGGGCAAATTCTGCCTGACTAATCTGGTGGCCTTCTACAATGGAGTGACTGTATTGGAGTACAAGGGAAGAGCAAGTGATGTCATCTACTTTTGATATGGTCTCCCACAAAGTTTTTGCCTCTAAATTGGGAGAGATGGATTTGATGGATGGATGGACTGGTAGTTAGATTAGGAACTGGTTGAATGGCCATGTAAGAGTTACATTCAACAGCTCAATGTCCAAGTGGAAACTAGTAAAGAGTCTGTACTGGGACCAATAATATTTAATATCTTCATTAATGACGTAGACGGTGGAATCGAGTGAGCCCTTGGAAAGTTTGTGGATGACACCAAGCTGAATGGTGCAGTTAATTCACTTGAGGGACCTTGACAGGCTGGAGGAGTGGACCCATGTGAACTTCATGAGGTTCAACAAGGCCAAGTGCAAGGTTCTGCACCTGGGTCAGGGCAACCCTGTGTATCAGTACAGGCTGGGGGATGAAGGAATTGAAAGTAGCCCTGTGCAGGAGGACTTTGGGGTATTCTGGGGTATGAAAAGCTGGAAAATGAGTCAGCACTGTGCATTTGCATCCCAGAAGTCAATTGCAGCCCGGGCTGCATTCAAAACAGTGTGGGCAGCAAGTTGAGTGGGGTGATTCTGTCCCTCTGTTCTGGTGAGACACCCCCTTGCAGTGCTGGGTCCAGCTCTGAAGGCCTCAGCACAGGAGAGATATGGACCTGTTGGAGCAGGTCCAGAAGAGGCCACAAAATGGTCGGAAAGCTGGAACTCCTCTTTCTAAAGACAGGCTGAGTTGGGGTTGTTCAGCTTGCAGAAGAGAAGGCTCTGGGGAGACCTTATTGTGGCCTTTCAATATATAGAAGATGCCTATGAGAAAGATGGAGAGCAGCTTTTTAATAGGGCCTGCAATCACAGGAGAGGGAGCAACATTTTTAAAATGAAAGAGGGTAGGTTTAGGTTGGACATAAAGTAAGAAATTCTTTACTATGAAGGTGGTGAACCACAGAAAGAAGTTGCTTAGGGAAACTGTAGATGCCTTATCCCTGGTTGCTTTGAGCAACCTGGTCCAATAAAAGATGTCCCCATGCCCATGGCAGTGGGGTTGGACTAGAGGACCTTCAAAGGTCCCTTCCAACTCAAACCATTCTATGATTCTGTGTCAAAAAAACCTAGTAATTCTCAAAGAGCATAGTTTCATAGACTTCATGGAAGAATGTAATTTTACTTTATTTTGAGAAACGGAGGGTGTTTGTTCATTTTCTTTTGATTTTTTTTCCTGCGGATCATCAGTGTAGACTTTCCTGGCTCTAAGATCTGAGTGCATACTCCAGTGAATACTGAATGTTTAGTTTGAACACTTTAGTGTCCTTGTGTTGTTAATGTGTACCAAAGGTTTTAACTGTTTATCATTGGCTCTTGAAATAATAACTATTTTGATTCCAGTGACAGAAAAGTAATTTCAATTAATTCACAAGTTAAGTCATTCAAAAAAAGTGCAAAGAAATAATAAAAAGAGTTAAAGAAAAGCACTCTATTATTCTTAAAGTGAATAGCAAAGAGGAACAGCTCCATATTGAGGCTCATGAAATATATGTAGAAAAGGACTTAAATCTCCAGTGACTTTCCTTGAGTGAGACCAGGAAACATCTGCACATAATATAATACTTTTTTGAACAGGGAATTTATTAAAAGATACTATTTTGCCTGACAATGCCTGAGGAAACAATTCCCACTGTGTAAATTATTAAGACTGATTATTTTGAGAGGTGTTATTTGTACATAATCTGCTAAATTAAACCAAGGTTGTCTAAATATTTAATTCAGTTTTCTGGCATCACTGGGGTTTAGTAACATTGCTTCAGACTTGATAGAATTTAATTTATTTCTGGGCAAGTTAGCTAAATAGTTCAGAAATAACAAAGCTAAAGTACAGTCTCTTGGCTTAATTGTGTATTAGTGTGTTGATGTACACAGCATTAAGATGTGCTGGCCGAGGCTGCCATTTTTAATTTAACATTGCAAATACATTTAGTGGCCACTGTGTTCTTAAATATTGACCTTAGCTGTTAAGAGATAAAAATTCTTTCATAACTGTTGGTTACCCTATATGTGCCTATGTGCATTCTTAGTTTATTAAGGGCAGTAGCATGGCAGACCTGCTTGTCTCTGTCTGTATCACAGCCTCAGATAACCTTCTCATTTTTGTTGTCTAATGCTATCCCATCCTACACAATTAGGATGCTGATGTTTGTTTCCTATTATTATGTATTATTCCTTTTTTTTCCTTATCACAGGCTGTGCTGCACATGGTGTATGAGGAAAGCCACAAAATACTGGCTCTGTCAGAATGTCCCTTTGGTCTTAGGGAGCTGAAAAATGTTCATCAGACCAGAGTGACAATGGAGGGATGGCAGAAGGAGGGTTTAGCCTTGCTGGATGCTGTACAGTCACTGAAAGATTACCTTAGCAAGGTCACAGATAGAGGAGACAAGGTATGGCAATAAAAATATCTTTTAAAGCAAGGTAACCAGCTTTTTATACACATAGAAATGTATATAGTTCTGTAGGTAGTCTGTGTTTGTGTATGTATATGTATGTATATATGTATGAGGAGCAAGGGACTCAGATTTGAACAGGTCTCTTCAAACACCTTTGGTCTGCTTGAATTAACAGATAGGCATACTCCTACGCAGCAATGATATGAAAGACAATGGGTTAAAAATAGAAAGAGTTTCTATTTAAAAAAACACATTCTTTTTAACAGGAATTTTCAGGTATTGTGGCTGACTGGAGGGGAGAACTTCTGCAAGCAGTACAGAATGTGTTTGAGAAGGAAAGAAGTGTGTTGAAAATTGACTTGAAGTCTTATTTCTCCAATTGTGCGTCTGGTGATGAAGGTTCATTAGTGGGAAAGCTGGAGTACATCATGAAACAACAAGTAAAAATCTCTAAGCATTGTGCTCCCTAGTTTTGAAAAGTTTTATTACTTCTGTTGTTCAGTCCTATCTTATGCATATTTTACCTAACCCAGATTGTGCAGGACTACTAGGCTTTTATAGTATATGTTTTGGTAACGTTTTTCTCAAACTTTGTATGTTTGAGAAATACTCAATAGGCTTTACAAAGCCTATTGAGTATTTTAGCTAGCATCCAGAAAGATTGTGATAGCGAGAAGGAAATATTGGATAAGAAAGAACATGGGGAAGGAATCCGTCTAGAGCTTTGTAGACTTCTTTTGCAAAGGGTATATATATCGAACTAACTGACTCTTGTTTGGGACTTTCTTGATGATAATATCTAGCTTTTAGGTTCAGACCAGATGTCTTGTAGCAGCTATTGCATAGCAACTGTTATTCTTTTTGGAAACTAGTGAAGTGGGGGTTTTCTTTGCTAATGTTAACATTTTGCATTAATATGAAGCATGAACATAGTCATTTGAAGTTTTCTCTGCATAAAACTTGTACTGCAAGAGCTTCTCTAGAGTTTATTGTAGAAAATATGGGAATAGTCTTGTAGATTTAATAGAATTTGGTTTGTTTTCAGGAGGAACAGAAGCAGATGGTCGTAGAGCATCTTTTCTCATCAGACCGGAATAGCTTACTTACTGAAATACAGGAACTCCGAGCCCAGCTACGCATGACACACCTCCAGAACCAGGAGAAGCTACAGCAGTTACAGGAAACCCTTATCAATGCAGAAGATCATGGGAGCAAACAAGAACACCACCTTCGGAGAAAAGGTAGAAGTTAACCAAGTTCTTGTTGTCTTCTACATCAGTTACTTCCCTTTTTGCCTAGAAGATAAAAGGCGCAAAAAGACTGTTTTCCAAAGAAGTAGGTGCTGTACAGTTCTTTAGGGAAGTACAGGCCTGTCAGATTGACGTGGGTACTGGGGAAGATTATGGAGAGGTTTATCTTGAATGCACTCATACAACATGTAGAGGACAGCTATGGGATCAGGCCCAGCCATCATGGTTGATTGTAGTGGGTCTGGCTGAGCTGCTTTTCCCCATCCAGCCCTCATGCTGCAGCACTGGGAGCTGGAGGGTGTTGATAACACACTCGTGTTATGACTGCCAGTGCTCACACGGCACCAGAGGATGGGGGGCAGGATGGGGGAGAAGATACAGCCAACCTGAGCTGACCACTGGGATATTCCATACCATATGACGTCAGCTCAACTATAAAGGGAGAGGGCAGGAGGAGGATGGGGGGGCATTCTGCTTTGTCCTCCAAGCAGCTGCTACGTGTTCCTGGAGCCCTGCTTCCTGGACTCGGCCTGACATCGCCTGTGGATGGGAAGTAGAAAATAACATCTTAGCTATCATAACCCACACCCCTGTGCTTTGCGTCTTATTCTCTCCCTGTGTGCTGTGCTGAAGGGGGTCGGGGGGAGTGATAGAAGGGCTTGGTGGGCACCTGGTGCCGTGCCAGGGTCAACCCACCACATTGATGAAAGGGAGGTCCTGCTTGACCAGCCTGATCTCCTTCTATGGCCTGGTGACCCACCTAGTAGTGTTAGAAATGCCAAAGGTCATAAGAAAGGACTTGCAGTAGATGTATTAGTGAAGCAGCAATTTATTATATGTTCTTGCAAGAGCGGGTGTCCTAACAAAGTAAGCACACCTCTGGTCAGAGTTTTCAGCATTTTATACCCTATTCCTGTTCGGAGAAGTCCTTCCCTTGTTTCCCTATGAATTAGGTACTTCCAAGGTTTACAGGCACCTTCTTCATAACAGTCCATAATAGTTTGTAATTGCATGTCTGGCAGGTTCCTGCTTCCCCTTGGAGAAACTAATATTCCTGAGTTTACTGAGCAAAATGCAGTATCTTTCTAAGTTACTGTTGTTCATCTTAAATAGCCCTTAACTGTTGCCCCTTTATCTATTAACACATCTTGATTGGCAATTGTGCACTTTTGTCCCTTTTCTTCCTTTTACTATAAGACTTACTGGAAACTGAGGTGTAAAGCTATAAGACCATTTAAGGCTTCTAGTCTTTGGTAAACAATTCCTGAGGGGCAGCTTAAGTCTTTTATTCCTCAAGTTAATGTTAGAAAAAAAAGATTATCTACTTCTACAGTTTGCAAAAGCAATATTCCTCAGCATTTTCTACAGTAGGTCACCTGAGGAAAGGCTGTGGACATTGTCTAGCTGGACTTTAGTAAAGCCTTTGACACTATCTCCCACAGCATTCTGCTGGAGAAGCTGGCAGCTTACGGCTTTAGACAAATGTACTCTTTGCTGGGTTAAAAACTGGCTGGATGGCTGAGCCTAGAGAGTGGTGGTGAATGGAGTTAAATCCTGTTAGCAGTTGGTCACAAGTGATGTTCCCCAGGGCTCAGTTTTGAGGCCAGTCTTGTTTAATCATCTTTATCAATGATCTGGACGAGTGGATTGAGTGCACCCTTAGTAAGCTTGGAGACAACACCAAGTTGGGTGTAAGTGTTGATCTGACTGATTCCTCTATGACTGTTTACTAATGCACTCAGGTTTCTTACTGTTTTAATAGCTGAAGGAATTATTTCTAACATTACTAGTTAGAAAAAAAAACTGTGAAAAGCAAAAAGAAGCTTTAAAATAACCAAAAGCAACAGAACTGAGGGGTGAGTCTGTGAAATACTGTATACATGTAGAAAACCCTTCAATGATAGTAAAATACCTTTGTTAGTTTTCAGGAAATTATGTTTGCTATTAAATGAATTGGTTTGCTTGATGAGGCTAAGAATCCATTAGTAACAGATTACTTAGAGTATATTGCAGTAGCTCTTATAGTCTCACCCAGCTTTTGTGTTCTTTACTTTGCCTAGTCCACTAGCAGCAGAGATGTAGCATGTATGTGAATCGCTGCTGATTAATCTCACTTTTTAAAAGAAATGAATACTCAACAAACACTTGAATAGAGCTGATTTCCCCCCCACCAAGTTTGAATCAGTGTAACAGATAACATTGTCAATTTCTCTGTAATGCAAATAACAACTTTTTCTTGTCCTAGTTGAATTATTAGAGTATAAGCTTCATCAGGAAAAATCTATCATAAGTGACCTGCACAGCACATTGTCTGAAGAGCAGAAGAGAGCCTCTGAAACATGTGATTTCCTGAATCAAGAAAATGAAGCGCTGAAATCAGAGCTTTATGAAAGTAAGCAAGAGAATGAAAGGCTGCAGAAATGCCTAGAAGAGCTTCAGTGGGAAATAAGCCAGTTACGGTGAGTAGATTTATGTTTTTATTTATTGTCCTTTTTTTTTGTTTTTTTTAACAGCAGTTCTGAAAGAGCATTACACTTACTGGATTCACGAATGGCTTAGCACTCGGGGACACAAATTTTCATAGATATGTTCATTGTTCTTTACTAATTGCTTAAATTTATTTGTTCTTCAGATTTGCATATATACCTTTTTTGTAGCCTTGACTGACAACATTGTGGAAACAAGTGAATGTTGTATGGGTGTATTAAAAGTGAACAGACTAGATTCACGTATCCTTGATATACCCATTCCTGCAGCTTTTGTCTTAGTCTTTTGGTTGATACTTCTGTTTGCCTGTCATCTTGTGTTTGTCTTTTTCTTGTCTCCCACTCCACCTTATTCCTAGTGCATGCCAGTGTTTTTCTTTTGTCCCACAAGACAGCAGGTTTGCTCTGCCAGGATAGATAACTTCTCCTCTGTCTTAACTGTTGCTAAATATAGCAATTCTAGCTGTGCTTGCAGGGAGGTGTTTTCTGATGCTAAATAGCTATGACTTGAAAACTGACTCTCTTTAGAAAGAGCAGAGGCCATCTTAAAGAAACAAATGAGTAGACCAACTCACAAAAAGTAACCTAAAATGTCTTCCTTTCATTGCTGGGGAAGGCTGTTCTGTTCTCAATGCAGAAGTGTCATTTTGAATTTTGCAGTTTTGAATTGGAAAAAAAAGAAAAGGATTTGAAAGCTGCGATTAAAGACTTACAGATTGAACACCTGAAGGAAGCAGAGCTACGAGATTGGTTTGAGGAGCAACAGGTTCAGCATAAGAAGGTGGAAGATGAAAAGATAAAGGCCTTGGAGGTAATGCCCTATACCTCAGTGCTTCAGTTCACCTCCCTTGGTGCATGAAGTTAATGAATAGGTTATTTTTACAGTCTTGTCACGTCTAATGTTTTTTGTTTAATAACTGTTTAAAAAAAACCCGACAAACTTCTACTGAATGAAAGTAGTATTTATTTTGTTTTCACAGAATTAAAGCTTTTAGTCACCATCCTTAATTGCACATGCAGATATAAGCAAAACTTGTATACCCTTGTTGTGGGTTGGTGTTTTGGTTGTTTTGTTTTTGGTTTGGTTTTTTTCATATGCTCTTAGTGTTTTTGGAGCCTTACACTTTCACATTTCATGTTTTCACCAGTTTTGTTCTGCCCCTTGCTGTGTAGAGAGAGAGACAAATTATACAATCATGTAAGTGAAGTGAAGAAATCAAACTCAGTAGTCCAAGAGACTATTAAGCAGGTATTCTTTATTAGAGCACTGGGGTCACACTGGGATCTTTCCTCACAAGTGCTCTGCTGACAGCCTGAGGCATTTGGTTCTTATAGAACAAATACATGTGTATTCATCACATTTCTAGAAACTAATGTAAATATACATAGGATTTCCTAGAACATACCTAAATATTCATTCACATGCTTTCTAGGTGGTCTTTGGTGGCCTTCTGGTGGTCGCTGGGATGACCTTGCCCAGTATTGAACCCCAGTGTAGGCACATGCTCTATGTGATTCTGGCAGAGGCTGCAATTCTACACTGGTCCCCAGTGGTTTGCTGGTTACCTTTTGACTACCAAACAAACATTTAACTAATAAGGTCTTTGCAAAACAAAATCAAAACAGGATCTTGGCATAGGGAAGATTTCCTAGTTACAAAATAGAATGGTTTCAAGTCACAGTTGACTACACAACTTTCCTTCATTCTCTCCTTTTCTTTGAAACAATCTTACAAGATTGTTTCATTGGAATTCATCTCAAAATATTTCCCTGTTATCAATTACACAGAATTATCATTGAGGCTGGAATAGACCTTTGAGATCATCAAGTCCAGCCTAAGACCTGACACCATGCCACCTAGCTAGACCATGTCATCCAATCTTTCCTTAAACACCATGAGGAATGGCGACTCCACCACCTCTCTGGGCAGGCCATTCCAGTGTCTAATGACCTTTTCCGTAAGGAAGTGCTTCCTAATATCTAACGTAAACCTCCCCTGGCGCAGCTTCAGGCCATGCCTTCTTGTTCTGTCACTGGTTGCCTAGGAGAAGAGTCCAGCCCCCACCTGCCTACAACTACCATTCAGGTAGTTGTAGAGAGTGATCAGGTCTCCCCTGAGTCTCCTCCACGTTGAGCAGCCCCAGTTCCCTCAGCCTCTCCTCATAAGACTTTCCCACCAGTCCTTTCACCAGTCTCGTCACTCTCCTCTGGACCCACTCCAACACCTCAATATCCTTCATGAAGTGCGGGGCCCAGAACTGCACACAGTACTCAAGGTGAGGCCTTCCCAGTGCTGAGTACAGGGGGAGAATCACATCCCTAGTCCTGCTGACCACGCTATTCCTGATACAAGCCGGGATCCCATTGGCCTTCTGTGACACCTGAGCACACTGCTGATTCATGTTCAGCTGGTTCTCAACCAGCACTCCCAAGTCCCTCTCAGCCGGGCTGCTCTCCAGCCACTCATCTCCCAGTCTGTAGCGCTGCCTGAGGTTATTGTGGCCAAAGTGTAGGACCCAGCACTTGACCATGTTGAACTGCATTCCACTCGCCTCAGCCCATCGACCCAGCCTGTCCAGGTTCCTCTGCAGCATCTCCCTGCCCTCCAGGAGATCGACACTCCCCCCCCCTCCCCAACTTAGTGTCGTCTGTAAATTTACTAAGGGTAGACTCAATCCCCTCATCCAGGTCATCAATACAGATGTTGAATAGAACCGGACCCAGTACTGAACCCCAGGGGACACCACTAGTCACCGGACACCAACTGGATGTGGCACCACTCACAGCCACTCTCTGTGCCTGGTCATCCAGCCAGTTTTTAACCCAGCAAAGGGTGCACCTGTCCAGGCCACATGCTGTCAGCTTCTCCAGGAGGATGCTGCGGGACACTGTGTCAAAGGCTTTGCTGAGGTCTAGGTAGACTACATCCACAGCCTTCCCCTTGTCTCTCTGGCAGGTCACCCAGTCATAGAACAAAATCAGATTTGTTAGGCAGGACCTTCCCTTCCTAAACCCATGCTGACTGGGCCTGAGCCCCTGGTTGTCTTTTATGTGCTGCTCAATGGCACTCAGGATGAGCTGTTCCATAACCTTGCCAGGCACTGAGGACAGGCCTATAGTTCTCTGGATCGTACTTCCAGTCCTTTCTGTGGATGGGCGTCACATTGGCCAGCTTCCAGTCATCTGGGACCTTCGCAGTTAGCCAGGACTAGTTATAAATGATGGGGAGTGTCGTAGCTAGCTCTTGTGCCAGCTCCCTAAGGACACTAGGGTGAAGACTTGTGAGGATCTAAGTGGAACAGCAGGTCCCTAACTACCTCCTCCTGGATTACAGGACAGATGCTCTGCTCCCCACCCCTTCCTACCAACTCAGGAGCCCGATTGCTCTGAGGATAAACGATTTTTGTGTTGAAGACTGAGGCAAAGAAAGTGTTAAGTATCTCAAGCCTTTTCCTTGTCCTCTGTCACTATTCTCCCCCCTTCATCCAGTTAGAAATTAATATTTTCTCTGGTCCTCCTTTTATTATTGATGTATTTACAGAAGCATTTTTTATTACCCTTAACAGAAGTGGCCAGCTTAAGTTCTAACTGAGCTTTTGCATCTCTGATTTTCTTTTTACATAACCTGACAACATCCTTAAATGCTTTCTGGCTCACCTGCCCCTTTTTCCAAAGGTGATACACTCTTTTTTTTTTTTTTTTTTCTCCTGAGTTCTTGCAAAAGCTCCTTGCTCAGCCAGGCTGGTTTTCTACCCCAATGGCTCGTTTTTCGACACATAGGCACAGCCTGCTCCTGAGCCTTCAGAATTGCATTCTTGAAGTAAGCCCAGCCTTCCCAGGCCCCTTTATTTAGGAGGGCTGCTTCCCAAGGAATTCTCTGCACAAGCATCCTGAATAGTCCAAAGTCAGCCCTCCGGAAGTCTGAGGTAGCAGTTTTGCTGATGGTCCTCCCAGCTTTACCACATATTGAAAACTGTATCATATCATGGTCGCTGTGGCCCAGATGACCTCCAACCAACACATCTTCTACCAGCCCTTCCCTGTTCGTAAACAGTAGGTCTAGTGGGGCGCTACCCCTGATAGGCTCACTTACCAGCTGCAATAGGAAGTTGTCATCTACACATTCCAGAAACATCCTGGACTGCCCCCTTTCTGCTGTGTTGTACTTCCAGCAGACATCTGGTAAGTTGAAATCCCCCACGAGAACAAGGGCTAGTGCACGTGAGACATCTCCAAGTTGTTGAAAGAATGCCTCATCTGTGTCTTTATCCTGGTCAGGTTGCCTGTAGAAGACTCCCACCAGGATACCAGCCTCATTGGCCTTCCCCTTTATCCTTATCCATAAACTTTTCACATGGGTATATCCAATGTTGAACTCAAGAGAATCGAGGCATTCCTTGATATATAATGCTACCCCTCCACCTCTCTTTCCTTGTCTATCTCTTATAAAGAGCCTGTAACCATCTATTGCAACACTCCAACCATGCGTATCATCCCACCACATTTCTGTGATAGCAATTATATCATGGTTTCCCTGGTGCACAGTAGCTTCTAACTCCTGTTTATTTCCCATGCTAGGAGCATTGGCATATATGCACTTAATCTGAGGTACAGATATTGCCTGCAACACTGGTATGACCCCCCCAAGGCTTAGCTCTAGCAGAGCTGGGTTTGTCCCCCTCCCCCTTTGATTCTAGTTTAAAGCCCTCTCAATGTCAGCCACTATCTCCTGTGAGTAGATCCTTTTCCCACACTTAGATAGGTGTACCCCATCTCCTCCCACAGACTTGGTGTTGTGTATACTGAGCCATGGTCAAAGAACCCAAAGTTCTGTCTGTGGCACCAGCCCTGGAGCCAGGCATTAACCTCTAAGATTCTCTAGTTTCTGCCGTTATTATTTCCTGTGCCTGGCAAGATAGAAGAGAAGATTACTTGGGCTCCCAAGTCCCAAATTACTCTCCCCAGTGCCCTAAAATCATTCTTGATTCCCCTCAGATTTTTTTGTTGCAATTTCCCCACTACCCATCTGAAAGATCAGTAATGGGTAGTAATCAGAGGAGTGTACTAGGTTGGGGATCCTCTTTGTAAAGTCTCTTATCGGGGCGCCAGGGAGACAGCATACGTCCCTATTGATAGGGTCTGGTCAACAGATAGGGCCCTCCATTCCTCTGAGGAGGGACTCACCAATGACAACTACTCTTCTCGTTTTCTTGACAGAAGAGGTTGTCATACGACTAGGCCGTCTTGCCTTGGGTTGCTCCTCCAGCCCAGACAGACTTTCTTCTATGACATCATTTTCTTGCCCCTCTACCTCCAGAACCTCATACCTATTCTGCAAACATATCTGAGGGGGGCGGTGTATGAAGGGAATGGGGGCGCCTGCGACTTCAAGTGGGAACCTGCTGCCACCTTCCCTCGTCTTGTTTGTTATTGTTATCCCAGAAGGAGGGCAGAGGTCCCTTGCTTTCTTCGTGCGTCTCCTGGTGTACCTGCCTCAGGGATGGTAGAGTATGACTCCACCAATCTATTTCCTCCTCAGAGTCTCTTATACTTCTTAACCTCTCAATGTTAACCTCTCATGTAACTGAGCCACCGTACAAAGCAGATCATCAACCTGATCACACCTTGTACACCTGTTGTTATCTAATACAGGAGATAGGCTGTGGCACTCCCTGCAGCCAAAGACCTGGACAGCTGCATGCCTCCACAGTAGCATTGCCTGGGTTGCTGCATCCCTTTTAGAAGGGGTAACTCTTTTTGCCCATGTGGACACCATCTCTACTACTTTTCCTGCCCCTGCGCTGGATCTAGTCACTTTAGTCTCCTTATACAAGTACTAATACTTATCTACTTATTCGAAGATAACACTCTTCTTCCCATTGCCCAGTGTTCAACCCCAGTGTAGGCACATGCTCAATGTGATTAATTCTACACCGGTCTGCAGTGGTTTGTGGTTACATTTTGACTACCAAACAATCGTATAATTAATGGGGTCTTTGAAAAATGACAAGGAAACCTTACTAATCTTGTCTCTGTTTCAGGTATTAACCTAAACTAATTACTGTACAAAGACCTGATAAATTACATACCAGCACTTGTTTTGCAAGCTTGCGTGCATTCTTTAGGGAACAGAATCTAAGGGTCTTTGACCAAAACAAAGAGGGCAATGCCAACGCATCAGAAGAGCTGTTAAAACTGGTTCTGCAAGTTTGTCAGCAAAAATGAGGAAGACCACCCTAAGACCCTAATAGAGTAATTGCCCATGTGGGACTGGGCAGAGGTTGGGTGGACTGTTAATTTCTCAGAAAGCTAATGAATATGGAACCAAATTTTCGGTAATCTAATGCATAGTCATGTATACATTGTATAAGTATGTCCTGGTTAACTGCAGGTGTGTTAGAAATGCCATAGGTCCTAAGAAAGAACTCTCAAGCAGATGTACTAGTGAAGCAGCAATTTATTATATATTCTTGCAAGAGTAGGTGTCCTAGCAAAGTAGGCACATCTGTGGTCCGAGTTTTCATGTGATGAAATATATGAACTACCACAGAAGCATATCAGTATAAATTGTCCCTTCTATCTTGTCTAACAGTTGTAATTCTTGATTTAAAGCATATAATTCACATGTCTGGGCAGACCAGTTGTTAGGTAGTCTTCCCGATTCTTTTACACTTTTTATTTTCTCCATCAATAATTCCATAACCATTGTACCTTTTTCCCTGTATGATTCTGGAGGACCCATCAATAAATAAATGGAGACCTGCTGGCAAGGATAGGTCCCTCAAGTCAGGTCGCACTTTGGTGTGATACTCTATTATATCCAGGCAGTCATATTCAAGTTCTTGGTTATTAGTTTCCCCTTTCCATAGAAAGGTGGTAGGATTGAGGCATGAATCAGCAGTTAGAACTGTCATCTTTTTCCATTAAAATTGCCTCATACTTCAAAATCCTAGAATCAGTGAGCCATTTTCCTGCCTTCTGGGTGAGAATTGTCCTTCCTTGGTGTGGAGTACTTACTACAAGTGCTCCTCCAAAAGTTAGTTTTCTGCTTTCTGCCACCAAGAGGGCTGTGGCTGCTACTGTCTATACACATTCTAGCCACCCTTAAGATACTGGGTCCAATAGCTTAGATAAATAGGCAATTGGTTGTCACTTGCCTCTCCATTCTTGGGTGAACACCCCCAGGGCTGTTCACTTATCTATGGTAGTGAACAAGTGAAACTGTCAAGGGAGGGCAATGCTAACATGGAAACAGTGATCAAACTTTATTTTAATTCCTGTATCAGTTCTTTTTCTTCATTAGTCCATATTAATTCATTAGGCTCTCCTTCTAGCAATTGATGCAGTGAAAAACTCAATAACCAAAGTTATTAAGCAGGCATTCTTTATTTTGCGGCGCTGGATGCACAGGGGATCACTCCTCCAAATGTGCATGAAGATGCAAGCTGGGAACCTAGTGTATATGCAGGCTAAACATACATATTCATTATATTTCTTAGGTCAGTCTCATGATAACGGGTTCCTGGAATTCATTTACGTAGTCTGAGAATGCATAATAAAATTAGGGTTAGGGTCTTTTCTCCCCTCGGTGGTCTTCCATGGCCCCTGGTGGACATTTACTTCATCTTCTCTTCTTCATCACCGTGTTCTTTTAGCAACTTAAAGCCTAAAATCCTTATGCTTGCCGGTTCTTGTGTGTTCTGCATGCTCAGGTGCCTCGAGATGTCTTGTTGTCCTGTTCCTGGAGATAATCACTATCTACAAGGTTATGAATTTCACAGTATGTCCCTACTATACAACTACCCGTTTATTGTTGTTATTCGTTCAAAGATTAGTGAAACTCCACCAGACATACCGTCTCCTGCCTTCACAATTTTAAATATAATCCCTTTGTCTTAAGTGCATATGATTCAATCCATAGGTGATAACAGGCTGTCAGCCCAAAAAAATTTCGCAGCTCCTTTTTAGTTTTCGGGAGAGGTAATTCAACTATTCCTTTTACCCTCTCCAGATTTATCTTCTGTTTCCCCTCACTGATAGATGTCCTAAATATTTAACTTTTCTTTCCATGTACTGCAGTTTGGTTTTTGATACTTTTAGTCCCTGTTTCCCCAGGAAATTTAACAAAGCATTTTTGCTTTCCCTTACATTTCCCTTCTTTTTCCCTGAGATTTAAAGATCATCCACATATTGTAGAAGGGTAACTTCAGGTGGGACTTCAAACTTCTCTAATGCTTGTCTAGATAGATTTGGTGATTCAGTGAATCCTTGAGGTAAGACTGTCCATCTAAATTGTTTCTGTCCTGTGGAAGGATCTTCCCATTCAAAAGCAAACATATCTCTGTTATCAGGGTACAGTGGACACGCCCAGAAGGCATCCTTTAAATCAATCTCACTAAGCCATCCATGGTCATGTGGTATTTTACTCAATAGAGTGTAAGGATCAGGAACCACTGGGTGACACACTTGGACTACTTGGTTTAATTTTCTTAAGTCCTGTACCAGATGATATGATCCATCTGGTTTTTTTACTTGTAAAATTGGGGTGTTAAAAGGAGACATACATGGTTCTAAAAGCCTATCCTTAATTAAACTCTCTATAACTGGTTGGAGGCCCTTATGACCTCCCAATAGAATGGGATACTGTCTTTGGCAAATTATTTCATTGTCTGTTTTAAATTTAATCTTTAAGGGGGTAATGTTTAATCCACCCCGATTACCCTCTTGCACTCACACTATTGGATCAATCTGTCTTTCATCTTCCTCTGTTAATAAAGCCATGGATACTACAATCTGGCCATCCTCAGTTCTCAATTCCAATCCTAATTGTATTATTAAATCTTTTCCTAATAAATTACTTCTAGCATCAAGGATATATAAAAGTTGCTTGCGAATTATCGCATCATCTAATGTTAAGGTGGTATTTTCAAACATGGGGACTGGGAATCCTTACCCTTTTATCCTTGAGACTGTTATTCTTTGGTGCGATAGTTTCAGTCCTTGAGGTATTAAATTTAATGAAGTTCTAGAAGCTCTGGTATCAACCAGGAACACAACATCCTCCTCCTGGGGTCCCACCTTCAGATTTATCAAGGGTTCTTGGTGGGACCTTAAATTAAGAAACCCCTGACCTCCCTACTCATCTTCAGAGGTCATTAAGGGAATCACCCTTTCTTCTTTTCTTAGCTCAGGGCATTCTCCCTTGAGATGTCTCTGTTTACTATCCTGAGTGCCAAACTCTTCCCCTGCCTCCTCAATTCCTCCTCTCATTCATTTCTCACACCCCTCCCTCTTTCTGTTGTCCAACCTTCTCCTTTACCCCTCTGGGATACTGTCTCCATTCTTTTCTTTACTGCCTGATCCACAGGAGATACCATCATTTTTGCTTTATGGTTCTATTTTTCTTCTTCCCTTTTCACAAACACTTTCTTGGCCTCCCTCAGTAAATCTTCCAAAGATCTTTCACGTCAGCCATCCATTTTCTGTACCTTCCTCCTAATATCAGGCCATGCTTTGGTCACAAAATGGACATTCAGAAGACCTTGTGCTACAGGATCTTCAGGATTCATACCCAAATATTTCCTCATTTGGTCTCTCAGCCATTGTAAAAATGCTTAGGTTGTCTCATCTTTTTCGTGCTCAGTCTCGAAAGCTTTAGTAAGGTTCTAAGACTTAGGAGCAGCCTCTTTTATACCTTCTATTATTAGGTCTCTCAAATCTTTCATGTTAGCCTGATGTATTGGATCATTAGTATTCCAGTTTGGGTCTGCATTAGGAAATTTTTGTTTGGCTGGCACAACTCCTTGGCTTGGTGGGTTTCTTTTTTTCACATTTCTGCATGGCTGCCCACCTAATCATTTCTCTTTCCTCCCCAGTAAATAAAATATTGATTATGGACATCATCTCTGTCCAGGAGTAAAAATTAGGTCCCAGGAATTGATCCAGCTGTTCAGCTAATCCCATGGGATCCTCAATTAAAAGTTTAATTTTCTTTTTAAAATTCCTTACTTCTGTACTTGTGAGCAGGGAACTAACATATCCTACTTGTCCTATTCCCAGGGGAACTTCTCAGAGATGATATAATTCCTCAGTTATTCTCCTCCCAGTGTGAGGTTTCTTTTGTGGGAGCATAGGGAATTTCAAAAGATCTCTCTTGCATTGTTCCAATTCTTTGTTAAACCCAGAGTAAATGGGCTGAGCAGGAGCACTGGCCAGTTTCCTGGTGAATCTCCTGCTCTTCTAGGGATGGCAAGGAGTCTAGTAAGGATCCTGCCTTGGGTTACTGCGTGGGAGGGTTAGGTTCCGGAGGGGGTAAGTATTCTAAGGGATCCCACATTTTGGAATCCCCAGTCTTTTCTTTAGAACCTCTCTGTTGTTCTTAACAGAAACAACTGTGCAACAGAACCGCCTTTCCAGCAGGAGGCATAGTCTGATTCTTCTTGAGAAAGTGCCTTTTTCTTATTAACATATGTGGTGGGTTGACCCTGTCACGGCACCAGGTGCCCACCAAGCCATTCTATCACTCCCCCCGACCCCCGTCAGCATGGCACACAGGGAGAGAATAAGATGTAAACAGATGTTACTCTCTACTTCCCGTCTGCAGGTGATGTCGGGCCAAGTCCAGGAAGCAGGGCTCCAGGAACACGTAGCAGCCACTTGGAGGACAAAGCAGAATGCCCCCCATCGTCCTCCTGCCCTCTCCCTTTATAGTTGAGCTGACGTCATATGGTATGGAATATCCCAGTGGTCAGCTCAGGTTGGCTGTATCCCCTCCCCCATCTTGCCCCCCCATCCTCTGGTGCCGTGTGAGCACTGGCAGTCATAACACGGGTGTGTTATCAACACCCTCAGTACTGCAGCGTCAGGGCTGGATGGGGAAAAGCAGCTCAGCCAGACCCACTACAACATACAAATTTAAGGTCTGACATATCCAGTCTTCATCTGCCCCATATTTCAGCCAAAAGACAGCCAGGGGTTTAATACTTCACTTGGTCCAAGTAAAACAACAGTACTGTATCATCTTTTTCTTATCCTTATTCCTAGTAAAAGACATGTCTTTCCAATTTGTCAACATCTTCCTTAAGGGACTGTCTGGAAGAATGTTCTGGGGGCTTCTCTCTCTGCCCCCATTTTTTTTTTAAGACAGCTATCCTTATTTTCCATTCAGTCCCTCTGATACTTTTTAACAACAAATTCACCTTTTGCTTTGCACTTGTTGGCTGCTTCCCTCACAAAAAGATAGAACCGTGGATCCAGGCTCCACACTCATTTCGTACTTAATTGTACATCTCTTTCACACACACACAAGTCTCTCCAAATGCCCTGACAACCAAGGTTGTCCTATTTTCTTACCTTGGTCCATGCATGGAGTTGCCTGGTCATTATGACAGTGCCTACTTTCCTCCCCTCTGGTTCACTAGGTCTGCCTTTAAAACTGGTCTCGGGATTTGGTCAGTCCACTGCTGGAACCCCTGTCGACGATACATGAGACCATTAAAATCAATGGGACGTGTCTCTCCGTCCTTCGGCAGCAGGGGTCCCTCATGGCAATGACATCTATCCTGGATGAACCCCCAGACTGTTAGAAATGCAAAGGTTCTAAGAAAGGGCTCTCAGTAGATGTAGTAGTGAAGCAGCAATATGTTCTTGCAAGATTGGGCTGTCCTAGTAAAGCAGGGACACCTCTGGTCAGAGTTTTCAGCATTTTATACCCTATTCCCATCTGGAGAAGTCCCTCCCATTGTTTCCCTATGAATTAGGTACTTCCAGGGTTTACAGGCTTAACCGAGGGGCCTTCTTCATAACAGTCCATAATAGTTTGTAATTGCATGTCTGGCAGGTTCCTGCTTCCCCTTGGAGAAACTAATATTCCTGAGTTTACTGAGCAAAATGCAGTATCTTTCTAAGTTACTACTGTTCATATTAAATAGCCCTTAACTGTTGCCCCTTTATCTATTAACACATGTTGATTGGTAATTGTGCACTTTTGTCCTTTTTCTTCCTTTTACTGTAAGACTTAGCTTCAGGCCTCAGTTTCCAGTAAGACCACTTAAGGCTTCTGGTCTTTGCTAAATGATTCTTGATGGGGCAGCTTAAGTCTTTTATTCCTCAAGTTAATATAAAGATGATTATACTACTTCTACAGTTTTCAAAAGCAACATTTCTCAGCATTTTCTACATAGTGAAATGCCCTAAGTCAGGAAACAAATTTCTCAATCTTTCTTTATAGTCATGTTGTCCCCAAAATGGATTCTTTACCCAATGTGCAAAATCCAATCCACACAGTGATGAGATACCAGGTTTATTAAAACCTTCTGCAGGATGGAGTGCTAGCAGGCTAAGGCCAAGAAAACTAGCACACCATAGTGATAAAACAGAAATATTTATAACTAGAGGTTGAGATGAAGTTACGTTGTATGTGTTGTCCCCAACTGGGCCAGGGCCTAACAATCGATAAAGGGGTGTTGTGCTTTGGGGGTTAACACACATTTACTGTAAAAGATAACAAAGATTTACTGTAAAGCATACTCAAATACTGTCTTATATCTATTCTGCTGACTTCATGCGCCCTTAAAGCAATGTTTTCCAGTGGGGCCGTCCTCCTCTTCTTGTCCCTGTGATATCATGTTAATCAATGCTGATGTGGGGGCATTCTTGTTCCTTTTGTTACCTGTGTAGCTAAGGATGCATCCTGTAGTGGAGCCAGTCTATTAGCCCAGAAATTATCACCTTAAGCACAGTGATTCTGAGTCTGGCCTCTCCCATCTATCTTTCTGGTAGGTGTGGGTGGTTAGGTTTGTGGGTGGTTTTGCTTGTTAGGATTTTTGTTGTTGATTGCATGGTTGACATTGTGCTTAACATCCTCTATCTTTTAAAAAGACTGCTCATACAGGGAAGCTAGGGACCATCTTAGCCAAGACAGAGAGAAAAGTGCATTGCCCCAGGTGTAGTTGTTTTGGGTGTTGGGTTTTTTTTTTGTTTGTTTGTTTTTGTTTGTTTGTTTGTGTTTTGGTTTTTTGTTTGTTTTGTTTTGTTTAATTTTGCCAGGGTTGGAAGGGACCTTAAAGATCATCTAGTTCCAACCCCCCTGCCATGGGCAGGGACACCTTCCACTAGAGAAGGCTGCTCAGAGCCCCATTCAGCCTAGTCTGAAAAACTTCCAAGGATGGGGCTTCTACCACCTCTCTGGGCAAACCTGTTCCAGTGTCTCACCACCCTCATGGTGAAAAAATTCTTCCTGTCTAACCTGAATCGACCTATCTCTAGTTTTAATCCATTCCCTCTAGTCCTATCACTGCCTGACAGCCTAAAAAGTCCCTCCCCAGCTTTCTTGTAGGCCCCCTTCAGGTACTGGAAGGCCACAATAAGGTCTCCCCAGAGCCTTCTTTTTTCTAGACTGAACAACCCCAACTCTCTCAGTCTGTCCTCATAGGAGAGGTGCTCTAACCCTCTGATCATCATCGTTGCCCTTCTCTGGACATGTTCCAGCACATCCATATTCTTCCTGTAATAGGGACTCCAGAACTGGATGCAGTACTCCAGGTGGGGTCTCACGGGAGCAGAGTAGACGGGGGTTGTGCAAGAGATTAAACCATTCACAGTTCACACTGCTCCAGTCTTTCATTCTCAAATCGTCCCTTTGAAGTGATGCCCCAAAATGGACCTAGAGATGGATTATTTTTATCAGTCTGTGCTGTGTCCTTTAAACAGATGGGCTGTAAAGTCCAGAAGTTTTACATCTACTCTTGCTGGTTTTTTTGTTTCTTTTTTTAATCAACATGGGTTATTTTCTGCTTCAGATGTCAACTTATCAAGGTGATTGAGTGATGTAAAGAATAGTAATTTCCTAATGGAAGTGTTGCTAACTGAAGAAAAATTAATGTACTGTAAGATATTTTAACGTAACAATCTTTGGGTTTGTACTTAGTGACATGCTGCTAACAAGTAGGCTTCTGGCACTTCTAATTAAACTTTTTATTACCTGAGCTACTCTAGTTCAGTCTTGAATTTTTTCTTGTATAAAACAGGAGATTGAAAACTGCCGAATGACATCCTGCTGCAGAAATCAGTGTTTGTGCTGGGCTATTAATATGTGTTTCCCCTTTTTGAACAGGAGCTGCACACTGCGTTGGAGTTGCAGATGATGCAGAACAGCCAGCTGTCTGTATCCCTTGAGCATGAGCAAATGGTAAATGATAATCTTCGCAAGGAACTCCAGATTGAGCACTCTCGCTGTGAAGCACTGATTTCCCAAGAACAGACCAAACTGTCAGAGATACAGAGAAATTTGGATGCTGAGAAAAATCGTTCATTGGAGCTCCTCAATTCCTTGAATCATGAACGTGTTCTGACAGAACAGTTGAGCATGAGAGTGAAAGAAGGTGCTTCTTGTCAGCACAGGGAGTTGCTGCTGGAACAAGCCTTTGTTCGAGAGCTGCAAACTCAGCTTGAAGAGGAGAGGTCCCGAACTATGGAGTTAGCTGCTGTTATTGAGAAAATGCACCAGAAGGCTATTCGTTCCAAAAGGCAGCTAGAGGCTGAAGTACAGATGTGCTGTGAAGAAACCCAGAAAGAGAGAGAGGTCAGTGACAAATTGCGAGCTATGCTGGAATCTCTTCAGAGTCAAAAGGAAGAGGTAATCCATTCCTTAGAGGCCCAAAAAGAAAGAGAAGCAGAGCTGAAAACTGACTGGGAACAAATGCAGTCACTTTTCAAGTTCATGAAAGAACAAGATAAAAACAAGAAAGAGGAGAGAGAAAGAAGGCAGCAGCAACAAACAGAGTTAGAGAAACAGAAGGACTGGCAGAGAGATCAAGAGAGATTTGTGAGAATGCATGTGCAAGCCTTGCCTTACATTGAAATAGCCACAAACTGGGATATCACTCTGTGGATGGTGTTCTTTAATTGAAATATTTCCTTCCCTTCAACAAAGCATTCTGAAAAGCACATTAGATGAGCTGTTTTCCTGCATTTCTCAAATGCAGCTTTTTACAGGGGTTTGTGTCTGTGTTTGCTGTTCCCCACAGCTGATCTTTGTCTTTGCCTGTGCTGGGAATTGCTGGTTCTTAACAGTTGGAGAAGAATATGGCTTAAACACAGAACAGAAACAAGCTAGGTTTCATATCATTGCCCTTATTTTGAGCTAGGGTCCTAATTATGGTTTGTGACAGTATCAATTTCACCCTTCTCGTGTCTCAGCTCCTTCACTTTCATTAGAGGGAGGCTTGTAGGCTCTCTGGAGACTTATCAGTCACCATATCTGGAAACAGATGGAGAAAATGCCCACTCTAGAATCATTAAATGGCTTCCTGGTGGCCCTTGAAGGCAGTACTGTGAGCGTTGCCCTATAAGTGGTCTGTGAGTTAAGGAACACTGAGATGGATATGCTAGTTAGGTGTGATGCTTTTATTTGCAGTCTGTGTGTGTTAAAAAAACCCCAAAAAACACAACCAAAACCAAAAAAAAAACCCCCAACGAACAAAACCAAGAAAACAACAACAAAAAAAACCCCACCAAAAAGCACACAAAACCCATACATTTATATATATGTGTGTGTGTGTATATAAGATGCAATTAACTACTGCCTATTTTGTTCAAATAGCAAAACTTGGAACAGCAACACCAGAGGGATGAACATAGAATTAAAGAGCTGCAGGAAATACTGGCTGCATGTGAAGAAAGGGAAAGAAATCTCCCATCTCCAAACCTTCAGCAGGAACTGTTGTGTACCTTAAACAAAGATGAAAATGCCAAACAGGCCACAACGAAAGAAACTGAAAAATCACATTTACAACTACAGCAACAACAGCTAGAGAAGATAAGACAGCAATTGCTTTTTGTAGCTGGGCACCTGAATGAGTTCATATATAAAACTGTAGACAAGTGAGTGATTGTGCATAAAAGAGTAGTGTTCTTTCTATCCTGCTTCTGAACTTGTGTAGGTCGTGGCTGAGAGCTCTGCTGAAGGGAGAGAGTCATATATCTGCTTGTAAGAGTCAACCTTGAGTAAAACCAGGATTTCATGGTGTTAACATACTGGTTATTGTCATCCCACTGTAGCCATTCCCATTAGAAATGTGTGCCTGTGTTTGAACTAGATCTGTGAAGTTGCCCTACTTAAAGACACTAACTCAAAAAAAACCCAAACCAAACTACTGGAAAGAGTCATTTGGTAGTTGCTTGACAACTGCAGCAGTCTGATTAGAGAGCAATCGAAAAAGCAGGTTAATAAACACATCTGCATGTTTAGAATAGAAAACTGTTAAACTTGGCAGGGAGAAGCTAGGAGTCAGGAAGGAGTGACCAAGTAGCAGTAATTTCTTATTTTTTCAGCAGCAGAGTAAAATAGTAGTGATGTTAAGAGAACACACTGATTTCTGTATGTATTCATGTTTTTGTGTGATGAATAGTGCATAAGTACAGCCTCAGACCTTAAAGGTCGTCCAGTGGGGAGATGTTAATATTACTACAAATTATCCTGATACTGAAGATGTATTTCTGTTTAACAGAACAGTAAATGATTGGTCTGCATCAAATGATGAAGCTATAGCCTCTTTACTGCAGACATTAAAGGAAGTAAAATCAGATTTATCGTCTCCTCCTGCATCTCAGGTAAGGAAAAGAGCATATATTTGTTGATTAGCAGTAAGTTCTGTATATTTTGGGTTGCAGGATACATGTAAATTGACTGATTGATTTCCTTCCCAGCCTCCTTTCCCCCCCTTCCTTTTTTGATAAAACATTCTGAAGAAAACTATGGTTTTCCTTGGAGATGGAAAAAAGATGTACTTTTTACTCCCACTGTCATTATATTAACATATTTTAGCATCAGACTCTTGCTTTTTTGTTGTATTACAGAGTCTGCTTCTGACAGTGTTTTTTTTTTTCTAGATATGTAATATGTTCAAGGATATCAAACCTTGGGATGTGTTGCTGCTGCTTCTGCATGCATCCAGAGACAGTTGGTTTTCAGCAAATTGTCAAGTAATTTTTCAAAAACTGCAATACTGTTTTGTCATCTCAGGAAAGGTGTTTTGACTGATGTTTGCAGTATTGCAAACATTTTATACAAGCCTAGGCATTATCATGGACTGAGTTCAGATCTATTGATACAAAATGCATCATAAAAACCATAGCTTTTAGATTCCATCTTATTCATCAGATAACTTTACCCTATCATTTATGTCTTTGTTTCATCATAAAGAAAGAGATCTTCAACCACATTGCAGACAAATTTGGGGGATTTAGAGCTGTGTTTCATTTTTCCATCCTACTGTTTTAACACCTGAATGCCATTGCTGATTTTTAGGTTTGTTAATTTTATATTTTACTTTGTCCTTACATTTAGGATATTACTCAGTTTGAGATGTTTGGCTGTGTAGGTAAAGTAGAGAAACAATCATGGCTCACTTCCTCTGCATTTCTTTTTTTAGATCACATCTACGAGTGATACCAACTCTGTTCAAGAACTGGAAAGAGATACTAGGCAGCGAGATAGAAACAATTTGCACAGTGCACTGAAACAGGCTGAATCTGAACTGTCGAAAGCTACTATTGAAATTGAAAACAAACCAGTGGTAGAAACATCCAGTCCTAAGGTAAAACGATTGTGATGGCCAGCAAATGGTCTGTCTGGAGCTTGTTGAGCAAGTAATGTGAGCTATTAGCTTGTCATTTAACCTTTTGGCACTTGGTTTGCTTTCACTGTTTAGCCTGTTGTACAAATTTCCTGTGTGAGAACTGCTACCAACTCAAGATCATAAAAACCTCTGTAAAGTTCAGTCCTTAGTAGTATTATTCCCAGGCATTGCCTAAGGGACTCATGTAATGTGTAGAACAGATAATTTAGTAATTCTACTTTTTTTAAATAAATATGATAAAAATTGCTGTTGCAGAGGAGCTGGGAAGTGTACGGCTCAGATTTCTGCAGATATTAAGTATCTGTCAGATTATGGCATTTAACTTTCACTTATTGCTGTAATGTTTTTGAGTTGCTACTTTAAAATGTGATTTTATAAATGAACAGTTTTATAAGCTGCATATTAAATTAGGAACACTTTCCCTATATGTATCTCATCAGAAAAATACCTCTATAACTTGCTTGATGTTAGACAGGAACTTGCACCCAAAGTAACCTAACTCTTTGAAATTCCTTTCTATTCTTCAATGAGAGGGAGATGCAGGTACTGGATACAGAGTAGCTCTGAAGAGAAGGACTTGGGGATGTTGATTCATGAGAAGCTCCACATGAGCTGGCAGTGCGCTCATGCAGATCAGAAGGCCAACCATATCCTAGGATGCATCAAGAGGAGTGTGGCCACCAGATCAAGAGAGGTGATTCTCCCCCTTTACTCTAGTGAGACCCCACCTTAAATACTGTATCTAGTTCTGGTGTCCCCACCATAAGAGGGACATAGATCTGTTGGAACAAGTCCAGAGGAGGGCCATAAGTAGGATCCAGGGGCTGGAGCACTTCTGCTACAAGGGTAGGCTGAGGAAGCTGGGATTGTTCAGCCTGGAGAAGAGAAGACTATGGGGGGACCTTACAGCTGCCTTCCAATACCTGAAGGGATCCTACAGGAAGGCTGGAGAGGGACTCTTCACAAGAGTGTCCAGTGATAGGACAAGGGCAAATGGTTTTATACTGAGGGAAGATAGGTTTAGACTGGATTTTAGCAAAAAGTTCTTGAGTATGAGGGTGCTTAGAGACTCTGGAATAGATTGCCCAGAGGGATTGTGGATGCCCCCTCCTTGGAGGTGTTCAAGGCCAGGTTGGATGAGGCTTTGAGCAACCTAGTTTAGTTGAGAGCCGTCCCTGCCTGTGGCGGAGAGGTTGGATTAGATGATCTCTAAGGTCCCTTCCAGCCTAAGGCATTCTATGATTTCTTGTCTAAGCAAGAAAATATCAAACATCCTTTATTTTTATTATTTTTCCTCCTAATCTGAGATACTTTTTATTCCTCAGACACATCTGATTGTAATCAAGTCAGATGGGCATTTATCCCAGCATGCTTTCTAGTTAATATTTGTTTAAAGCAGATCTCAGTTTAACTCTTTAACAGTGAAAATGTTTTAGAGTTTTGGGTATCACAATTTTTCTTTGAGACATACAGAATGGTGGAAGGGACCTCTGGAGATCATTTCACCCAACCTCCCTGACAGAGCAGGATCACCTAGCAGGTTGCGCAGGAACACATCCAGGTGGGTTTTGAAAGACTCCAAGGAAGGAGATCCCACCACCTCTCTGGGCAGCCTGTTCCAGGCTCTGGCACCCTCAAAATAAAGAAGTTTCTCTTCATGTTGAGGTGGAATTTCCTTTGTTCCAGTTTGTGCCTGTTGCCCTTTGTCCTGTTGCTGGGAACCACTGAAAAGAGTCTGGGCCCATTTTCTTGCCCCCCATCCTTTAGCTATTGGTAAGCATTCATCAGATCTCCTCCGTCTTCTCTTCCACAGGCTAAACAGCCCCAGGAGTCTCAGCCTTTTCTCAGCACAGAGACGCTGCAGTCCCCTCAGCATCTTTGTAGCCTTTGCTGGACTTTATCCAGTAGTTCCTTGTCTCTCTTGAACTGGGGAGCCCGCAACTGGACACAGTACTCCAGATGTGGCCTCACTAGAGTAGAGGGAGAGGATAACCTACTTTGACCTGCTGGCCACACTTCACTTAATGCACCCCAGGATACCATTGGCCTTCTTGCCACAAGGGCACATTGCTGTCCCATGGATAACTTACTGTGCACCAGGACTCCAGGGTCCTTCTCCATGGAGCTGCTTTCAAAGAAGATTTAAGGCAGCCTGACACTCCAAATTCGTGTGATTTTTAGCTATCTTCCAGCTGTTCTTGTGGCCACAGTATGGATGTTTGACATGAAGACACATTGTTTGTAGCTGTTTCTTTGCACACAAGCCAGTAGCCATGCTAAAATTTTCTAGTCTAGTCGAGACTTCATAGATACAAAGAAATTCAGTAGACTCAGTACAAGCCTTCCTTCGTGTATGGTTTCCAGACTGCTGGAGTGTATTACTGCTGCTTTGCACCAAAACTGGCCAAGTCACAGAGTCTGTTATACAAATACTTGCTCAAAATTTTATTTTAGAGATAAATGTACACATACTTTATAATTATTAAATAGCTTTCTACAATTTTGTAAAGCAAAATAGGTTTTAGATACCATGCACAACCAATTATGGAAGATAGTGCTGGAAAAAGTGACCAACATTTCTGAGTTTTCTGTAGCTGAATCTTAAAAGATTGGATTTTTTTCCATTTTTTTTTTTTTTTTTTTTTTCTCCAGTTGCAGAGATTATATAGGAAGTACCTTAGAGCAGAGAGCTTTAGAAAGGCTCTAGTTTATCAGAAGAAATACCTGTTGCTGCTTCTTGGTGGATTTCAGGACTGTGAACAAGCAACCCTCTCTGTAATAGCACGTATGGGAATCTACCCCTCACCTGCAGAGCTGCAGCTTTCTGGATCACATTCCCGCCCTTTTACCAAGTTTAGATGCGCTGTCAGGGCTATCGTTGCAGTATCAAGGTAAATCTAAAATACTTGCTGTCTCTCATACATGGTGTTTTCTGGGGAATTTGAAAAATTGATCATTCCTGTGGTTTCTTTTACATTAATATTAAGCAAAAACTATCTCCAAAACTATTTCAAACATGACTTGTCTGCCGTAACTTTGGCCAAACACCTATTTCAGAGTCAGTGTATTAAACTAAATATTTATAAAAAGCTGCTTCTGTCTTGAGAGAAATCCAGCTGCAATGTATTTGAGAATCAGTGCACAATCACTACAAACAGATGTCCTTTCATGTCTGCCCCTTACCTGTTTGGATAGTCTGTCTTGGATAAGTCTTGCATCAGAATATGATCATCTCACCAGTGATGGTTTTGCCCTCTTGAATACAGTAGCCTGTGTTTTGCTGGGTATGATTCTGTCATACTCTGTCACTTATTATCAGATGGATTTTGTTAGTTGTACTTGGGACAGTATGACATCTCATAATGGCTTTTGAATCCATTTAATGAAAAAAGTAGTTTTAAGTGTAATAGGTAATATATGTAATAGGTAATAGTAATGTAATACTTCTGAGTAATTTCCTTGTCTAGTAAAAATGATTACTAGCAAGTTTAAGACTTGCAGGACATGGCACAGGATAATTTTTGGCTGGTATCTTTGATGAGGATGCTGTAATGATAGTAATATCAAAGGACATAAGAACACTGACCTCCAAACTCCTCCTCCGAGGCAGGAATACCTGCCACAGAACTCTCTGGAGGTTAGGGACAGAGTGGAGCAGCAGTGCCAAATCGAGCCAACAGTTAGAGGATCATTGCGGAGTAAAACAGGATAAGCCTTCATTCTAAAGACTGAAGTTGAAGAACTCTTTTCTCTGTTTCTGCAAGGATTGTTCCTTTGTCGCTTAATAAGTTTCATTCCAGCAAAGAGTTTAATATTAAAATCCAGTGTATTTTTGCTTATTTTTAATGATTGTACAAATTTATTTTTTTACTAAGGTTAAAGTTTTTGGTGAAAAAGTGGAACAAAGTTAGCAGGAAGAGTGCACAGGGTGAAATCATTTCTCACAGTATAGGAGGTCATACAGGTAAATGTTTTGGACACATGTTGTTTTAATTATAAATTTTCTCTTTAGTGATGTGTTTCATTTAAAACAAAACCAGAAAAATGCCCACAGAAGTGGCAAAATCTGCTTATCTGTTAACAGAAATGTGTTTAGCCATTTCCTGAACACAGTGATGGTGAGTTTACAAGGACATTGTAAAAAATTACAGTTGAAAACTTTCAGAATTTATAAGTTTCAACAATGGTGAGATCATCCTCTTTTCCCTTTAATACAACTTCTCAAATGGCAAAACTGAGTCCTGTGTTCATAAAACTCCTCAGAGAATTATGTTCAGTACTGTTAGAGCTACCTGTAATGGAAATTAATGCCTCAAATTTTTAATAAGGCAAGGGCCTTAATAGTATATAGTATATATTATTAAATACTATATATATATTTACATATATATTATAATATATATATTATATACTATAGTATATAGTATTAAAATGGGTACATGCAAATATCAAATAAGTCTTAGAGGTGGTGTACTTGCTAGGTTACTAGAGGTGAAAAAGGGGTTTTAAGTGGTTCCAGAGGTTCAGAGGAGACTTAATCTCATGGCAGATATCCTGTAACTATATTCTCTGGAGTTGTAAGTGCTATCAGAGCACTCAAACTGGAGCAGACGGATAGATGGTCTGATGTGGCTCTTCAAGGACTGTATTCCTTTGAGTTACTTACGGATGTGTTTGTAAGAATTAGAAAAAGTATCTTAGTGTAGTTCCCATTATGAAACTGTCCCATTTATGCAATATTTCATTGCTTGTGGCTTTTCAACACACACACACACAAAAATAAAATCAGATGAAATAGGAATATTTCATTACCTGGTACTATGTAATTTTTGCTGTTCTAAGTTAGTGGAAATACTTAAACAACAACAAAAAAACCCCCAACCAACCAAACGCCAAAACAAAATAAAACACACAAAAAAAACCCCTACAAACCAACTGCCTACATAAAACCACTGTGGTGTGACTCCTATGAAACTTGAATCCTGAAATGCATGCTGAACTTTCTACCTCACCATAAAATAGCATCTGGGTAGCCTCATTAAAAAACATTTGATTTCTCTTTGTGATTTAAGGGACTTGTCAGAAGGGATTTTTCTTTTTTAGTAAAAACGAACCAACACCAGCTCTCCTCACCCAAACCAACCAAACAAAAAACCTCCTTTCTCTGCTGTCTACAAAGTTGGAGAGTGTAAGTCAACAGTAGCATATAGTTAGAGCCAACAATGAGTATTAAAATTCCCTGAAAAAATATTTTTCTTGTATCAGAACATCCGCTGTGTAGATATAGCAACAGCTACTGAAAAAGCAAGCCTGGAGAAAGAAAACAGTTCAAGCTCTCCATGTGCAAGAAGCAGTTCTTCGACATTAAAATGTCACACTTATGTTAAATCTGGTTAAAACAAAAAAACACCAAACCAAAAAGGCAGCTAGCTGTAGAAAGTGTATTTTAGCTGCATGTAAAACCAAACACAATTGTACAGCTGCTGTAATTCTTGTGGGGTATATTGGTTACGTTTATGATAGCGTGTTTTGAATGGTTCCCAGTGCATGTTTTAAAGCTCTTTCATATTTAATACAGCTTCTGGTGCTAGAATAGAAATTCGGAAAGAGCAGCAGCCCCTCACTGTTCACATCAGCTCTCCCTCAACCCGGGACACTGGTCTGTGCCACAAAATCAGCTCTGCAGGAGTTGTGAGCCACTCCCCCAGATCCTCTTACTGCTTACACAACAGGTCAGTAAGTCTGCAGTTTCTGCCTATGTTCATCGCCCCAATGGACAGTCCTTCATAAAAATGTCACCACTTAGGTGACAGAATCAGGCATCTTTTAATTTAGGAGGTACTTGAACTTAATTTAATTAGGAGGTACTTGAACAAGAAGAGGAATTTGTTTTCTTAGATTTGGTAAATGTTTTCTTTATTTCAAGATGCTACAGGAGAAGAAAACTTCTCTTTTACTTTAAGCACGCCTGATGTTCTTGAACTGAGAACATTCTTAGTGGTGTTACCCAGTTTAATTTGGGCAGGCTACAGGATTTACAGCAGCTATGTCTGTTAGCCTTCTTTGAGGGTTAATTCTTGTTGCCTTTGGCATCCAAGTTGGACATTAATTTCTGAGCATCCTCTGATGCTCAGATATGACAGCGTTGCATTTGTACTAGCTGCCTTCAGATGCTGTGCGCACACACAGAATGGGAGGTGGAGAACTTGTGGGGTGTGAGCTGTTGCAGTTTTTCATGAATTCTGGCCAGTTCTTCATAGAAATACAAGCTCAGAAACTTGTTGCTAGGTTGGATGTCACAGGTGACATGCTGCACAGTGCTGCTAAGACAAGTCCTAAGCTGCAAGCTCTGCGCTTGAGTTGGAGGAACGTGGCCTTCTAACATTACTGACCTTCCCAGGCTCTACTGGGACCCAAAGTAACTTTGGGCATTGCATAGTCCATTACTGGGTGTACCATCTCCTCTCTCAAGCTGCTTCTCTTATGTGGCTTCCTCCTTAAAGCAGGAGTTGATGTGCAAACTAGCTGTTCTTCATCCCATCAGTTTGGGATGTGTTGTTTCTTAATTTCCTTGCTAAAGTAGCAGCTTCAACCAGCAGGCAAGAATATTCTTCATGAAGAGAAAAAGACTAGTAAGGAAGTAGCTGCGTTGATGTAGAGGTACACAAAGACAGCAGGTGCTCCAGATTATTTTACATTTTTTTAACATTGCTGACTGATTCGGAGGACAGGACAGTGCTTGTCACAAAGGATGGATAATGTTCTGTTTAGAATAGAATTTAGCAGAGCATTTTGGAGAGTTAGAGACCTGAGAGCATTTCCCAAAGGCCTTAATTATACCCTACCCTGTTCGTTTGTCATGTCATATCTGGGTCTGACTGCCAGAAACAGTAGCTGGCAGCTTACTACCTATCAAGAAAAGTCATCTGTATTGTATGGAACAATGGTATTAATAGATCCTGACTGGTTACTCAATGTGACTGGGTTAGTGGTAGCTCAAGTCTAACAAGGATCTGAGATAAATTAAAAGATGCCTGATTCTGCTTTTTTTTCCTGGCAAAGCTACATAGAAGGAAGGGATGAATAGGAACTACCTTCTGCTAATGGAAAGGTGCAGGGGGAAAGAATAAATTGTAACTTCCAAATAGAAGCATGTTTGCACATAGTGTCCTCTCCAATGTGTATTCCTGCTAATATTTGAAATTTATAGTTAATGTCCAGGAAGAAAACAGTGTACTATCTAAAGGGTCCTCAAGACAGCATTTCACCTGCTGAACAGGAGGGTACATGCCTGGATGCAGCATGCTTCTCTTCAGTCTTCTGCAGAACTGGGTGTTTTCTCACTTGGCCATTTGGACTTGCCTCTGACTGCAGCTTTCCTGCCTGAGGGCCTTTGTGTTGCTTATCAGTACAAAGAAATTCATAGATTCTCCAGCTTTTATCAAAGCATCCTTTCTTTGGACTTCCCTGTAAACAAAACTGCCTGGACTATTTTTTTTTTATTTAAGTTTTTTTTCATGGTGGTGGATTTTACTGTTATTCTAGTTTGCTTTGCACTGAATTACTGCCTACATGAATGTAATTTTATAATATTTATTTGAAAGTGTGGCACAAGAAGAAGAAAATTATTTGTTTTCATTTTAAGATTACATCTATCCACAAGTTCAGCTTCAGAAAACTCACTTGCACCTGCTCAGCATCCTGAACGATCACTAACAGAATACATCCATCGCTTAGAGATTATCCAGCAAAGACTAGAGAGTGCACAGCCAGGTAAGAACAAACTTGTTACCTTTCACAGCTGCCAGCAGTATGGACTGGTTTTTCCAAGGTTCTTCCTACATAAAGATCATAATTTTAATGAATAATTATAAATATTTGAGGGGGGTGTGAGGGGGAGGAGAAAAAAAATTAAGTCTCTGAAATGAAACCTTTTTGTAAATCATATCTAAAATTAGTCTAACTATGGGATTTCTCAAAATAAGTTCTTAGTGAAATTCTTCAAAAATAAGGCTGAATAATTTCATGTGATTACCTCCCTATCAAGTCTAAATAAGTAAGTGTTGCAGTTTAAGTGAATATGTGTGTAGAGTTAACTTTCTTTACAAAGAAAACAATTGTAATATTTGAACGGGGATTTTTCTGCAGCACAAACTTATCGCTTTCTTACATTCCATAGCAGATTAAAAAAAAAAGTGGAAGCTGCTAAAACCAGTCATCTAGTTCTAAGATTGACTGAAAACCACAGAAGGGATTGTAGTAGCACTTATCTTTGCTATCTAAAAAACTTACAGACAATTTCTAGAGTAAATTTAATTAGTTTAATCTAGTGAATCTTGTTACATCTTAAATTATAGCACAGAAATTCCTTGTCCCAGCAAATAACTTATAAACCATCATAGAATGGTTTGGGTTGGAAGGGACCTTAAAGATCATCTAGTTAAAAGCCCACTGCCATGGCAGGGACACCTTCCACTAGACCAGGTAGCTCAAGGCGCCATCCAACACGAATTTGAACACATCCAGTGATGGAGCACCTAACAGCTTCCCTGGGCAACCTGTTCCAGTGTCTCACCATCCTCAGAGCGAAGAATTTCCATTTTATTTCCAATCTAAATCTACCCTCTTCCAATATCAAACCATTATCCCTCATCCTGTTGCTACACCTCTTTGTTAAATGTCCCTCCCCAGATTTCTTGTAGGCCCCCTTCAGATATTGGAAGGCTGCAATAAGGTCTCCCTGGAACCTTCTCCAGGCTGAACAACCCCAACTCCCTCAGCCTGTCCTTGTAGGAGAGGTGCTACAGCCCCCTGATCGTTTTCATAGCCCTCCTCTTGACCTGCTCCAATAGATCCATGTCCTTTTTGTGTTGGAGGCTCCAGAGCTAGATGCAGTATTCCAGGTGGAGTCTCACAAGAGCAGAGTAGAGGGGCAGAATCACATCCCTCGACCTGCTCGCCATGTTTCTTTCAATGCAGCCTGGGATACAGTTGGCTTTCTGGGCTGCACTTGCACATTGCTGGCTCATGTTGAGCTTCTCATCAACCAGCACTGACAAGTCTTTCTCCTCAGGACTATTCTCAATCCATACTCTGGCCAGCCTGGATTGTGCTTGGGATTGCCCTATCCCAGGTGCAGGACCTTGCACTTGGTGTTGTTGAACTTCATGCGGTTGGCATGGGCCCACCACTCTACCCTGTCAAGGTCCTTGTGGATAGCATCCCTTCCCTCCAGTGTGTCAACTACACCACAGCTTGGTGTCTTCCACAAACATGCTGAATGTGCATTCTAACTCACTGTCCATGTTGCCCACAGAGATGTTAAACAGCACCAGTCCCAGTACTTATCCCAGAGGAACACCACTCATTACTGGTCATCGCACTGAGCCATTGATCACAACTCTTTAGTGCAACCATCCAGCCAGTTCCTTATCCATCAAGTGGTCTATCCATCAACTTTCCACTTTAGAGACCAGGATGTTGTGCAGGACAGTGTCAGATGCTTTGCACAAGTCAAGGTGGATGATGTCAGTTGCTATTCCCTTACCCACTGATGCCGTAACTCCATTGTAAAAGGCCACCAAATTTGTTCAGGCCTGATTTGCCCTTGGTGATGCCATGCTGTTTGCCACCAATCACCTCCTCATTTTACATGTGCTTTAGCAGAGCCTTCAGGAGGATCTGCTCCATGATCTTGCCAGGCACAGAGGTGAGACTGACTGGCTGGTAATTGCCCAGCTTTTCCTGTTTTTTCCTTTTTGAAAATGGGGGTTATGTTTCTGCTTTTCCAGTTAGTGAGAACTTTACCAGACTGACATGACTTTTCAAATATGATGGAAAGCAACTTAGCAACTTGTTCTGCCAGTTCACTCAGGACCCACAGGTGGATCTCATCTGGTCCCAGGGACATGTATACATACCCTCAGGTTCTTTAAATGATCTCAAACCTGATCTTCACTTACAGTGAGTAGATCTTCCTTCTCCCAGTCCCTGCCTTTGAGTTCTGCAACTTGGATGGTGTGGATAGAGCCCTTACCGGTGAAGATTGAGGCAAAGAAGTCACTCAGTACCTCAGCCTTCTCCCTGTCCCTCATGACCAGGTCTCCTGTGTGTCCCTAGCCTTCCTTTTGTCACTGACATACCTGTAGAAGTTTTGCTTGTTGCCCTTGATGTCCCTGGCTAGATTTAATTCTATCTGGGCTTTAGCTTTCCTAACCTGATGCCTGGCTGGTTGGACAACTTCTTTGTAGTCCTTCCAGTCTACCTGTCCTTGCTTCTACTCTCTGTAGCCCCTCTTTTTGCATCTAAGTTTGTCCAGGAGCTCCTTGTCCATCCATGCAGGCCTCCTGGCGTTGTCACCTGCTTATCTCTGTTTGAGGACACATCACTCTTGGGCTTGGAGGAGGTAGTCCTTGAATACTAACCAGCTTTCCTGGGCCCCTTTCTCCTTCAGGACTTTGTCCCATGACAGTCTGCCAAGCAGATCCCTGAAAAGGTCAAAGTCTGCTCTCTTGAAGTCCAGGGTAGTGAGCTTGCTGCACACCTTCCTTGTTGCCCTAAGGATCTTGAATTCCACCATTTCGTGGTCAGTGCAGCCAGAGCTGCCCTTGAGCTTCATGTTCCAGCATAACACCTCTTCTCGTTTGTACCTCTACCACTTGTAGCAGGAAGTTGTCATTGATGCATTCCTGGAACCTCCTGGATTGCTGATGCCCTGCTGTATCATCCTTCCAACAGGTATCAGGGTGGTTGAAATCCCCCATGAGCACCAGGGCTTGTGAACATGAAGTTGCTACAGAGGGCCTTATCTGCTTGTTCTTCCTGATCAGGTGGCCAGTAGCAGACCCTCACTGTGATACTGCCTTCCCTTGAACCCTGACCCATAAGCTCTCCATTGTCAGCTCCTCATCCATCCCCAGGTCAAGCTCCATGGACCCCAGCTGTTCACTGACATAGAGGGTGACAACCCCTCCTCTTCTCCACGACTGTCTTTCCTAAAGAGCTTGTACACATCTGTTCCTACACTCTAGTCATAGGAGCTATCCCACCATGTCTCAGTGATGCCGATGACATCTGAGAGGTGGACCTCATCAGGAGACTGGGTTTCTCAAAGGGAGTCCTGTGATCCCAAGTAGCTGAAGCCCTGGCTTCAACACAACTCATGTAGCCACTTTTTAATTTTTACAGTTTGGTCAGCCCTTTCAAGCCCCTTCCCTTTGACCAGGTGGATTGATGAAAAGACTAACAGGGCTCCTGAGCCCTTTGCTGCTGTTCCTAGTTCTCTGTAGTCCTTTTTGGTACTCTTGAGGTTGCTTCTGGCTGTATCACTGGTGCCCACATGAAACAGCAGGACCAGCAGGATAGTAGTTGGTGGGACGTACCAGGTTTGGAAGTCTCTCTGACATCCTTGATATAAGCTTCCAGTAAGCAGCAGACCTCTCTAGGTAATGGGTCAGGTTGGGAAATGGGCACCTTTGTACCCCTTAGAAGAGAGTCACCCACTACTATCACATATCTCTCTTTCTTGGTGGCAGTTGTTAAAAGGGGAGCTGATCTAGCTGCCTTCCTCAGCTCTGAGGTGTTACCTGTTTCAACCTTTTCTCCCTCTTCAGTCTGCAAAGCCATGAAGTGATTCTGCAAGGGCATGTCAAGCTTTGAGGGAGGTTTCTACCTTCTGCTGGTTCTTATATATACAAGCTCCCATTCCCCAGCATTGTCAGCTTCCCCCTTTTCAAGGTGTGCCGGTGGAGGATTTTTTGGCTGTTTGGCCAGAGGCTGTGCATCCATGGCAGCCTCCCCTTGGATCCAGCTGTCTGTCTCCTTTTCTGCCTCTCTGATGCTTTGCAGCCTTTTGACTGACTCCTGCAGCTCAGCCACCTGCTGCAGGACTTCCTCTACCTGGGAACACCTTTTGCAGATTTGCCACCCATCCCTACCCAAGGAGGAAGGTCTAGTCACTTCCCACAGACTGAGGTCTGCACCTTAGCCTCTACCTTCAGCAGCTCTATCTTAGTGGAGCCATTGGTCACCTCTGGGGTAGATGGTGCAGACCCCCCCAGCCTCTGTGGTGAATGCCCACTATTTTGCCTTGCGGGGCAATTAAGATGATATTGCCCTCTGACCTCTTGAGCCGGCTGAGCTCCAGCACCCAATAGTGTCAGCTTCTGCGCCTGTACTCTGCCTGTTTGTTCCCAAAGGGTTCCTGTTCTGAGCAGAGGTGTTGCACTGGTAATGCCCCCACCTCATTAGCCTCTTCCATGAGAGCTGCCAGCTCGTAGTGGGTCTCTTCACTCCCCTGGTGTTTCCCATGAAAAGGAAAACTTCAGAACACCTGAACACTGAGATCTGCTGCTTCACTGCTGGCTGGTCTGGTCCCAAAGCAGCTGATCTCACCAAATCATCATGTCATCTTCAAATCATCTCCTAGCAAGATGTGATGTGTTTTCTAATGTTTTGTTGTTTTTGAGACTCACATCCAAGCCTTCTCCAGTGTATTTGTATATCTGGATTGTGAAAACAGACAGAGCTGGACCAAATACAAAGATAATTTCTTCCCTGTTTATACGTCACCATTGTGTTGCAGTGGCAGTCTCGTGTTCCCTGCCTTTCCCACTACAGGACAGCAACATAAACAGTAACACAGTTTTACAATATCCACCCACATGCACACAGGGCCTGTACATACAGCCCATGACACAGCTATGCCAGGGGAAGTCATGTTCCTGCACACCAGTCGTAGCAGGTGACTTGGGGGATGGTGCCTGTGTTAGCTCAAATCACTGATACGGATGGAATCATGATGACCATGGTCTGCATTGGGTTATAACATAGAGCTTCATCCCAGGTCCAGGGAGAAGCACAAAACTCCAGCACTGCCCCCTAGGTGGAGGCTCCTGAGGAGGCCCTGGGTCTTTAAAGCATCTTCCCCAAAGCTTGCTTCACCCATCCTGGTTTAAGTTGCTAAGTTCCCTGGTCTGAGCAGATATGGGCCATCATGTGAGATAATGGAATGGAAATTTTATGCTATGCTGGTTCTTTCTCCATGTTACTTCTGGCTGCTTATCCCCACAATCAGTGTACTTGCTACTTTTGGGTCACTGTGGTTCTTGATCTCTAGGCAAACAGTGATTCCTTCTTTCCACTAATTACCACTCTTGGCTCCCCATAAATTCAGACAAAATCTGGAAAGATGACCAGGTAGATTAAATAGTTTGTAGGACTATGGGAGGGCCATGTGGATTCCTTTACACATTGCACATACACATCTTAGATATTTCTTTCAATAAGCATAACCATTGTCAGCTGCTGTTTCGCAGTCAAGACTTGGCTCCTGTAATTGTCCTTCAGCCTTTGGACAAAGATGTGTGCCTTTATATCAGGTGTGCTGAATTTGACTATATTCGGAAAATCTCTGCCAGTCACCATACTCTTACTGCTGGCCACTCCTCAAGTCTGTATTGTCAGCACATCATCTCTGCAGTGATATTTATGGGAGGAGGGGTGGGGATTCAGTCACTGATAAAAGCATTAAATAAAGTGACGCAGCCCTGCAGTCATTGCAGATGCTCATTCAAATCACATCTGCTATGCTGGCTCCTCAGCAGTACCAGCTCTGAACATTTAATCCACGTTGTAGAGGTGCTGTATGGTTCTCATTCAATTTCCCCACAATTTACAAAACAGATATAATTTATATAAGAATATACTGCTTTTGGAAAAATAATGATTCTTAGTTTAACTTCTGAGGCAATTTTTTATGTAATCACATTCCATTTCTAGCATATTTTTAGTGTGAACTTTAAAAAATTAAACTTTAAAATTACCTGTTTCTCTAGAAAGAGAGGAATCTTGGCTTTGTCAACATTCACAGGAGTCTGATATAGCTGGACAACAGCTCTGGGGAAGTCCAAAATATTGCCTGTTTTCTTGAGTTGATCTACTACTAAAAAAAAAACAACAACAAAAAAAACCAAACTAGTTTTGCTTACAGATCCTAGTCTTGCTATATCACTGAAGTCAACAGCTACAGTGATACTTCTATATGGGAACTTTGACATTGTTTTCAGCAGGATTTTACCTTGGAATCGTAATACCATGACTTTGTGATTTTTTTTATTTTTATTTTTTTTTAACCCCATATAATGCAGTTGTTTATGGCAGATATAGATAAACAAATTTTAGAATTGAAACTTGACAGCATTTATAGAAATAAGGTATTTTACCTTACACTAAGTGTGGAATAAGTAATCTACAACTGGGACACCATTAATAGCAGTTTGGTGGACAGTATATCTACTGTTTGTAACTTCCCTGTTACCAGAATGATGTCAGGAATTACAGAATGATGTTGCAACCTTTAGACCGTGCTGTGAACAAAATGGCTTCCCAGTTTCTAATGAACTTTAAAACATTTAGTCAGACCTTGTCCAGCAACAGAATGCGTATTGAATCATCAAAGGAAGGTTGAGTTGAACTGAGCAGCCCTGTCGCTGTAAAGCAGGCCTGTAATGGAACATGCACTTTGTGAGAATTGAGCTTTCATATTGTTTTCTATTGTTCCTAGGAGGCTCATAAAAATGGTAATTCCTTTCAGTGTAGCTCATATGAAGTACATTGAGGAAATGACATGCTGCTAACTATATGCTGTTGCTTCATAGCACAAACAGTTTTGTAACACTAATTTGTCTCAATTTAGGACAAGTTCCAGGCCCACCTCGCCAGAGAAACATGAAAAAGTGATGAGAACATTTCTGAAATGGGTACTGCAACCCCCGCTGAGTTATTGCATCCTTCTGAGGTGGACCATACTGAATGGAGGCAGTTGTGATCTCTTGTGCAACTGAAAAAAGGGCAGTGCTTTTGCATCAGATTTTTATATGACTCATTTTATTATATTTTATTACTTCCAGAGGAAATTACTTTTCATTAAGAAAAATGTTTTGCATTCTTATGTGAAATGACTATTTTTAATAGCTAACTATGTCTGCATCCCTGTATTGTAAGTTGCAAAATGTCTCTGGTGTTTATTTTTCTATAGCGTATAGCTGGATTACTTGTAAAAAAAATTTATTAAAATGGCATTTTATTAGTGAATTCTTACATTGTATGGTTATTTGTGTCCACTGTACCTATTTTTTTGCATTTCAAAATTTTTTTAGGTTTTAATATTTCTGTAGGATCATTTTGACTAAGAGAACAGCTAAAATACTCTCCCAAATATCAAAGGTATTTATAGCCTTCTGTGAACTTAGTTTTCTCTTCTGATTTCACAATAAATAAAAAAATAAATCCTCCCTTCCTTAGTGTCTCATCACATTCCAATTCAGTGTCAAGCCACCACTCCTTGAGCTCTTCTGTGACTTAGGTTATGCACAATGTATTTGGTCTGACTGAATTAATGCAATATAATTAATCTACACCTGCTCAGGAAGTCAAATTCATGCTAGATTTCCTGCAGTGTGACCTTCACCTACCAGATTGATCTTTCCAGTCATGAACTTGACTCAGTATCAGAGCTCTCCTTCCAGTTTCCTCTTCTGGTGTAGTAGAGCATACAGGGATACCTGGCTCTTCCCACTCCCACTGCCAGTGCAACTGAGCAGAGCTTTGGGGGAAAACTGCCTTGGTGTTCAAGATAGGATGTTTGCCCTTACTGCACTGTGGGTGTGTCCTGTTTGTGTGTGCCCTCCACCCTGCTCCAAGTGACAACTTGGGCAGGTATCTTTTCTCACTGCCTTGTTACAACTAGCTACTAGTGTGCTGGGTTGTATTTGATGATGACGTGAGTAAAGGTGCTAGTCCACATACAAGCAAACCCATGCTGGAATTAGTGAGATAGAAGGGCCCTAGTCTTCTCCTGGAAGGCTTCATTAGAAGTTGTTTGGAAAAAGCTGAACTCATCTGGCTGCACTATTGCCTCTCCTTCAACTTAAAAGACATGCTGAGAGTGTAGTCTGAAAAGGAGCTGCTTCTTACACTTATCAAACTAGAGCATCTGTGTTACAGAAATGCTTACATGGCTAGGAGCTTATAAAAAAACCCCAACTGTTTCCAAAGTAGATTTAGATTAGGCTAACATTTATTAATGGAAAAATAAATAGAATCAATGTAGGAAAGTAGAAATTAAGTTCATTCTAAAGTGCAAATAGAGCAGATAGAAGAGAGATAAGTAAAACTTACAAGCACTGTATTAATAGTTTTAAACACAACCTTTGGACTGATGGTATTTATCTGTCCTGTTTAGTCTGGATCCTTTTAGCTTCTTTTTCCTAATTCAAAAGAGTCATAACTTTTACTTGAACTGTATGCATTTCTGGAAAAACCAAAAGAACAAAACCCATAAACTGTATCAATCTCTGATGTAAGTGAAACTCCTGATTGCAAATCCTAGCTCTGACCAGCACCTTGTGCTATAGGTACCTTTCAGGAAGGTGTGTATTAAGTTGCTGGTCAGAGAAGAGATGAGGAGAAATGCCATTCTGCTGGTATACCCCTTTCCAGTCATAATGTATCACAGCACAAAAATATTCCAAGTGTCATGCTGAGTGAGACTTCTTTCTGTGATATTTACCTGTGGTGGTGGTTGTCATGGTATTTCACAGAAACCAAGTGCTTCTTTGAGATAACCTAAGATTCATTCTGCTCTTTCTTTTTCTTTAGGAAAAAAAGCTTACTTGGACTTGTAACACCAAAGGTATTTTAAGATTCTGGAAATGTGAAATCTCTACCTTTGAAGCATACATGGTGTTTAACTTTGAGTATCAGAAAAGTCCTTTCAGGAGACAGATTATTCTACTACAGCCTATAAAAAGATTTTTTCTTTTTTTTTTTTCCTCTGCAGGGTATTTGACAATTGGATATTGGCATTTGTCTGAGACTGATATTAAGATTTAACTGCTTTTGTCCAATCTTGGTCTTGGCAAGTCCTTGTTTATCTGTCAGGCAGATCACAATTTAGGTCTCTGGAAAAAAAATGAGGGGGTTCTGTGTGTTTTATGTGTGTGTGTATATATATATATGTATATATAGAATGTGTATATGCACACATCAAATACAGAGGAGCCTGGTAGGACAAGAGGCTGGTACAAGTGGTAGGGGAGAGGAGCTGTTTGTGCTGGTGGCCTGCCTGTCCATGGGAGATATAAGCGGTGCCAAGAGCTTCTGTGGAGGAAATACTGTGGAGCTTTTGTACCAACCCTAGGCAAAGGAGAATGCTGGAGACACTGGCCTGCTCCTGGTACTTGTAGCTCCTCAGCAGGTGCTTCCATCTCTGGGTTGATTGGAGCATGGCTTGATGAAGTGCTGTACCTGACAAGTATGTGTATTTTTATTGTTCAGTGGTGAGAGCATCCAAGGCTGTATTCCTGAGTCAATAGCAAACTTGGAGCGTAGCCAGGAGGCAGGACACCATGCAGTTCAGGTTCAGGAGAATGCAATGCCACCCTCTGGCAACTTCGGTGGCATGTGTACCTGCAAAGTCTGCTCTCAGGCTGGCTGCCCTTTGGCTACTTGCCAGCCTGTCAATTCCTGAGGCAAATGTGCTCATAGGAGCTGCAAGGTGCTTTGCAGGCTGCATGTGACTTTTGGGACAGCCCTGAAGGAACTCACACTGGATACATTGCAGGTGGCATCCTGGCTCTTCTGCATGAAACTGGTAACTTACTGCCTTCTGGATACTGATAATATGTTTCCCAATGCCTGCTCTTACTCTTTATGAACTAGTGTCGCTGTTTATGCCGGGAGCGGAGAGATGCAGCAACATATAAATTCAGCAAGAGCAGGCAACAGAAGCAACTTTATTAATTTACAACCCCATTTTATATACCCTAGCCCTATAGGGCGATTGGTCAGTGATCACCCATCTCCTAGGGTGATTGTCTAAAGTCCTACAACACCCATTTCAAAATATTTTTCCAATGTACCATAAACAGAACTTAGCAAAACACCAGGTGTTAGTCTAGTTTACAAAAACCATCCTACTGTTTCTCATAACACATGTGAGAAAGGCAGGATTCTCACCAAATACTGTGAGAACCTAGGAAAATCCCTCTGCTAGCAGCTTTTCAGCATCCACAAACTAGCACTGTGCCACTGTGATAATTCTTTAAAATTCTGAGAAGTTTTGTTTGGACAGCTGAAGGTCATGTTAATAAAAAAAAAATAATGGTAATGCAACTGTCACGGTTTAGGGTCAGGGCAGCCCCTTAGACCTATAACAGATGCTCTCTGTTAACCCCCCTCCCTCCTCAGAGGGGAAAGAGAGAGGGAATAAGGGAGAGAGACTTAGTGATTAGAAAAGGAAACTAGAACAGCTTTAATGAAAATGAAATTAATAATTATAAAAATTGAATATATACAAATATATACAAAACCAGTATCGAACCCAACCCCCCTGATGGTAATTACATCACTGTCACCACTGATGCTGTGGAGCAGCCACTGGGGAAGTCCCAGACTGGGTCCCACAGCAGACAGGAGTTGTGTTCAGGAGCTGGATTCTGGTACTGAGTTCAGGAACACACAGGCCGGATTGAAGGCAGAATGGACAGAGTCCTCCTTGGGTGTTCCGAGGAAGGAACCGAAAGAGGACCCGAGGCAAGCCAAGCAAAAGCTGGCAAAGCAGTCCAAGAGGGGAGAGAAGAGCCCAGAGATCCTTTGGGTCCCTCAGCTCTAGACCAAATATGGTGTATATGGGATGGAATACCTCCTTGGTCAGTTTAGAGTCACCCGTCCTGTCCGCTCCTCCCTGAAGGTGCAGCCTTTCACCTTCTGCACCCCCCAATGTGGTACACAAGACCCAGCAGTGGCCTTGGTCTGCATACCAATCCTTGGTAGTAACTCTAAACATGAGGTGTTATCACTGCTAGAAGCAGACACTGTCTGTGAAAACAGGCTGCTAACTTCAGAAAGTGCAGTTAATTAAAAGAACCGAGCTGAAAAGTAAAATTACTGAACAGAATTAGTTCTGTTTTCACTCAAACCAGGACAGCAACTACCTAGCTTTGGGCTTCTCATCAGTGTTGTTTTACCAGGTAAGAAACCTTGTTTTACTTGAGCAAAAAGGGTATTAGGCAATCAGTGTGGAAAAGGATATGAAGGGTAGCATGGTGGATCCCAGCTGTGCTGCTGAAGGGGTGACTAAAGACTGGTTCCACAGTCCCTGATAATGGGTCTGTGCGCTGTCCTACACAAGTCTGGGTCAGTGCATGCATGTGGCCCAATTAGTGCAATGTTATTGTGGCATACATACTTAGTTTATTATTACTATGACAGCTATAGGAGAACCTATTGCCTCATTGGGCATAAATTTAAGAGTACCTTAAACAAATAGTACCTGATTTGGTATAAAAGCTTACAAAAAATAACTGCTTATCCAGAGTTACAAATCAATTTGAACCGAGTAAATTTATGCTGAATTGGTGACTGTACCATATTTCTTTTAAATACCTGATTCTTGTGAGTCTTAAAGTTAGATGTAGCATTCTGTCAAACTGTATACCCTGAATGGTGTTGGTGTCCTTTTTGTTTAGCACAGCATGAGTTATTCTTGGGTTATAAATAATGTGCATTTCTAACCAGAATTCTAAACTGTCACTAAATCAAGTATGTCATTTCAGAGTCCCATGTGAACTGCACTTTTCATTTTGACTGTAAGCAGGAGGCTCTGAGACCTCACGGCCTGTGCTCATAATGAGCCAATAAGTAATGACATTGCAAATCTAACATAATGACTAGTTTTAAAATATGACATTTCTACATGAATGATAAAAAACACCTTTTAAAGGACAGAAGGTAAATTTTCTTTGCGTGTAGTTTACCAATGTGCCCTGGTGTTCACAGGCTGGCACATCATGAGGGTCAGTTCTGTTTCAAGTGAATTTGGCTTTGTATTTGCACATTTCTAAATCAGTCTATAGGGTAATTAAATATCCCATCAGCTGCCCCAGTTCCCAAAGAGGTAGTTTTCTGAAGGACAGTGGAAAAAATGTGGCAGAAGTGTTTCTGCCCAGTGTGAGGTGGTAAAGTTTTGAACAGCATGGCTTTCCAAGTACTGTTGTGCTGTGTCTTCACTCTCTGAAGGGCAGTCATACGAGACACACTTGCGTCTCACATGCTGGCCTACTACTATAAGCAGAGAAACCAGAGGCTGAAGCATTTCAGGACTGGGTAGGGAAAGAAGAAGAGAAATGGCAGGTGCAGAAGGAAAGGGAAAGGGAAACAAGGGTCAGTTGTAGGTAACAGGAACAGAAAGTAGCTGATCCTGTAAGTTCTTTTTTGGTAATCTTCCTTGAATGGAGCATTCTTCCACTACTGCAGTAACCTGAATATCTGCTAATGCAAATGGCTGCCTCACGCTGAACTATGCTACAGCATGCCATTGATTCATGTTTGACAGAATGCAAACATGGTGCTCGCAAACATGAATGTCATGCTATTTCTTGCTGCTTAGAGACTAGCTGCCCCAAATTGCTGCCTTGTTTGAAGACTGTACTGCACCATGGATTCTGGGGTGCTGTATAATGTGAACCCATGTGAAACTTTTGTGAGTGTGTTTTTTTGTTGTTTTTTTTGTTGTTGGTTGTTTGGTTTTTATCTGTCATGTACACACATGAGAAGAACAGTGTTCACTTCATGACTTCCTCATGACTTCTGGTTTTCAGAATGAAGAAACACTTCAGCCTTTGTCATTCGCCTGCCACCTCAAAAGTAGGGTCCAAGGACATACTAGGTGTGGTGCCATAGCCATGCTACTCTGCAGCACTGCACTCAGAAGGTGCAGAGAACATACTTACTTAGGCCTGGGAGGGAGGACTTCATTGCCCCTGCCCCACATGTGATACCAACACAAACCTGGTCACCCCAAAATGGAAAGGTCTTTCTGACAGAACTAGAAGAAAACTTCTCCCCAGATTTTCCCTCATTTCTGGTTCCAAGAAAGTTATTTTTACTGGCATAGCAGTCCTTGTGGTCAGCACCCCAGGCAAGGTCCTGGATTTACCTTTGCATGAGTCTCCGGGGGAATGCCAGAGAAAGATCACACCTTGGTGTCCTGCCACATGTTCACCCTGGAACCTGCAGGTAAACAGGAATGAGCCACTGAATCAGTACAGGCTCCAGAACATTTCCTCCTGGTCCCTCAAGTGCCCTTCAGAGGTGGCTGTGTCTCACTTTTTTTATTATTTTTTTAATTTATGCAGTCCTAAGCACCACTTTACATCTCAGCTCTCGAGTTTCCAGGTATTCAGTGTAATTCTTCTCCTTCAAAATCTCTGTGCCCTCCTCTAGAGAAACACTATGAGAAGGATGGGCCCTGGAGTCTCAGGCTCTGTCATGTTTCCTATTTTCTACTGGAAGAAAGCGGGAGGGAGAGGAAATACCGTTTTGTTGTTTTCATAAGGGGATACAGCACCAGCACCCAAGGCAGGCAGGGAGGAAGGGGAAGGACAGCAGCTTGATGAGGAAGGCAGGTCGTGCTGAGGCATTTCCCAAGCAGTGGGCCGGAGCGGGGGACCGGGGCCTTCCCCAGGCTTGGGGCTCCCTGGCCGCACCACCGGAGGGCGCACGCCTCTAGAGGAGCTCCTGTGGAGGCCCTGGACCAGGTGCTACTCACCCGCTGAGGTAGGCGAGGGCCTACCGGACTCCAGCAGCGCCATGGCGGGGCGCTGCTGCCAGCCGAGCCGCCTCACATTGCGGAGCCGCCGCAGCCGCTTCCCGCCACCAGGGGGCCTGTTCGCCTGCCTCCTCACCGCGGGGCGGGTCGTGCGAGACGGCCTTGAACCGCCCCGCCCCTCGCGGCCGCCTCTCCTCTCGCGCGGGTCAAGCGTCCTTGGGCGCGGCAGAGTGGGGCGGGAGGATTGGCGCGGTGTCCCGTATCGTGGCTGCTGTTTCCCTCCGCCTCTAGCCCCACCTGCAGCAGCACTGGACGGCGGGTCTGGCGGGACCCGCTCGCTTCTTGCCCACACCATGGCGGCGGAGCGCGGGGGCTGCTCCCTGGAGTCGATGCAACTGCCGCCCGAGGTGCGCGAGAGCCTGGCGGAGCTGGAGCTGGAGCTGTCGGAGGGTGAGGGCGGTCGGGGGAGCGGAGTCTGCGACCGGGACGGGGGAGGGTTGGCCTAGCCCGTCCGGCGTCGCGGCAGGAAGCTCGTGGGTCGCTTCCGCTGTGCTCCCAGGGCAGGGCCCTGATTCCACTGAGGGACCCTGGGAGGCGTCAGGAGCCGCTACTAGCCCTTGGAGGGGAGCTGGGAAGAGAGCTGGGGCGGGGGGGGGGGGCGCTTTTACCAGGCGGTCGGGGCCGGGGCTGTGCCTCCCTGCGCCCTGCCCCCCGGGAACACTGTCACAGGCAGAGGTGCGGGTTCACCCGGCGGTGGATGAACTGCCCTGGGGAGGCTAGGCAATTCCAGCCGCCCGGCTCTGCCGCCGGAGCGTGCGTGGAAGCAGAGGTAGAAGCCCCTTCAGAGGCGTTTTGTAATGGCCAGGAGATGTTTTTACATTCAGTCTGAGCTGACATTGAAGTGGTCAGATAGTATGCAGCCATATACTCGGAAAACACCAATTATTAGTTCTAGCTAAATCTTAAACCTCTTGCTTCATATTTCTCTATAATTCCTAAGGTTTTTATGCTTTCCTTTATATCAAGTTTCCAGGCAGGAATACAGTGACATTCTCTTCAGTCCTCTAGTGTATGAGCCCTTGGTCAGAGGTGGCAAAGATGCAGTAACAGGCTATAAGGTTCAGTCTGACAATATACTTAAGTCCATCTGTTGATTTATTGCCCCTAAAAGGTACAATTCCTTTCCTTCCATCTCCGTGCTTGTGTTTGGTGGTAACAGTCCTTCTGTATGTGTCCCCAGTGTGTATTATATTCGTTTTCTTTGTAGGATTGGTGTGGTGTTTTTTGCTTATTGGTTCCTTGGTGTGGCCCACCCTGCAGGCAGGCAGATGTATATGCTTAGTGCAGGAGGGCGCACAAGGGGCGGAGGAGACTGAGGCAGTGTTTTTTTGGGAACAGTTGGTCATTGTGTTTTCCCTAGCTATGTTGTTAAGCTGAACCTTGGAATAGAAGAGCTCAAAAACTGTTAGTGCCACAGCCCTGGGGTAGTAGCACTCAATATGCTCCTCAGATGTTGCAGTTCTCAGATCAGTACGTTCAGGTGGGCAAAGCTGACCACTTCACCTTCATATGCTGACTGACTTTTGTCATGGTTTAGGAAATGATTTACAGATTGTCTGTCATTGTCTCTGGTGTAGAACTTTTGCTGCAGAGGCAGGGGAAAAGTATAGGATTAGTAACTTTGTTGTCCAGGTTTAACCTGTTGCTGCGTGCCTGCAGTAGGAAGCAACACCTAACGTACTATCGTTTGTTCAAGAGGAGTTCCTGTGACGTGTGCAGCTCATACCTGCGCAAAAATTTTAACACAGCGGCCATGCTTGGTACAATGCCCCTTGGATGTGTGACTGCTGGCACTTGTCAATCAGCCAAGATATCATGGGGTTGGCTTCTTCTTTTTTAGGTCCTGTGTGTTTGTTTAACCACTGGAATCTTTTTTTGATGTATATAATTGTGCAGTATGTTGAATCTGAAATGTCTAAAGTGATTGTGAACTGTGCATCTGATACTGAAATTTGTACTTCTGTATACCTGATGGATTAATTAAGTGATTGTATAAAGTGATAATGTTAGCTCAAACTTCATCACCTCTCTGAAGACTTAGTTTGTGATGTTAGATGCCATTCCTTTTCTGCTTTGCCTGAATGACTTGAAAGTGTTTCCAGGCTGTTCTTCAACATAGAATCATAAATGGTTTGAGTTGGAAGGGACCTTGAAGATAATATAATTCCAGCCCCCCTGCAGGAACCACTTGCCTGAGACCAGGTTGCTCAAAGCCCCATCCAACCTGGCCATGACTGCTTCCAGGGAGTGGACAATCACAACTTCTCTGGGAAACCCATCCCAGTGCCTTGCCACCCGAATGAGAATTTCTTCCTTATTTCTGATTGAAATCTACTCTCTTCCAGTTTAAAACCATTACCCCTTGTCCTATCACTACACTCCTTGATAAAGAATCCGTCGCCATGTTTCCGGTAGACCCCTTTTAAGTACTGAAAGGCAAGTATAAGTTCTCCTCTGAGCCTCCTCTAGGCTAAACAACCCCAACTTTCTCAGCCTGTCCTCATGGGAGACATAGCTGTTAATATGTTATGTGCTTCCGCTGTGCAGTCACTTAACATTTGTATATGCTGCTTTTAATGGACACTTCTGTCACTAATATTTGGAACTTGCTTTCTTGGATAGGGAGAAATAGTGGTCTAGAATTAGATACTTGCATTTTAATCTGTGTAAAGTGCAAGTAAATTGATCCCTGTAGAGATCGTCAGTTATTTCCCTCTTTTTATCTGAGTAGAATCCAGCCTGTAGTGGGAGGCCGCTGCTGTCAACAGCTTCCTCAAGTTTTCACCAGCCTTTTTACTGGATGTACAGTACTCATCTGCCCAGTTGTGTATGGATGCTGTAGCTGACCTCTGCCTTAATGAAGGATTGTCTGAAAAAATGCAAATTGCAGGAAGATTTTAAGGGGGATTTCTTTTGATGATTATGCTGTAAACTAGAGAAGGTCATACTTGCGAGGATGTTAACATAATCTGAGAGTAAGTGTGAAGAGAAGAAAAGAAACTGGAGCAAGTTCCTTTCTACTTAATATGTGTACTTTGTTAATTGTATGCTATGTGGGGTGGATATAATGTATAATCTCTTTGATCACATGATTTTTACCTATAAATAAATCAGGAATATGATTTAAAACTTCCTTTGGTTTTACCCCAAGTTGTAATAGTGAAAGCTGAGAAGTGTTTACATTTAGATGTAGAGAAAAATGAAGACACTCACAGTACATTTCCAAGGACAACTCAAAATCACAAATAAAGTGGTCAGCTTAGAAGGGTTTTTGATGGGGAGGGAGCTCCAATTTTTGCTACAGTTCTGTTCATGTGCACTATTATAGATCCTTTGACTTTTACAAGATCTTAATCTTACTTGATTATTTTTTGTATTCATGTGCTAGAAGAAGAATATTTGCAAGTAAAATGAAACCCTAGAACAATTCTGCTGTGTTGCTTTGTTATATCGATACTGTAATATCTTTCTTGCTGGAAGAAAAAAAATGAATCTTAATGAAAACTTAAGAGATCTGCCACAACCTTCTTGGAAGATAAGGACAGTTCTGAGATGATGGCAGCTAAGCCGAAATGCAGCTTGTTGATCTGTAGACTAATCTTTCTTACCATAAACTGTAAGATACTCTTTAATTTTCTGATGTACTGAGTGTAAGATGCAGAGTTCTATAATCAGCCTTGCAGGATCTTCTGTAAAAGCGTTAAAATGATGTTGTAAAAGTCTAGTATTTGAGGTTTTGGTCACTATAAAATGGTTGGGGTTTTTTTTTTTTTTTTTTTTTTTTCCTTTTGTGGTCTGATAGGGAACTAAAGATATAAACTCCTTAAAAAAAAAAATTAAAAAAAATCCAATCTGCAGTGGAGGTTTTCTAGGAAAAACATCAAGCTTTTTAAAAGCTTGTACCTGTCTTTATCATATTGTATCATGTATTTGTCTGTATTTTCATGTATCTAAATGTACACTGCTTTTCATTCAGGTGTGGAAATTTTGAAGAGCAGGTCTCATTTAGACATAAATGTTACCTGTATAATTTGTGCATTCATGACAATGACGTTTTATTTGAAAGTTGTGCCCTGAAACAACTTTTAACTCTTGCCTTATGCAAAAGGCTCCTGATTTTTATGCTTTTCAGAGCTTTTCCAGTTTTTCTGCTACAGTTTTTTCCATGATGCATAGCTGTAATTTGATGGTTCATGTAACAAGATACATGACTTGAGGTGTCATGCAGCCCTTCCTCTGGCAGACATAAATCTTGACGTTTAATGATCTCTTTCTGGAGAACACTAGGCACTACTCTTCCACCGTTTGAGCAGCTTCACTTTTACTGTCCTAAGCCTAGGGGATGTGGAATTGGGTCAGTTTTTGCTTCTTTCCAGGTCATCTGTGCAGGAAGATGCCATGTTTGTTCCTTTCTAATCCAAGGACAATAGACATGAAAGTAGTCGAAAATAAAACTCTTATATGTCTGTGTTGCAACAAGGACTGTCCCACTGGTCTTAGCTTTCGTAGCTTTGTCTTCTAGAGTTGTTCATGGTGGTAGTACCCTCATCCAGCAGTTCAGGGTCTTACAAGAACATACAACTACACTTGTTTCTTTTCTGGGAAATTTTTTGTACTTGTGGCTATGTTGATCCCAGTGAGACTGAGCCATTTGGATGCATAATGTATGTTTTGCATTCAGTAAATATTACATTAAAATCAAGGAAGGAACAATGTGAGTTGGGAGACTTTCAGGTGAATGTTTGACCAGCATTTGGATGCTTTTCTTTTTTGGTCTGAATTTCTCATCATCTTTAAGACAGGCCGGCTAGGTGGCTGCTAGGTAGACTGTAGTCTGTGGGATACTTCCATTGTGCTCCTTTCAGCCACAGCATATTTTGAAGACTGTTCAAGTGTTGAATTTTGCCTCATCTGTGAACTAGTGTGCTGGTAGAGCAGGAGAAGGGAGGAGAGATGTATTGTTGCATATCACTTCTGGGTTGCTGGAATACTTCTGTGAGCCAGGGTACTGGCATTGACATGGCAGGTTGTTAAGACTTTTCAGTCCTTCTCCATTCTGTGCATCAGCCAGGTGATGTTGTAAAGCTTGTATTGGTCTATGGAGGTGTAGTTGGGTCTGTTGCTGACAGTGGCTGTTGAGGCTGAGCTGTCCTGCCTACAATGTGTGGGAGGTATTTTTCTAAAGTGTGTTGGATGTAATTGGGACCATTCCCAATGTTTCAGTGTTATCCCATCACATTAATATAATTGTAATGACAACTGAGACTCTTGTAGCTGCATATGTTGGATTACTGCAGTGTAAACCGCCTTTAATTTTTTTCAAATGCAAAGCCTGTTCCTCAAAAAGATGGCCGACTGTCACTGCTCATTCACCAGTGGGAACACACACTATAGTTGAGTTTATTACCCAAACCTTACTATGTCCTCAGTAAAATGAATTCAAAATCTAGAGATTTAAGAGAGATAGCAGTTAACATAGATGGCATGAAGAGTTCAAAGTCCTATGTACCCATCTATGTTGTGAGAGGAAAAAAAAAATGAGCCATTTACCACATTTGACATGCTGATGAACAGATTAGAATTTTTTTTTCTCCCCTCTATTTTGGAAGCTAATGAGAAGCTGGTTTAGGGTCTCTTGTTGGGTTGGCTGTAAAGATTAGCAACTGTTATAAATGAGACCAAATAGTCTTTAAATAGAAAAATAAAAATTTATTAGTGATGGGGAATGAGCAAGCAGCGCTGGGTGCGCGGGGAGTCTGCACTCCATCAACACGCACACCGAGATGTCAAGCAGGCAGGCATTTATCACACTAAATCATGAATATCCAACAGCGTTAACTGCATATTCATTATGTGGGGTTGGATTATTATAATCAGGTCCAGGGACTCATTATCATAGGTCTCCTCCCTTTGGTACTTGCGCACTGGTGTCTGGTGGTCGTGGGCCGGGGTCTTCAGGAGGAAGGCCCCCAGTCTTCCTCGCAGTGTACTTTTCACCTTTTGTCTCAAAATGATGAGTCAGGAATCAGAGAGTTGGTGTGATCTGGCTTATCTGCAGAGAGGCTCTCCTATATTTCTTCCTGACTGGGAGTAAGTTCCCTTATCTACACAGACCAAAACTACACAAGACAGGCTACAGGATTTATGAGAACCTTGATAACTTTCAAGACTATGTGAGACAAAACACAACTCACAACTATGTAAGACAAGACACAGTTTACGGCTATGTAAAACAAGCTGCAATTACAAGGCTACTAAACTACAATTTATGATGACATTTACAACTCAGGCCTCAGCCAGGCCTGTATCCAGTGGGAGCAGGAATGATGTCCTGGAGGGCCAAGTCCCCAGCAGGCCAAAATACATTTGGTACCTTTCTATACCTGATTTGGTGCTTTTATTAGAGCAAAACAGCTTAAGTGATTGGTTTACCTGTTCCTTTTTAACAGCAACCCCCTGTTGTCACATCTTATTGACACGAATCATCCAATTTTCTCCATTACAATTCCCCCCTTTCTTTCTTCAACCTATTGATTCGTGTCTGTCTTTCAAAGTTTAGCAATATTAAGTCTGCCTTTCCCCTCTGGCTCCTTTCCTCAGTCATTTTGCTTCCCCCACAGGCCCAACAATGAGAGACATTCAATTCAGTTACTATGCGTTGCATTAAATCAAGGAATAGGTTTTGGCCGAGCCCAGGGAGCTGTAGTTCCTTAAGTTTCGATTTCAATCCAGTGTAGATGTTGGTGAGAGGTGTTCGAACGGGACGTTCAGGACGTAATGTCTTGATTCTATTCTTCACTATCATTTCCTTAAAATCATCTTGTAAACGTCCCCCGTCACTTATGTCCCAGTGTCCACCTTGAGTAAAGCATATAGTTGTTTCACCCCGGGGACACTCAACCCTTCCTTTTATTCCTCCTGGGCCCAAATTTTGGGCTACCCAGAAGGTTTGTCCAAATCTTGTGCACTTGATTGCTCTTTTGGCATCATAACATTCTTTATTCACGTGGGTGTGCAAGGTAAAAGACTGCACAGAGGTCCCTCTCAATCGGAGGGTCTGATAGCACTTAGAGGCACAGTCACATGCGATCAGTGCCTTAGTGAACAAGGGCAGTATCAGGTACAAGGGTCCGGTATGACTTACTCCTCTACCCCCCATGCCTGTTGGAGTGCCGCCAACAGCCGGGGATGGGTTTCTTCTTGGTAGCAAGAGCAGTGGTCAATCCGGTCTTGCCCCTTGCCTTTTACTGACCTTGAGGTTTCCAAATCTGTACCTTTTTCTGTGCTCTCTCCCAAGCAAACTCTTGTGCACAATAACCTAAGGTTCTATACCAGTCCCTTTCAAACACCTCCCAGTTTTCTGGGAGTAACAACCCCCAGCCACAAAAAGTTTTGATTATCTGTGTTAATTCAATCTGGTGCCCCCTCCTTGGGTTACTCGGGCACATGGGGCACCTAGGGTTCCAGTTATAAGAAATACAAGACCACCTTAAATTACACTTCATACATTCACATGTTACCCAGCCCCAATGTTCTAGTTCTGGGTGATTGATACATGGGATTCTATACGGAATGTAGTTTGACTTCGGGTCGGTCAATTGGCCCTCTTTCTCTATGTCATAGGCGAGAGCATAAACTAGAGATACGGGGGCAACCTTGTATAGTCCGGATCGCCCAGACTGAGCTGGTATTGAGTCCTCTTTCCAGAAGGCAAACTGTGTTTTTCTCAGGATTTGCCCCAGGCTTTATATTAAACCATGAATGTAGGCTCGGTCTTACCCATGGTTCCCACAGTATGTGCCTTGGTTCCCTTCTTTCAGGAAAGTTTATTCGTTGATTAGGTGAATTTTTAGGTCACCCAGGGTGGAGGTTATGGTCCAATTCTTGGGAGATTCCACCAGTCCTTTAGTTCTGGTAGTGTGAGTCCCTCTGCACTCCGCAGTCTGGATTGCAGTCTCTGATCTGAAGTGGTTACTGCATATCCCGCTTTGCAGGTGCCTTGTTGAACGGAGCTGGTTCTGTCAGTGTACCAGGAGTCTTCAGCATCTTCCAGCAGCTCCTCTTTTCAGTCTGGTTGGCTGGAATATCCCGCCTCAATGGTCTCCAGGCAATCCTGTATCACTGGATCCCTGGGGGTCCCGCTGAGAAAAGATTCTAGATCGACAATGTTAGTAACCAGTATTTCCACATCATCCTGTTCCACCAGAATGGCCTGGTACCTAAGGAACCTCTGCGGTGATAACCAGTGTCCCCTTTTGTCTCCAATACCGCAGATACAGTGTGGGAGACCAATACTGTAATCCCCTGGCCCAGTGTGAACTTTCATGCTTCTCGGATGTTAAGCACTACTGCAGCTACTGGTCTTAAACAACTGGGCCATCCTTTACTAATTTCATTAAGTTGTTTAGAGAAATAGGCCACTGCCTATTCTCTCACGGTCATGGATTTTGGGCCTTAATTCCCGAGGCTATTCCCTGTTTTTCATAAGAGAATAACCAGAAGGGTTTGGTGGTGTTTGGTAACCCTAAAGCAGGAGCTCTCATCAGTTACATTTTCAACTGATTTAAATGCTTGCTCAGCCTCCTCATCCCAAATGAGGCTCTTTGAATTTGTTTTTAAAAGTTCATAAAGTAGTTTTACCAAAAGTCCATAGCTGGATATCCACAAACGGCACCACCCTGTCATGCCTAAAAACGTACGGAGTTCTTTATCAGTTGTGGTCTGGGGTCTGGCAAACGGCTTCCTTCCTTGCAGCCCCTAGGGTTCGTTGTCCAACGGTGATCTCAAATCCCAGGTAGGTTACTTGCTGCTGAGCCACCTGGGCTTTCTGGGGAGAGACTCGATAACCATTTAGTCCAAGAAAATTCAGCAAACTGACTGTCCATCCCATACACATGTCCCTTGTTTCAGTGGCCACTAATAAGTTGTCCACATATTGCAATACCACCCCTATTCCAGGTGGATGTTTCCATTGTTCCAGGTCTTTGGCTAGTTGGTTCCAAAAAAAAATTAAAAAAAAAATTTTTTTAAAAATGGAGCTGTTCTTAAATCCCTGTGGCAATACTGTCCATGTGAGCTGAGTTCTTCTTCCAAAATTTGGGTTTTCCCACCCAAAAGCAAACAAGAGCTGGTCCTCCAAACTCAGGGGCAAGCAAAAGAAGTCATCATTCAGATCCAATAACGGTAAACCAAGCCAATTCAGATATTAATTTAGTTAATAATGTATATGGATTTGCCACTACTGGATATAAATGCCCAGTTATCCTGTTAATGGCCCTCAGATCCTGCTCTATCCTGTAACTCCCATTTGGTTCCTTAACTGGCAGGACGGGAGTGTTATATTCAGATTCACACTCTGTTAGCAATCTATAATTTATGAACTGTTCAATTATTGGTTGAATTAGAGGGTGTTTAATTTTTACTGTCTGGGTCCCTGGTTTGAGTTTCACCACTATTGTGGAGGCAGTCTTTGCCCTCCCAGGTATTTCTGATACCCATACTCCTGGAAATACTTGGTCTTTTATTTCCTCAGGTACCCCAGCTTTGATGGGGGTGCTGATGAGAGCCAAGCTTAGGATTTTAGTTAATTGTTCATTCCCTATTTTAGTTTTTCCTTCTTCAAATTTTATCTCTGCTCCTAAGTGCTCCTATAAATCTTGCCCTAATAATGGCTTGGACAAGTTTGGCATATACAAAAATTTATGTATCCCAAACTGCTTGCCTAATTTGAATTTGAGAGGTTTTAAGAACTATGCCTTTCACTTTGGCCAGTGGCTCCCTTTACTGTTACAAAGTCATCATCTATTGGTGTCAAGGCTTGATTTAAAACTGAATATGTTGCTCCTATGTCAATTAATAATTCCATGTCTCTTTGTTGTTCCCCTAGCCTTATTTTAAACAGTGGATCCACTGGGGTAGATTCCCCAGGTCCCCATCAATCTTCTTTAAAATGAGCCTGCATCGCTCCTCTACCTCTCCCCCTGCTTCTCTCAGGACATTCATTTCTCCAATGCCCTTTTCCCATACAGTGTGCACATTGATCCCTCTGTAATCTGGGAACAAAATTCCTTTACCCCATTCTTTACCTCCACCCTCCATTCCATTCCTGCCCTGTCTGCATTTGTAACACTGCTACCATTGCCGTTGCAATAACATTTCCCAGGCTCCTCCTGTTATTGGAGTCTTAATTTTGAAACACTGTCCATGCTTCATCTAAGAGTTTTTCTAAATCCCTTGCCTCGGGCCCCTTTAACTTTTGGAAGTTTTGTTTTTGTTTTTAATGTCTTCCATTGACTGGCCAATAAATAAAAAGCCCATCTGCTGTGTCCCCTCCGCAGAAGCCGGATCAAGGGGTGTGTGTTTCCTCATGGCCGATCGTAATTTTTCCAGAAATTCATTAGGGGTTTCATGAGGCCCCTGTCGCAACGAATATATATATGACCAATTTAGTGGTTTGGGTATCACAGTCTCCAATCCGAATTTAATCAAATTCTTATATCTTTGTAGTCTTTCATACTCAGCAGGAGTATTTGGGTCCCAATTAGGATCAGCCAGGGGTCCGTGCTGATCCACTGTTCCTTGCAAAGTTCCCGAGGCAATTTGTCCCTGCACATGAGTCCAGGCAGTTCTAATTATTAACTGTTTTTCAATGTCTGTTATTTCTCCCCATAAAGCATCTATAATCCTCCTGTCCAGTTGAATCTGTCTCCACTCTTTGCTCTGCTCTCAGGTCGATGGGGGGTGCATAGTCTTCCATCCTTTCCTCCTTTCCCTTTCCTCTCAAACATTTCAACACTTCCCGATTTTTCCAAAGCCAAAACTAAGGAGGTCTTATCGAGACACATTTAATCCATATTTCCTCTCCCACTCGGGATGATTTCTAACTCAGAAAAACATATCTGAATATATTACTTCATCTCATTTCTCATTTTCCTCCAAAATCACTATCAGCTCCACCAAGGCATCACATTCCAAGGCACCTCCTGCCAGCCACCCCAGCTGCCTCCAGTGTGTGAAAATGCACCCCAAGGGGTTTTACTATCCGATCTCCTGACTCTGTCTCCCACCCATTGCAGTGTTTACGAAATCCCACACCTCTTACAATAACAATGGGTAACAGACACAACCAAATTGTCCAAACCATCACATACAACAACAAAAGGTCCTTACACCAAATCACCTGAAACTAGCCCTGAATTTGCATCTGTGCAGTTCCAGGGACAGTCTTAAAAGTTCTCAGTTCTGTGCTAATTCAGAACTTCGTCAAAAATACCACACACAAAACACACTGAAAACAATAATACACAAAACAATAACCAGACACTAAATTAATTCAATGGGGTCTTGTATCCCTATTTTGCTTTTCTTTTATCCAATTTATAACCCCAAATTTAGCAGAAATCAAACCCCCCTTGCGTTCCAGCTGATCCTCAGATAGCAGAGGGGCTGGGGGCGGCTGGGCTTGATTCCTGATACACAGCCAATAACAAGACACAATTCACTCAACCGGTTAGCAGTGTTTATTTTGTTGTTTTTCTTCCCGGGAATCACTGACACATTGCAATCACTTCATTCGTCTCTGGCCGCAGCCCTTGCGGGACAGCGGAACTGCAGATCAGAACTCTGCACTCACTCTGCAGCTGCACTGCGTCTCACACACACAGACCACTTTCTGCAAAGTTAGACTGTATACTCTCATTCCTTCTCACTCACTCCCTTTTACTCCTTCACTATGTCTTTCTCACTCTCACCCCACACACAACAAAACAACCACACAAAGATAAGGTACCTCCACTTTCCAATCACTCGTTAATATTCACCCATGGGTATTATAAAATTTCACATGTGATCAACTCCTCAATTCGGCAGAATTAATACCCAAATTTCTTGGATCAACTCCTCAATTCGGCAGCATTAATACCCAAATTTCTTGGATCAACTCCTCAATTCGGCAGAATTAATACCCAAATTTCTTGGATCAGCTCCTCAATTCGGCAGTATTAATACCCAAATTTCTTGGATCAATTCCCCCTTTACACCTGGGACCCTTGCCCTTACCGGAGCCCTGTCCCAATTCCCGGAGGTCCCTTCTACCTTAGGTTACCACCTCACCGATCCCATGGGTCCCTTCAACAACCAGGTTACCACCTCACCGATCGCATGGATCCCTTCTACCTTAGGTTACCACCTCCCCGATCCCATGGGTCCCTTCAACAGCCGCTTTGTCCCTTTGCCTGCCGTTTCCCTCGCGGGACAACGGAACCAAGGCTAGAAGGACTCCGCAACAGACTCACTCTCCGACCTCACATCCCCACCCAACCAAGCGATACTTACAACCCGAAGTCTTCGCCTGGGTCTTCGTGCACGAGAATTACGGATGACTGCAGTTTAACCGGGGGAGAGCTCAATTCCTTGCTCAATCCTCATCTTAATTGTTCCCGTAACCTTCCGGCGGGCAGTGGTCGCTCCTCAGGGCCGCCAAAAAAGGCGGGGGCGCCCCCCCCGAGGATTGATTCTGCCCAGCGAAAGAAACGGGATCACGTCGGGGTCACCAAATTGTTATAAATGAGACCAAATAGTCTTTAAATAGAAAAATAAAAATTTATTAGTGATGGGGAATGAGCAAGCAGCGCTGGGTGCGCGGGGAGTCTGCACTCCATCAACACGCACACCGAGATGTCAAGCAGGCAGGCATTTATCACACTAAATCATGAATATCCAACAGCGTTAACTGCATATTCATTATGTGGGGTTGGATTATTATAATCAGGTCCAGGGACTCATTATCATAGGTCTCCTCCCTTTGGTACTTGCGCACTGGTGTCTGGTGGTCGTGGGCCGGGGTCTTCAGGAGGAAGGCCCCCAGTCTTCCTCGCAGTGTACTTTTCACCTTTTGTCTCAAAATGATGAGTCAGGAATCAGAGAGTTGGTGTGATCTGGCTTATCTGCAGAGAGGCTCTCCTATATTTCTTCCTGTCTGGGAGTAAGTTCCCTTATCTACACAGACCAAAACTACACAAGACAGGCTACAGGATTTATGAGAACCTTGATAACTTTCAAGACTATGTGAGACAAAACACAACTCACAACTATGTAAGACAAGACACAGTTTACGGCTATGTAAAACAAGCTGCAATTACAAGGCTACTAAACTACAATTTATGATGACATTTACAACTCAGGCCTCAGCCAGGCCTGTATCCAGTGGGAGCAGGAATGATGTCCTGGAGGGCCAAGTCCCCAGCAGGCCAAAATACATTTGGTACCTTTCTATACCTGATTTGGTGCTTTTATTAGAGCAAAACAGCTTAAGTGATTGGTTTACCTGTTCCTTTTTAACAGCAACCCCCTGTTGTCACATCTTATTGACACGAATCATCCAATTTTCTCCATTACACAACCATGTTGGAAGTTCTTCAATAGTGGTGAAATAATAGGATTGACCATGTTTTTCATCTCTAACACCTTCCCTTTCACTCTTAATTCCCACTCCCTCATTATATTAATTTTGCATCAGTGATACTCTGCCCACTCCCCCCTGCTGTTTTTTTCTAACTTCTGGAACATAGAAGGATGAGGAAGGTGTCTTGTCTTAGCTGAGAGCATGCTTACCCATTTTATCTTTAGCTGCTTCTAATGAAAACTGTTCTGTGAACAATGAGAATCTGTGTAAGACTTAAGGACATCCAGTCTTATTTTGATGTCTGGGGTTTCCAACTTAGGAGTGACAGTGATTCACTTAAGAGCTTACAAAAACAGGACTAAATTTCCTGTGTTGTTATCTTTACCACTTTGAGGAAACAGAGTGCACAATCAGAAGAATTGGGAGTGCTAGGTTATCAACTGTCTTTCCAATCAAAGCAGAATTTCAGACTTGACCAGTCTGAAACTGAAGACCAGTGAGATGGTTTGGGGTTTTGTTTTTTTTTTTTTTAATTTCTGCTGCAGTTAACCAGTGTTTAAATTACTCTTTTCTCTGTGTTTGAGTAGAAGAATGTAAACTATTCTCCATCTCTTTCAGAACCAATTCAGCATTGAATGGTCTACTGCAGTTGTTGGAGATTGAGGTTAAAGACTTAAATGGAAGCTCACTGTGTTCCTGAGAGATACCTTAACTCGTTGCTGGTGTGAATAGCAACAGTAATGATAACTGTAAAATTCTGGGGTTTATCTAGCAAAGACATGGGTAACATTTGTCAGACATGTCTTCAGGATTTCTTTAGATGTGATCCTGAGCAGCCTGCAGGAATAGGGTATTGAAGTATGTTGAGCATGAGCCATTCTTCCCAGCTTCAGCTGTTCTGTGGCAGAGGGCTGGTCTTTAAAACTTGTGTCCTGGGTTTGGCTAGGGTAATGTTAATTTTTACCAGAAGCTGGGCGGGGGCCATAGCCGAGACAGCCGGCCGAGACAGCCAGGGGTTATTCAGTACCGTGCTGACGTCATGCCTGCTAGTTAAGGGCGGGGGCAGGGCCGGGAGCGCTTGCTCTGCGGCGGCGCAGTAGCTTGGGAGCTAGTCCGGTCTGGGTGGTTTATAGAACTTGCTTTATATAGTGTTTAATTACTGTTATTGTTATTAATATTGTTTACTTCTCCTTTTGCGTTTTCTGACAAATTCTCCTTATCTGAACGCGCGGGGCTTTGCCTTTTTCCTCCCTCTTTTCCTTCCCATTCCAGGGGAAGGACGGGAAGGGACAGAGTGAGCGAGTGGCCACATGGTGCTCAGCTCCCGGCTGGGACTGAACCAGGGTGGTCCTTTGTTACTCTTGTATGTTTCTTTGGCAAGGAAGGTTAAATTCGGGTGAAGAGCAGAAGTGTGATGTCAACCTGTACTTTTAAGAGAATTGAAGGAGATACTTTTACATGAGAACATTCGGAAGAAAATGTAAGTTTGACTATGATTCAGTCAAGGATTTGTCAATGTTAGGGTACTGATTGAACTCCATGATCTTAAAGGTCTTTTCCAATCTAGGAAAGTCTGATTCTGTAAGCTTCCTTTACAATCATAAATGCACATATTGATGAAGTAAACAGGCCTTTATAAATTTAATGCTGATCTCTGTTCTATGTTCTACCTCCCTGTCCTCCCAAAACCTAAATAAAGCTCTGCTAGTCTTGGGAAATAATTTTGTTTGTTTCTTTTGTACCATTTGATAGCCAAAATGCTGTTGGGGTGTGGTATGTTTTTGTGGTTTGGTTGGGGCCTTGGAGGTATTGGGTTTTTTTGTTTTATTTTTTTAAAGAAATAACCTGTTCTTCTGAAATGTGATTTTGCTGATGAAAGGCTATGGGCATTTTTTGGACTGAAGAAGAGTATAACGGATCCAAGGTGCTAGCTCGATGACGTTTCATACTGCTGAGTTATATCACTCAGTTCTGTTACTGTCAGAAATATCTTTTTACTATACCTGTATGCAAATACAGAAGCAAAATATTTCAGTCTGATTAGAAAGATCTTATGTATTTACCTTGGAATAAGCATCAAAGTATTTAAGCTACCTGGCACAAGGTTTCTAACTCTGAAGGAAGCATAAACTTGTTGCATTCTCCTCAGTTTTCTTGAAGTTATGCTCGCAGACCTGAATTTGAGGATCTGCAGTAAGATGCAAGTGTATGGTTTTCCTGTGCTATGGTGAGGATAGCAGTTCTGCAGTGCAGAATTCAGGAGACCAAATTGAAATGTGTGGCTGAATCATTAAAGCCTCTGAATCGTCGTCATATCCTTCTACCTTCTTGCAGTTTGATTACCATCTTTGTTCTTTCTCAACTGTTGTTTCCCCAGCAGTCCTCAAGAGGATGCAAAGCTGGGTCCTCACCTGAAGTCTTGTTGAAGAATGCAGCATTGTTTGATGCTTTTTTATTTTTTATTATCTCCATGTATGTACCTTTAAGAATTTGGATAGACCTCTTATAGCTGGTGAATATATTTTGGGCTAATCCCTTCACTAGCAGGAACTTCTTGTTCAGTGTTCCTCCTTGATGCCAGCAAAAAAGGTCTGGCAAAATTCTGCCTCTTCTGGCTACTTATGGACACTGAAAATACACTAAGTTCTGATGTCACCTTATTATAAAGATAGATGCAAATAATGTTTTATTCTGGGGTTTTATTATAATTCATTGTGGCTCCAATTTTTGAGTTTTTCTTTTTCCCTTTTCCCAGTTTATTTGTTTCTTTTACTTTTGGTTATCTTTTGGTGTTAGTTTGTTTGTTTGTTTTGTTTTGGTGGTTTTTTGTTTTGTTTTTGGATTTTTTTCCCTAGAGGGCCTTTCAAAGTAAACAGCTACTTCAGAAGAAAGTTGAGTAACATTTCCTTAAAACATTATTCCATGCTACTGCAGAAATTAGACTTAACAGACTGCTGACGTTTGAAGAGTGTGCGTGTGCATATATACATATGGGCCATACCAGTTCAACTAGCTCCTTCCTTCCTGCTGGAAAAGAATATAATATTGGGACTTTGCTAATTCACTTTCTGCCCTACTATCCTTATGGTTTTGTGATAAACATTTGGGGGCACCCTTCTGCTGCTGCGGGAGCTCATTCATTCCATTTCCAATATTGCACATAAGAGAGTCTCAGTTTTTACAATAGGAATCTTGTGCTTGCCTTGCTTCTGTGCTTTCTGGCTGCTCCTGTGAAGGGAGCAGGAAGGGGCCTCCATCCATCCTCAGGCTCTGGGTAAGGTGTTGTTTCACCAGGTGGCTGAACTAAAGAAGAATCTGTTGTCCAAAGGAGAATTCCTGTCCCCAGGCTTTTATCGTGAGCTACATCTGGTGCCTGTCTGATGCTGTGGTACAGTGGCATCAAGTTAACGTGAGAGAAAGTTAGTTGTTTTTTTTTTTTTAAGCAATTTAGTGAGTTGAATTGACTTAAGTGTTATGTCCAGATGGGCTGAGAGCCCAATTGGGTTGAGGGGAGAAGAATGAAGGAGGATGCCAATACTTCACCTTTGCTGTGTCGCGTGAAAGGGTAAAGTAATTCGTCAGAAAATAAACCCCCTTGTGTTCCAGCTTGTCCTCAGATATCAGAGGGGCTGGGGGCGGCTAGGTTTAGATTCTGAGTGATGTCTAATTTGGCACTGTTAGTCGGGTTGCGTTCAGTGTATCTGAACTATCACAGCTCCAGATTCACTAATAGCACCATGCCCTCCCATCTAGTTGCACTCCATGGTCTCACGCAGCCAGTAAGGAGCTGATGGCGCCCAGTGAGAGAACTTCTGTGACTAGCAGCATGGAAAGTGTGGTTTATTGAGAGCAACAGACATACAAGTTCTTCGAGATTGCCAGCAATAAATACACTCTTTGCAAAGCATATATATAAAAGGTATACCAAATGTGTTAAAGAGCAACTCAAGAAGATTTCTAAGTTTAAGAGTCTAGATCTTACCCAAAGGCGTCCCTAAGGGGGGAGAAGCGAGGTTCATTCAGCCTGTCAACTGATCCCAGAAGTCAGAGATGGTTGGCAATAGTATCTGCCCTGACTTGTCCATGATGATGTCTTCCCCACCATCTCCCCTTACTTAAACCATTTTTATAATAATTTTTACCTTCAGGGTAGAGCTTGAGTGACTCTAGTCATAAATACCTCTCTTATGATTGGTGTAAATTTCTCTCGCTTAGCTTTTAAAGATACAGCTGAAGAAAATTCACAGCACAAGTTCAGTGAGGGATGGTTGCACTTTGGAGGCAAGTAGCCTTTGGTGTGTACATGTGTTTTGTTATTATAATGACATTATAATGGGCAAAGTTTGCACAAGGACAGTACTTTGTCAAAAACTGACAAACTGTTGGCACAGGGTTGCAAGCAGGCAGCTTATGTATGAGTCCTGTAGTACTATCAAGTATTCATCTCTGCTGTGATTTCACAGGGTCTGGCCATGGAATCTTTACTCCATTCCCTGTGATGCTTGCAAGCAGTTGTGAAATGGATTCCTTGCATACCAGTTACACTTTACCCTGAAAGTTTCTCTGATGTTATACCTTTCCTTAATGTGTGAACATTGCTGTTCATATCATACCTCTAGTATGATTTTAATTTTTAAGTCACCTCTAGTCATTATTCCACAGCTGCAAAAGGAATCCATACCGAAAAAAAAATTTTTCAGTGTCTTGCCTGTATGTCTACTAATAGTTCTTTCATAACTGTTCTGGATCCAGCCTGGAATGAAACTTTGGCCTTGCTGATTACAGCAGCATTTTGTCCTTCTAGAACTTGAAATATAAAATCTCCCATAAATCATGGTACAAGATCAATACATTACTGCTCACAGATCTGTGATTCATCAGATACAAGAAAAGTAGAAGTCACTCAGTGTCTTATCAGATAGGATATGAAAAAAGCTCTTTGCCTACAGAGAACTGAAAACCTGTAATGGTAGGTGTTTTAAATATAACTAGAGAGCTTTCATCTCCATCCTGCCATGAAAAAGTTTTGTCAGGGCAGTCTGGGAAGTTCAGCTTTTTTGGAGGTGAGGAAAGCTGCAGGTTTTTGTTCAGATTTTTCCTGTTGCCACAGGACACATAGGTAGGAGGAGTCCAATGAAAAAGGATGTATGTACTATGGAGGGTGGCAGTCCCTTGACTTCCCAGTTGTCCTTGCGCAACAGGTATGGGGCTTTAGAACTTGAGGGCCAAACAAATGAGGATGGAGATGAAGGTCCCTCCAGGAAGATGCCCAGGGCGAGCCACTCACCTCCATGCTTTAGGACTACTTTGATTAAGAAAAAAAGGAGGGTAATTGTGGTAGGATATTCCCGTCTGAGGGGAACAGGGGGCCCCAGCTGTCGACCAGATCTATACCACAGGGAAGTCTGCTGTCTCCCTGGGGCCTGGGTTAGAGATGTTACTAGGAAACGCTCTGGTCTGGTACAGCCCTCTGATTATTACCCACTACTTGTTATCCAGGTTGGTAGTGATGAGGCTGCAGAGAGAAGTCCAAAAGCAATTAAAAATGACTTCAAGGCATTGGAGTGATTGGTTGAAGGCTCAGGTGCATAGATAGTGTTTTCATCAATCCCTCAAGTGATAGGGATGAATACTGAAAGAAAGAGGAAAACACACATGGTTAACACATGGCTCAGAGACTGGTTCAACTGATGGAATACTGGATTTTTTGATCATGGAGAAGTTTATACAGCACCAGGTCTGCTGGTGACATGCATTTCATCTGTCTCAAAGAAGGAAAAGGAACCTCGCACAGGAGTTGGTGGGGCTCACTGAAAGGTTTTAAACTTTGTGCAGAATGGGGAAGGGGATAGAATCAGGCTCTCTAGAGTTGAGCCTAAGGGTGGCATGCCAGTGTTACGGGTGAAATGGATAGTCTGGCACAAGTGCATCTACACCAATACATGCAGCATGGGCAACAAACAGGAAGAGCTGGAAGTCATTGTGTAGCAGGACAGCTATGACATAGTCACCATCACAGAAATGCAGTGGGCTGACTTTCATGACTAGAGCACTGCAATGGATGGCTATAAGGTCTTCAGAAGGGATAGGCAGGGAAGGAGAGGTGGTGGAGTGACTCTGTATGTTAGGGAGTGTTTTAATTGTGTGGAGCTCAGTGACTGTGAGGGTGTGTTATGCTTATGGGTAAGGATAAGGGGGAAGGCCAGTGAGGCAGATATCCTGTTGGGAGTCTGTTATAAACCACCCAACCAGGATGAAGAGGTTGGTGAAGTGTTCTACAAGTGGCTGGCAAAAGTCTCAAAATTAACATCCCTTGTTCTCATGGAGGACTTCAACTTACCAGACATCTGCTGGAAATAGAGCCGAACAGAGAGGAAACAGTACAGGAGGTTCCTGGAGTGTGTGGAAGAGAAGTTCCTGACTCAGCTGTTAAGTGAACCCACCAGGGAAGATGCCTCACTAGACCTGCTGTTTACTAACAGAAGGACTGCTGGATAATGTTGTGGTTGGAGGCCATCTTGCGATTAATGACCATGAAATGATAGTGTTCTCAATTCTTGATAAAGTAAGGAGGATAAAGCAGAATCGCTACCATGGACTTCCGGATGGCAGACTTTGGCCTGTTTGGGTTGGTGGTTGAGACAGTCCCTTGGGAGATGGTCCTGAAGGACAAAGGGGTCCAGGAAAGCTGGACATTTTTCAAGAAGAAACTCTTAGAGGCATAGGGGGAACTCTTAGGGGCTGTCCCCATGTGACGTAAGATGAACTGGCAGGGAAAACGACCGGCCTGGCTGAACAGGGAGCTTTTGCTTGGACTTAAACAAAAGAGGAGAGTTTACCACCTTTGGAAGAAGGGGCGGGCAACCCAAGAAGAGTACAGTGATTTAGTTAGGTCATGCAGAGAGAACATTAAGAAGGCAAAAGCCAAGCTGGAAATCAATCTGCCCACTGCTGTGTGAGACAATAAAAAGTGTTTTTACAAATACATTAATAACAAAAGAGAGCCAAGGAGTATCTCCATCCCTTAATGGATGTGAAGGGGAATATTGCCACCAGGGATGAGGAAAAGGCTGAGGTACTTCATGTCTTCTTTTCCTCAGTCTTTAATAGTCAGGTCAGTGATCCTCAGGGTATTCAGTCCCCTGAACTGGAAGACAGGGATGGAGAGCAGAAAAATCCCCTCATAATCCAGAAGGAATTGGTTAATGACCTGCTATGCCACCTGGATACCCACGAGTCTATGGGGCTGGATAAAATCCACCTGAGAGTACCAAGGGAGCTGGCAGAGCAGCTTGCCAGGCCACTCTCCATCATTTGTCAGCAGTCCTGGTTAACAGGGGAAGTCCTGGATGACTTGCAGGTCTGTTCCTGGATCTGTTCCTGTGTGGCCTGCCCTAGGGGTTCCTGCCTTGACAGGGGGGTTGGACTCGAAGATCTCCATAGGTTCCTTCTAACCCCTACCATTCTATGATCCTATGAAAAAAGCCCATCTACAAGTAGGGCTGGAAGGAGAATCTGGGGAACTACAGGCCTGTCAGCCTGATCTCAGTAGTGGGGAGGACTATGGAGAGGTTCGTCTAGGGTGCGCTCACATGGCAACTGCAAGGCAACCAGGGGATCAGGTGAGCCATCATGGGTTCATGAAGGGCAGGTCCTGCTTAATGAACTTGATCTCCTTCTGTGACTAGGTGACCCGACTAGTAGATGGAGGAAAAGCTGTGGAAATTGCCTACCTGGACTTCAGTAAAGCATTTGACACAGTCCCACACAGCATTCTGCTGGAGAAGCTAGCAGCTCATGGCCTAGACAAGTGTAAAGTGGGTGAAAAACTGGATGGATGGCCAAGTCCAGAGAGTTGTAGTAAATGGAGTTAAGTTCAGTTGGCAGCTGGTCGCGGGTGTTGTCCCCTAGGTCTCAGTTTTGGGTCTGGATCTATTTAACATCTTTATCAATGACTTGGAAGAGGAGATTGAGTGCACCCTCAGTAAGTTTGTAGATGACAAGAAATTAAGTGGGAGTGTTGATCTGCTTGAGGGTAGTAAGGCTCCACAGAGAGATCTGGATAGGTTGGATCAATGGGCTAAGGTCAATTGTATGAGGTTTAACAAGACCAAATGCTGGATCCTGCACTTCAGTCACAACAACCCCAGGCAATGCCTGGGGATGAGTGGCTGGAAAGCTGCCTGGCAGAAAAGGACCTGGGAGTGCTAGTCAGCATCCAGCTGAACATTAGCCTGTGTGTGCCCAGGTGGCCAAGAAGGCCAATGGCATCCTGGCCTGTATCGGAAATGGCATGGCCAGCAGGAGGAAGGAAGTGATTGTGCCCGTGTATTCAGCACTGGTGAGACCACATCTGTGTCCAGTTTTGGGCACCACAGTACAACACAGACAGAGGTACTGGAGTGGGAACAGGGGGGGCAACAAAGCTGGTGAGGGGATTGTAGAACATGTCTTACAGTGAGAGGCTGAGGGAGCTGGTATTGTTTAGCCTGAAGAAGAGGAGGCTGAGAGGAGACCTTATTCCCCTCTACAGCTACCTGAAAGGAGGTTGTAATGAGGCCAGTGTTAGCCTCTTCTCCCTAGTAACTAACAACAGAACAAGAGGAAATGGCAACAAGTTGCACCAGGGGAAGTTCAGATTAGGTATTAGGAAGAATTTCTTTACTGAAAGAGTAGTTCAGCCTTGGAATGGACTGCCCAGGTAGGTGGTGAGGTCACCATCTCTGGAGGTGTTAAAAAAAATGTGTAGATGAGGCCCTTCAGGATGTGGTTTAGTGGTCATGGTCTGGTCTACACAGATTGTCACAAATTTTGATTTAAAATTCCACAGCTATTTATAAAGTGCAGTAAAGCCATCAAAGTGTTGTCCTCAGTTGAGTGAGAACAGAACTAATTCTGTTCTGTAATTTTACTTTTCAGCTCAGTTCTTCTAACTAACTGCACTTCCTGAAGTTAGCAGCCTGTTCTCACTGTCTCACAGACAGTGTCTGCTTCTAGCAGTGATAACACCTTGTGTTTAGAGTTACTACTAATGATTGGTGTGCAGACGAAGGCCACTGCTGGGTCCTGTGTACCACACTGGGGGATGCAGAAAGTGAAAGGCTGCACCTGCAGGGAGGAGCGGACAGGACGGGTGACCCTAAACTGACCAACGAGGGATTCCATCCCATATACGTCATATTTGGTTTACAGCTGAGGGATCCAAAGCGTCTTTGACTTCTCCCTTCTTGGACTGCTTTGCCAGCTGTTGCTTGGTTTGGCTCGGGTCCTCTTTCTGTTCCTTCCTTGGACCACACAAGGAGGACTCTGTCCGTTCTGCCTTTGATCCGGTCTGTGTGTTCCTGAACCCAGTACCAGAATCCAGCTCCTGAACACAGCTCCCATCTGCTGCGGGGCTCAGTCTGGGACTGCCCCGGTGCCTGCACAGCATCAGTGGTGATGGTGATGTAATTACCATCAGGGGGGTTGGGTTCGATACTGGTTTTGTATATATTTGTATATATTTCATTTTTATTATTATTAATTTCATTTTCATTAAAGCTGTTCTAGTTTCCTTTTCTAATCGCTGTCTCTCTCCCTTATTCCCTTTCTCTTCCCCTCTGGGGAGGGAGGGGGGTTAACAGAGAGCGTCTATTATAGGTCTAAGGGGCTGCCCTGACCCTAAACCTTGACAAGTGTCTTCTGATCAATCACTCAAAATTAAGGGACTATTCATAGCTATTTGAAATGCTTAACTCTTAGAGTATTTGTAGTTTTTGTATTAGCAACGTAGGGACTTCTTTATTCCAGTCTAAAATAGTGTAGAGCCCTGAAGAATTTCAGTTGTGAACGGGAATGGCTTTATGTCATACATGTTTAAACCGGTTATTCAAACAATTTATATATGACTTGGAGTGTCAATTTAAAAATGCTATTGCATTTCATTTATCTCAAGTCTTGGTGGTAATTGAGATAGTCACCATAGTAAGAAGTGGTGTTGAATTATAACTGTTATACTGGGGGGAAAATGACTAGATATTCATAACTTTCGGGTAGAACAGCCTGGTTTTGGCAGCCTGTTTTTGGTATTTGGTTATATTGAGGAAAAATAACTGTTTAATCTAGAGGCACTGCTGGGGATATTCATAGGACTTTTGAAATGAATCCACTCTCAGATTAAATCTGAAATTAGGATCAGGTGGCTTTTCATACCATAACATATCTGAATGAGACCATTTTGAGTATAAACAAATACAGATTTTCTATTTTAGTTTAAACACATGTTGCCAGCCTAGTAACTCCTCTGATCTGTACCCCCAGTCATAACCTTCCAGTTCACGTGCATTCTGAAGCCTGTTGTACCTTGGGAAAAGAATTTTAAAAATCTCCCACAAATCTACTCAATATTCTATTTATTAAACAATCTCTTGAGTGCATGGGATGAGTCAGAGGTCTTGTTCAAAAATAAATGTGGTCATGTAGATTTTTCACAGTACTTGCACGCAAAGGACTACATTGGGTTGAATGGACAAGTCTGTCTGGTATTTTTGAACTTTTCTATTTGCCTTTGTAACTTTAATGTTTTTTCTAAATTTGCAGTTTGGGCAGTCAGACTTTCTATGTTATTACTGGGTAACATTGCGTATTGTGTTATTTTTGTACTAGGCTTTGCTATTGCAGCATCAAATATGTGAACTTTTTAAAGTTTATAGATGAATACTGTTTTAAAGGAATTGCTTGCAATCTCCTTTATTTTAAAGAGACTCAGCAGGCCTTTCTATGAGCCTCTTCAGATCATTCACTCAAAAGAAAACTAGTTCTACCCACATGTTCTATTTTATCTCCTCCTTTACATTTTGTCCCCTCCATTAATCTCACTCATGTTTTGGAGGGGTCTGAGTGGTGGAGCTGGTGCAGAGTTATGACAGAAGCAGTTGTTTGGGGCACAGTGAAGGGAGCAGGTCTGTCTCTTCCAGCTGCAGTCCTGCCTTGGGCAGCCACTCCCTTTGCCTACTTGCCAGGGTGAAAAATAGTTATGCTGCCGCACCCCTCTCAGACACCCACTTAATGAACTGGAACAATTTTCAGCATGTTTAAATGTCCTTTCAAAAACATTTGTATTAATAACAGCACCAAAGATAAATACCAAATTTGACAAGCTCTAGATAAAGCAGAATAGTATGAACATGGTCAAGATGCAAAAGAAGGCAGAGTGAGCGCACAAGAGAATCAAGGGCAGTATCTCTTGAGTGACTTGCCTGGCTTTCATGCTCACGGCTGTTCTAATACAGTTACGTTTCTGTGTACTTTATTGATATATTTTTGTATATAGATGTCAAAAGAGAAAATTAGGACCCGGTTACCCTGTAGGAACTAAGGAGATCTAACAGCTTGCTGGTGCTTAAAAAAAGAGAGAGCTGTTTCAGTTCAGTAAATGAACAGAAAACTTACTGGCACAAAGTGAATAGATCTGTCTGTTTGTTACCCTGCAAGGTTAGTGATTTGATCTAGCATACTTTGTGATCACAGGAGGTCTGAGGCTGCAATGGTTGGGAATTATAAGCAGAGCCATGTCTTTCAGCAGCAGTAACCTATTAAATTAGCCTAGGTGTGTTGTGTGGCCAAGCTTGGAGAAGTTAATCTGTTTTTCCTGAGTCCTACTTTTTTTTTAATATCTATTTTCACTAATATCCTTTGGTCTTGACTTGGAAATTTATGTACCTACTACACCTGTAGAGAGTTGCTGAAGTAGTCCTAATTCCCTCCAAGCCTATTTGCAAAGAACTGGTTTCCAGACTCAAGACATAAGAAATTGGCCACCAAGAAACCAGAGGCTTAATTTGGCAGGTTGTAATAGCTAGAGAATTTTTATTTTGCATAACTTGAGGCAGGTGAGATAATAATGCTATGAACACTAGAAGAATGGGTGAGGGGAGATTCTCTGTAGTAAAAAATGCTGACATTCCCAGGTTCAGCAAGTAGAAATGATCAAAAATCATCAAAATATGACCTATTGAGACTGAAAGAAAAGTAACTATTTCTACGACAAAGGAATCCCAATAAATACTGGAGCATAACCATAATGAAATCCCATGTTTCTAAAATAATTTGTGAAAGAGAGAAGTACTTAAAGGAATTTTCTGATAGGCATAGGAAAGGGATAGAAGATGCTGTATGCCTTTTTTTTTTCCAGCCATAATTGAAAGTGTTAAGCCTTGTCCACTAGAGTGAGAAAACTTTGAATCAGCAACTTAGGGCACCTTGCATTCAAAAGCCTTTGTAAAAAGGCGGGAAGAGGCTAATGGAGAAGGTCTTTGAACTGTTGATATGCCTTGACTCCAAAGAAGCTATCCAGAAGGAGGAGTCCAGCACTTCAGAGTAGTGCATGAAGGGAGAATGAGAGGCCACAGAATTAAAATGAAGCAGGAGAGATCTGACAGGATATCAAGAGAAGCATTAGGATTGACGTTTTCACCTTGAGAGTAATCAGAATTACCAGAGACACCTGTGTAGTCTGTTCTAGTTTTCAAGATCCTGGGTAAACACCTGAGGAACTGAGTCTGACCTTTTAATTCTCCTGCTTTTATCAGGAGATTGGACTAGAGGCCTCCTGAGGTCCCTTCCAGCCTGTATAACTTTCCAGTTCTATGCTAATTTTTCAGTAGTGCTAGAAGGAGGAGGAGGAAGAGAGGAATTATTTCATGAAGGCTTAGCTTCAGAAACTGAGGAAAAACACTTAGGAACTTTACAAGGAATTTGCTGCAGCTTTAAGAGAGCCATTAAGTGCATTCCAACCAGGTGAAGGGTGAGTCTGATCTACTAATAAAATGTGTGAATACTTAGAGAAAAGTAATTATTTGCTAGATTCCCTTTGAAGCCAGTAACTTCTTCCTAGGAGGATCAACACTTTCAAAGTTTGAACTGTGAAAAATTTTCAAGGTGGTTCTGCTGCTGTAGTTCTTGAGGACAGTCGCCTCTCTCTCCCTCTCTGATAATCAGTAAACAAAGATAACAATGCCAGTTTATTGTGGTTTATTTTTTGCCCAGTTTTGATTTTCTTGCTGACTAATTGAGTTACCAGTCCATTCCTTACTCTTGCTATATTCTTTTTATTTTTGCAATTTAATGCACTCATCTGCAGCTTCTAAAAGGCGGTAAGATTCCACTGAACACCTATCTCCGATAAAGAAAGGACTTGGATCAAAAAACTCCACAGAATTATTCACATGAATTAAACTTTGCACACTATGTCAGCAGCAAATGTTTGTTCACACATAGCTGACTGTTGGTTACGTTGGTGAAATATATCACCTGAAGCCTCGGTGTTTTTTGCCATGTCATTCTGAAGTCTCTGCATTAGTAGATTTGGATTATACAATAAGATAAAAACCTTTCAATGTTGTTAGTGCAAAGGCTGGGCTATACCTGTTGTTAAATTAAATAACAATATTGCCAGAGTTGTTAAAATAAAAATCAGTTAGGTGCTGGAAAAAAAAGCCAGGTGACGTTGGCGACCTGGTCTTCATATTACATTAAAAAAATTACCAAGGAAGTGTTAGGTTTCAGTCAGTCCTGAATAAAGGGAGTAGGTCTTTGCTCAGTAGCTAAGATGGAATTTAGCAGCTAAGCTCATGACAGTGCTTCAAAATATGTGGAGGAATAATGATGGCTAAGAAACCTAATTTGACCTGTTTATTCCAAAACAGCCCTCAGTGTTGTGGAGGATTGCTGACTTCTTGTCTCTTGTACTTGCTTCTATGTGAGCTATCTGAAAGCAAATTTTGCAGGAAAAAGTTCTTTTCAGCAGATGGTATGTTCAGTGAATGCTGTGGTTCAAGTAGTGATGGAGTTCTATTCAGTGGCTTATCCACAGATGTAGATTTTTAAGTTATTTCAAAAATGAAGAAGTGGATTTCTAAAAAGACAAAAGGTGTGCATAGTTGAGAAACTTTTTTACTAAATATGAATCGGGAGCCAAAAAAAGTTTTATTCTAAGGCGTTTTGGTTTTTTGTTGTGTTGTTGTTTCAGTTCGGTTTTAGTTTTGTTTTTTCTCAGTGTTTGAATGTTCAGTTTTCTGTACAAAAGAATGTTACAGAGTGTGCAGTCAGTTTGACAACAGATTCACTTTCATAATGTTAAATGGGTTTAATAGCTTCTGCAATGTTATTTCTCCTGCCTAATTGATGGTGACACTCATTGGAAAGGAGATCTATTGTTGTAGTGGTGGTGCTTCTAGATTCCCATCTACAAGTCTCTTTGAACCTCTTTTACCTCATTGTTACATTGGTAACTAAGGGTGTTTTACTGCCAAAGAGTTTTTCAGACACATTGCAGCCTTTGGTAAGCCTTTACTGCATGTGCAATTCTGGAAATGTGTGGTTTTATTTTGTTACTGGAATTGTTTTGCTTTTTCTCTCTAGCGTACTTTGTGCCTTTTTAGCAGTCAGTTAAAAAAGTTTCTTGCATTCAGTGATTAATGCAATAAAAACTAGGCGTTTCACTACTTCAGTTTAATAAACCTTACTTTATAGAAAATACTGCTTGTTAGCCACTGCCTTGTCAGCAGCACGTAGCAGTGTGTTACTTTCAACCTCAGACTGAGTGATAGTTGTAGGCTTGAGTATCTACAACTACAGACCCTGAACTTGGGTTTCCTTTGTCTCTTTCTAACAAGGTAAATGAGGAAAAAGTGCTGGTAACTGACAACATTTTGTTACTGCTGTTCAGGGAGAGCTCCAGTTCATGAGAAAATAGACGTCTCTGTTTTGATAAGAAAGATGTGTCAAGTTAAGGATATGAAAACATTTGGAAATAAATCAGCATCTTCCTTTTGAGGAACTAATTTTCCTAGTATCAGTAGCAAACTGGTGGCTCCTGTCTGGTCATTAAGCTGACAGGGGAGGTGTGCAGGAGTGAATCAAGCCACGTGTCCATAAGCAGCACTGATGGGAGGCTGTGGTGGGATGGTCTTGTTCCTTGATAACAGTCTTCTATCCAGAATGTTGGCATGAGGTGATGGGTTTAGTTTTTGTGAGCACTCACAGTTGCTGACTTTGAACAGATGTGTGATAAGCTTGACTGGTAAAGCACTGCTTCCATGTGTGTGAGCAGCCAAAAGAGGCCTTTACAACCTGTCTTCTTGCACTTTTCAAGTTGTGGATTCAGGAAAATCCTTTGCTGATCTTTTGTAGGCCCCCAACCTCAGGTAGACACTTAAAAAGCAGTGTTGCAACTAGAAATAAATGTAAATACGTTTAGCTATTCTAGGGACCCATGCTGAAGCTTCCCAAGCTTGTAAGCACTCAAGTGTTCTGGTCATAATAGGGACTGATGGGTTGTTTTCTCCTGCAATGAGAGGTTGTTTGTGTGCACCAGCTGGCTGGCTTTTCTGCATACTTCCATGAATAATTCAACGTGTTTTTTTTTAGTTTTTCAGTGTAGTTTATAATTTTGTAGTTCAGCCAGGAAGCCTAAATCACTGCATCTGTTTCTTTGCAATCACATGGGATGATTTATGTGGATCAAATGTAAAGTCTCTTAGTGAGATCTAATTTCCTAGTAAAATGTAAAACTATATTGTGTTATGTTATTTTGGAGCTTTCCATGGATACTGAAGATTATTATTTTAAAAAAATTTATACTAGCTTTTTATTTTAGAATTCTAACATGACCCTGTAGCCACCCCACCTCAGTTATTTCAAGATCAACTTTAAATATGTTTTGTTCTTTCCTCTAAAAGCATGATTTGGCAATGTGTGTGAAGATGTGGTAAATAATGTGTCAGGAAACTAATCAAACCTGAAGCAGAGACCTAGAAATGAATTGAAAAAGCTCCATAGTTTACAAACTGAAATAAGTCGGGAGTTGTGCATGGTTATTGCGGGTTATATGACAACTTTTTTTATGTTTTGAATGTACTTTGTGCATTTTTAATATTGTGCTGTGGTTTGCATGTGTTGGGATTTTTCTAGAGGATTTTTAAAAGTTTTCCATGGTTTAAGTAATGAGCTGAATCTTCCTGTAGTCAGGAATTTCTGAATGAGGTTGTTTCCATCTTTAGTATTGTTTATCATGCCTAAATGGCATCTTCACTGTGATCTGTTGGGCTTTGTGGTTGCTGCCAATGTATGAATACGACCTTTTTTCAGCTGGTAAGTATGAAATGCTCACTTGCTTGTAAAACATATGCAGCTGATAGGTTAACTTCTTGCATATTAGTGGATAGAACAAAAAGCATACCATAAAATTAAAGCTTCATAAAATATATAGAAGTTTAATAGTCTGAAGTATCTTCATTCTCATTTATCACTGTGCCTTATGTATTGAGTGTATGGAAGATGTGAAAGGGAACGAAAAAGACTCCTTGGATCAGAGTTACAAATACTTAACAGCTTCAGACAGCATTCACATATACTATTTTATTTATACATACACATTCGTTAAGGCAAGGGTTGACTTACTGATATAAGGCATTTATTATGAAGTTAAATATTAATTTTATCTTGTGATTGTTAGTCTTAACTGAATTATGCAGGGAAAATTCAATCTACCGAATTATTTTCTTCTCTTCGCAGTATTATTGAAGAATAATGTGTATTAAAGTTGTTGCTAGTACAAGTACTATAGAAAGTTGTGGGGGTATTTTCCTTATGGTTCTCAATTTTCATATCTGGTTGTTTCTAGATTTGCATCTTCGGATGCTGTTTTCAGGGAGTCTTTTGTGGTAACCATGGAATAGAGTTTGGTGTGAGACTGCTTTTGGACGTTATGGCAGTAGAATTGTTGATGCAACCAAGTGAAGGAAAAAGAAGTGTCTTTGTATTTAGCAGCAAAGCATCTTCTCCCCCCAACTTCATTCTTTAGCTTAAAATAACTTGGTTCACACAAATATTTCTGGCCTAATTAATTATAATACATGCCAAGCATAATTATTCTATTTTGATATTGTATCCTTGATTCATCTAGGAAGGGACAAGCAATAAATCTGAATAGTTTCATCTCTGCAGTACACTGAGATTTTGGTCATTTTGAAATAACATTTTTTTAATAGTGTTTAAAAGGGGATATATCACATGCATAAAACATCCTTTAAAAAACTGTGTAATTTCTGTATTTTACCAAAATAATTTTCAGATGTGTCAGAAAATATTTTTTTATCTCAAATTTTAAAAGATACTGTTTGTTGATCTGCGTGACCACTTCTAGTCTGTTTTTTTTTCAGTATCTTTTTTTGGCTTTTGTGGTACGCAAACAGTATACTTCCTATGTACGAGATGATTTCCATCACTCCCCCCCCCCATGCATATAGCTTTCCTCAGCTCGTTAAAGGGGATGGTAATTTTCATGAATTATATAATATTGAGATATGAAAGCATATCTGTTTTGATAAATTTTGTTGGTAACCTCTGATTTAAGATTCTAATCAACTTTACTGAACATATCAATTGAGTGTTTCAAAAATAGTTTTCCTTCCTAAAAATGACTGATTTTATGAAGCTGTGGAGGTATTATATTTTGAAGCTTGTATCTGCTGTGGAAATACAAACCATAACTGAACACAAGCTTAATGAAGGTAGCTCTTCATTTTATCCTTCTACTGCAATAGCAGATGACAGTATGTTTCATTGAAAGGAAACAGATCAACTTACAGAAAACACAATTACTTTTTAAATAACAAGAGCAAGAGCCAGGGTCAGACTGGTACACCTACAGATGTATGTATAGCTGGCATTTGTTAGTCTGTTTCTGTATTCTACAGAGACCTAATGGGATAGAAGGGAAGCGGTAGAGTTTGAGCTTTTCCTGTCTTTCTGGAGTGAGCTTAAGGATTTACTGAAGCTGTGTAAGAAAAATTCATTAATTGGGCTAATTAAGCCTGGAAACTTGCCAGGTTGCTTTTGCGATCTAGTTATATTACCTTCTTTTACCCTGTCAAATGCTGTTCCTGGCAGATGAAGCAAATAATGGCTTAAAGCCAGGCAGCTCAGTATTTAAAAAGGAGGCACTCTCTCATCTTTCAGTGTACATGCACAGCTTGCAAGTGTGGATTTGTGCAGAACATAACCTGGAATACATAGACCTTCTCATCCTCGCTGTACCACGTACTTCATTCACCTTGGCTTTTTTTACTTTGAAAAATGTATTCAGTGCCTTTGTTTAGCAACTGCTTTGAAACTTTGAGGTGAAAAGGTGGTACATAAATGTGCCAGAATACTGTCTTCTAATTCTACACTTTACCATTGTTTTCTCAGTAGTAAAACTCCTAATGGCTTGATAAGACTAAATTTAGGCCAAGATAAAGCACACTACGCAATTGATGGTAAAGTAGACAGTCCTGTTGTGTAATTGTGCACAAAGTGGAAAACTTAGTCTTCTGCTTCTACATTGGTAAAATTACTTCAGTTTCTGTCATTAAGATATATGCAATTAGCTCATCAATATTTGCCTAATTTCTAGAACTTGATGTTTCAGTAATTTCATTGCATATTAAAAGGTTAAATGAAACTGTGTACATTTAAGTAGTTGTGTATGTCCACATTACTACTTTTACATGCTGCTAAGTTTTGTACTTTGATAACTTAAATTCTGTTAAAGGGATGAAAGTCCGGCTGCAAGTTAGGAATTACCAGTAACATATATTCTCACTCAAAGCAGGACACTGGGCTTCCTAACCTGATGCCTCGATAGTTGGACAACTTCTTTGTAGTCCTTCCAGTCTACCTGTCCTTGCTTCTACTCTCTGTAGCCCCTCTTTTTGCATCTAAGTTTGTCCAGGAGCTCCTTGTCCATCCATGCAGGCCTCCTGGTGTTGTCACCTGCTTATCTCTGTTTGAGGACACATCACTCTTGGGCTTGGAGGAGGTAGTCCTTGAATACTAACCAGCTTTCCTGGGCCCCTTTCTCCTTCAGGACTTTGTCCCATGACAGTCTGCCAAGCAGATCCCTGAAAAGGTCAAAGTCTGCTCTCTTGAAGTCCAGGGTAGTGAGCTTGCTGCACACCTTCCTTGTTGCCCTAAGGATCTTGAATTCCACCATTTCGTGGTCAGTGCAGCCAGAGCTGCCCTTGAGCTTCATGTTCCAGCATAACACCTCTTCTCGTTTGTACCTCTACCACTTGTAGCAGGAAGTTGTCATTGATGCATTCCTGGAACCTCCTGGATTGCTGATGCCCTGCTGTATCATCCTTCCAACAGGTATCAGGGTGGTTGAAATCCCCCATGAGGACCAGGGCTTGTGAACATGAAGTTGCTACAGAGGGCCTTATCTGCTTGTTCTTCCTGATCAGGTGGCCAGTAGCAGACCCTCACTGTGATACTGCCTTCCCTTGAACCCTGACCCATAAGCTCTCCATTGTCAGCTCCTCATCCATCCCCAGGTCAAGCTCCATGGACCCCAGCTGTTCACTGACATAGAGGGTGACAACCCCTCCTCTTCTCCACGACTATCTTTCCTAAAGAGCTTGTACACAACTATTCCTACACTCTAGTCATAGGAGCCATCCCATCACATCTCAGTGATGCCGATGACATGATAGCCCTGTAGGCATGCCACATCTCTAATTTCTCTTGCACAGAGGTATTTAATTTGGGTCCCCATCAAAGTTCACTTACTGTCTGGATTTCCATTGTCTTGCTCTTTTCCTGACCTGTGATCCCTCTTTGTGGCCAGGGCATCTATTTCTAGCACTGGCCTCAAAGCGAGATGCATTAAAAGTGTTTGTCCAGTGGTAAGCTCCTGTTTTGGTAGTTCCTTAGCTGTCAGAAAAAGGAGAAGAAAACACACTGTGGTTTATAGAAGATCTGTGTTGATGTGGATCCATTTTGGAACCATTTTGTTTAATAAGTGCACCAGCTTCCAGATAGGGTAGGTGATAATTATTGAATAATTTTTTTGTTGTGTGTGTTGTTTGTTTGGTTTTGGTTTGTTTCATTTTGTTTTTTCCCCGGAACACTTTGATCATGGGATTTACACAGGACAGACCTACCAGAGACCATGTCTTAAGGAATGGCAGCAAATGTTTCCTTCTGCATAGTTTGGAGGTCCAAACCCCTTTCTTTAATTGCAGGTAATGATTTTCATCTTCTAGTTCATTTATCAGTTGATCAGTTTGGCTTTTGCCTTATTTATACAGAAAAATGTGGTATCTGTGAGAAGAATGTGTAGCACGTAACCAGAGCTTGTAAGGGGCACTACTATAAAGCTTGGGAGAGTTGCTCTGGTTTTTAGATTTAAGTGGTGGTTAAAAGTTGTGAGTTAGTAAGAATGATTGTGAACTGTCACTCAGCAGAATCTGTTGATGATGCATGTGTATGCAGCCAAGCATGGATGTATATATGGAGAAAATATGTCAGTAAACCACTTCCACTTTTCTTTAGAGTATTTTATTTCTGCAAGTTTTTCTCAGTCTCTCTTCATTTTCTTTCTGCTATTTCTACAGTTTCTCTTTAAGAATTTGTATTTTGATCTTTGATTCATCATCTGGGACTTTCTTCAAGTGTGGTGGGTTTACCCTGGCTGGGCACCAGGTGCCCACCAAGCCCTTCTATCACTCCCCCCAGCCTCTGTTAGCACAGCATGCAGGGAGGGAAGAAGATGAAAAGAGCCGTGGGTTATGATAGATGAAGTTGTTATTCTATACTTCCCATCTGCAGGCAGCGTCGTGCTGAGTCCAGGAAGCAGGGCTTCAGAACACATAGCAGTTGCTCGGAGGACAAAGCCGAATGCCCCCCCCCATTCCTCCTCCTGCTCTCTCCGTTTATAGTTGAGCTGACCTCATATGGTATGGAATATCCCACTGGTCAGCTCAGGTCGGCTGTATCCCCTCCCCCATCTTGCCCCCCCATCCTCTGGTGCCGTGTGAGCACTGGCAGTCATAACACACGTGTGTTATCAACACCCTCCAGCTCCCAGTGCTGCAGCGTGAGGGCTGGATGGGGAAAACCAGCTCAGCCAGACCCACTACATCAAGATAGTACTTCAACCCTGAACTGTCTGCAACTTTCAGATTCCATGTTCATGTGAGATATGTTTGCAGCCTTGGAAGCCTTTAAGCGTATTTTAACAGTCAGTGTAAGCTATATGATGATCTTCTGGAAAAGTTCCAAAAACTTAATGTGAATAATAAAGTGTGTTTTCTGGATTTGGATTTTTTTTTTTTTCCCAAGCCAATAAGGTCTCGGACAACTTTGTCAGCTGTGCCCTTTAATCCCATTGAGGACTGTGACCTCCCAGTCCCCCTTGCTTTTCTTCTTTTGCTGTATAGCATGGCACTTCTCACCCTTACGGCAAGTACTCTTGTTCACAAGTTTAGCAGTCCCAGAGTGAAGGCTCAACAAACCATTTCTTTGCTGGTTTTGGTGCAGTGGGCTTGGCTACGTGTGAGCTCATCCATCAGTCCCTTTATCAGGGATTGCAGTTGTGCTGGTTTCACCTTCACAGGAAATGCTGGACTTTGGAAACACCCTCATGCTATTTGAGACATGAACAATGGCAACTGTGGTGGGCATTTTTATGACTTTGTTGTGGTATCAGGTGTTTGATAACAGGAGAACAGCTGTTTGGTAAGGTAAGGTTTGGTAAGGACCTTGCTTTTTCATCAGCTTTTGAATGCCACAGCACAAAGATGCCCTGTGATTCACCACCTAGCCCACTTGAGGGAGTTCATCACCCAGGAGAGCTACTTCTCCTCTTCCTCGAGGTCCTGTTTGTGACTACAAGTGTAGGTATATTTACAACCTCCTGCTGTATTTCAGCTCTGCACCTTATTGTTTCTCGGTGTATCAGCAACTGGTAATGGTTAACAGATGACATACTTTGGAGTTCAAAAGCTAGGAAACAAGGGATATATGACATTAATTGCTGTGTATCATATATGACTGACAATATGGATCTGATTACCATAATGACTCAGTATTCATTTTAAGAGTTAGATGTGGTTACTGCTCTGCTTTTCCCCCTTGATTAACAGCTTTATCCTACTGTCATGCCCTCTCCATTTTCAGTCTTTCACATGTTGATTACTATTAGCAAGGGCTTTCTGCAGCCTGCTGATCTACTGTAAATGCATCTTGCTGAAAAGAGTAAGTTTTTCTTCCTAGGAGTTATGATTTTTTTTTTTGTGTGTGTCTCTGCTGACTGCAGTTCTGAGGGCTATATTTGAGAGAACTGCGTCTGTCGCGGCCCGAGGGTGAGCGGGAGATGAACAACACACCAATATGATGTGGAATCAAGCTCCATTTATTATACAAATGCAGTAGCTTATATACATTTTGCTTGTCCCGATCACACATCACGCGAAGCGCCTAACTAATACAATTGGTCACCTATACCTGTCCACGCGCCGATCATGCAGCCTCCTTCATTCCTTATTGGTCACCGATATTGACGTTCAAGTCCGTGCTATCTTGCAGAAGTTCCTTCAGCTTGTTACAAGTCGTGCTCAAGTCCCTGAAACTTGTTACATTTCTTGCTTAGCTTATCTCCTTGTTCTTGTGGTTAGGGATGCGGTGTCCTTGCATAGGCTCCCTCAGATTTTCTCTTGCAGCTTGCTCAAATTTTCTCATACACCCTGAGCAAATCCAAAGTCCCAGCAAGCGTCCTTGAGATTTTGTCATAGGGATTGTTGTTCATGATGGCTTCATTGTTCTTGTTACATTTTAAATGCACCAGTTGCCTGTATTGTTTTCAAGCCATTGAGTAGTAAGCATCCTTAAGAAACTTTCTCTCTGTTCATGTTGGTTATGATTTCTCATTGTCGCTCTCTGAGGCTGTATCAAAAATGCTTAAGCTTGCAATATGTAATGTGATTCAGAAGCTTATTACTTCTGTGGTGTTCATACTCAAATAGCTGTAGTTTCAGAGTTTTGTCCTGTTAGCGTAAGAGACAAACCATCCATTGATGTTATGTTCTCATCAGCCTTTGTGTTGGTGAGGTCTCTTTTACTGTTTGCTCCCATTATCAGCAATTTCCCTGGGACTGGTTGGCACATAACCTGCTCTGGAGGAGAGATAACATGAGAAACTGAGACATTTCTTCTACTGGCTGCATGGTTCAATGTTCCTCAGCACCATCTTTCAATTCTCCAGCTGTTAAATCAAGTGTTACTGGTTTTCCTTTTTGTCGTGTCTCCACATAGTTCTTAGAAATGCCTTGATTATTTTTGCTTTTGCAGTGGACAAAGATCACAGATGTTAGAGTAATTATTTGTTTCACTATTTTTAGTTGTTTCTGACTTCAAAGTCAAAATCATGTAGCAATGCAGTGTTCCTTTTATAACTCTTAAAGGATGATGCAAAATAAAGCTTGTTGAGTTGTTTCATTTAATAAAAATATTTACCAAGCATGTCTAAGAGGTAGAATTATAAATGGTGACTACTGATTTGATTCTTCCAACTCTACCAACTCTTCAAATCAGCGACAACCTGTCCCCAGAAATACTGTAGATTTACTTTATATTTTTCCACAGATGACTTCTGAGTTGTGTTTTAGACTGGCAGCTTGCCTGCCTTTTCAAACCATTCAAGAACCTCTTCTTCAGGCAGAAGCTACTGTTCACACCATTGACTTTCACTTTATACTGAAGAAAGTGTCAAAATTTTCTGCAGTGATTTGTTTATAGTTGATGTACCTGACATTCTGACTGTGCTCACCAGTGGCCAAACAGTGGAATCCTTAAAGGTTTAATCTTGCAGATCTAATGCATCTTATTTTTCCACCCACACTTAATGCATAGTCATCTCATTTAGAAACATCTCTGGTTTTGACCTCTGTAAATTGGCAACATGGAGCCATTTCCTTATTCTTAGCAAGTACTAGGCTCTCAAAGAGCCATCCTCAGCTGGATGGGATGCACAGTCATGTTGCTAAGAGTGTTTACGTGACAGACCTTGAAGTCTTGCCAGCACAGTGTGGTGCGTGGTTTCTTATGGCTGCTCCTGGAGAGACCTTATGTGCAAGCTGCTGATGAACCGCTGGAGAAGTTGCTTATTTCTTATCAAAGTCACCTTTCCATTAGCTGTTGTTCATTGGCTGTCTACATCTTGCTCATCTTCCCTTCTGCATCAGAAACCTTCAAGGAGTCCTTAATGCAGGGATACAAAGCTACAAAGGAGCTGCACCAGAAGTGGATGTGCTCTGCCATGTACGTTCATGCACTTGAGAGAGACTGCTGCACCTGTGGGTGTCCTTTTTTTGGTGGTGATCAAAGAATGTTTTCTCTTAGGCACACTGTATTAATTTATGAACTATATAGCTCACATATGCCCAATTCCTAGTTAATAAAAGCTTTTTCCAATGAGTAAAGCTATCATAAATTACTTGAGATTAGATGTCAGAATTTTGCAGTGTGAAGATTTTGCAATGCAATGGGGTATGGCAGCTGTATCTACACAGTAAAGCATGCTCTTGTTTCCTACTGTGTTTTCTAAGAGCATTGAAGCAGTTACTCAGTGTTCACCATGTACTTTACAGAACTGAAAATAAGCTAGTTGAAATTTTTGAACCCAGCAAGTGGATAGCCAAAGAAAAATAATTCATGAAAACCCAATAAAATGCAGGTAATGTTTATTTTGTTAATTTGGCATTAAGACGCTGTTAGCTGTAGTGCTAACATTGTGAAATAAAAACATGCCTATGTAGATCTGGGGCAACTGCATGACAGACTTTTTGTACACTAATTTAGAAAATAGTTTTTATAGATGTTTTTATGAAATGCCAATGATTTCATCTCTGTCTGGATTAATTTTCTTGGAGCTTCTGACATATTTTGTATTATGTCAGAATATTACAGTATTTTACAATATTTCAGGTATTACAGGCAGAGAACTACCAGCTTGACCCAGTGTCTAACTTCAGGTTTCCCATCTGTTTGCTGACACTGAGGAACTTTTTTGTTCTGCTTTTGTGCAATTTAGTAACTAGTAAGAAAATGAGGCTCAGTGGTGTCAGCTGTGGCCCCTACATACCAGATGTAGCTAAACAGCTTATTTTGTAAGAGGTGAGAGATCACAAAGAACCCCAGATGTTGGGTTAATCCCATTGAGGCTCTAAGGGTCAGGGGTGGGGAGTACTTGTCAGGAGGAATCCACACCCGAGTTTTTGTGAGGAACAAAGAAAAGCTTTGCTAGGCAGCAAAGTCTGACTTGCTAGTGGGGCTGCAAAATCTGACAGAGATGCTTTTGGCTTGGGAGTTTTCTTAACCCAGTCCAAGAAAATGTCTTCAATTCAGGGTTCCAGCAAAATCAAAGAATTTTCAAATGCAGTGAGATGTCTTAAGTTTGAGATATTTTGGTTTAACTGAGTCTCTCTTTTCAACCTTGTCTTTTGATCTGCTGCTCGCATGGCATAACTCTTCAGTTGGGTGGTAACTAGCTGAGCAGCTAATCTGCAAAGAGATTTGATTTAAGGATTATTGGAATCATTTATGGAGCTGTGAAAATTCCTGTCCTTACTGAAGTTATGGTATGGCAAATTTGTGTTAGGTATAGCATTTGTCACTTCAAGAAATTGGTGAGATTGCTTTAATCTTCCAAATTAGTTATAAGAAAAACTGTTTTTCTTGCTGGTGCTTCTTTACTGGTTTGGTTTGTTGGTTTTTTTTTCTCCATAACTGAAAATTATGCATCTTTTTTGGTATCCTTTTTTTTCTTTGGAGAAATGACTTAAGGAAATGAGTGTAATTTGTCATTTTGATCAGCTGTTTCCAGGCCCACAAATCTATTTGGGCATTTGTGGTTTTTGTTTTGCTTTGATTTAATTCTTGTTTTGATATAATTATATAACATAAATATATATATTTTGTCAGTGTATTTCTATATATTTCTTCTGGAAAAAAAAATTCTGCTTAAGTGGTAACTGAAGCATATCTGTCTTTTGTCCAAATTCAATATGAAATACTTACAGAAGGTTATGAGTAAACTGACAAATTCTGTTTGGTTGTAGTTTGAAATACCTGCAGTGATTTAAGCACTGCAGAATTTGAGAGTTTTTTCTTACCTGTTTTGAACAGTGTCTTCTGGCTCTCATTGCTTGTTGTAGCATACTGTCAGGAAATTTAAATGATGCATATTCACTTAATTGTGAGTGTATTGTAGAATGAAGTGACTTTGTTTTCTGTTAGCAGTGTCCTCTGATGTAGGAAGGAAGGAGATGTCTGAATAAATGTTTAGAATGCATACTTTTTTGGACAATATTAATGTAAATACCTGAGAGACATTTTAAAATACAAAGTAAGAACTTAGCTATGTAATTTGACTGAGGAAAAGGGGTTCTTGCTTCTGCATGCCCAAGCCATGCTACTCATCTGGATCAATTAAAAATGACTGTTACCAGTAATACATAATCTCATATAATTTTATAGCCTCATTTCCCAAGCAGATGAATCTCAGGTAAATCATGCTCTGTCTTTCTCTGGACTGCCCTCATAACTCTTGATTCTGATGGTTGCCTGTAGAAAACTTCAGTAAGGATAAAGACAAATACCCAGCAAAATCCAAGGTCTGGGACGTGGTGACAGCTCTTACTACACACCTGACTACTAAGGTCAGAGAGGCCATAGAAGCAGCACACAGTAGTGTTCCTGGAGTTCTGTCAAATGCAAGACCTAAATCCATTCAAGCACCAAGTTTGCTAAGACTATATATATATATATATTTTTTTTTTTTTTTTTTTTTTTTTTTT